>CM067512.1:15580042-16180042 GCA_034509495.1 Acestrorhynchus altus | reverse complement strand
TGGAGAAAAAAGCTCTACATTAATCAATTTTATAGATAATTTTTACAAACGATTAAAACAAATATACAAAGCAAATATGCTAAACAAAATATTAATTTCTAAATAAATGTTAATACTAAAATAATATTATGTACAGATGATATTTTAGCTTAAGAACCACAAAAATACAATAATCACCACGGAACCCAATATCCACAGAACATATACAGTACATACATTAACATTAAATATATAAAAAGATCAATATATAAAGCTAAGATGCATTAAGACAATCTTTAATTTGGTTTAAAATGATCCTCAGATGGGTCTTTGGAGACGTTTCATAAAGAATGCACATAAAGAATCTCAAGGTTTCAGGAAGGTCCCTAAGTTGGTGTAGAACTTTACCATTATTCTGCACAAACGTTCTTTGACATTTGTTTGGTACCGTATATGTTTTCTTGTAGACAGAGAACCACTTCTATGAATACTTCTCTACAGAAATGAAAGGGTCAGTAACATGGAACCAAAAATAATTCATCTGTATGAAAAACATTAGGTTCCCTAATGGCAGATTCTATTATCTAAGTTCCTGTTCCTCTTTCCAAACATGCTGATAAAGTGAAACTGATTCCAGAATGATCAGTGAGCAGCAGCTGGAGCTTACCTTCCTGTGGTGTCAGCCCTGTATCTGGATATAACGGCAGAGCACGAGTAGTGGAAAAGACCACGGTCAGAACGTAGAGCAGTGCCACGGAGAGCATGTTGAGAGGATCTAAGGTCACTCCTGTCTTCACTAGCTTGCCCTGGAAGAGGACCTCTGTTTTATATCTGCTCAGGCCATCTATCCTTGGCAGATCAATACTACTCATGTCACCCCATCCCACCGTAAATGGTTCTGACACGACGGGTACTCTCGTCACAGGTGCAATTCAGGGTGTACTGACGATTCATAGGGTGCCTATCTCTGCTTGCACAGTGAGCCCTAACAAATGTTTGCTCTTCCCCACCAATCAGCCATTGCTCAGTCGTCCCTGATTGTTTATGTCCTGCAGGGCTATTTAGTGGTATGGGCCATATGCCCCCTTCCACCAACACCACAATGTATCATTGTCTTCATCAGGGCCTAACAGATGCAGTCGAGTACAAAACACTGATATTTACGTTCAGATTATTTTGTTTTTATCTAACATAATGTTTTTTTCGGAAATGAGGTTGATGTTAATGTCTTTTGAAATACAGTTAAATGTTCCAAGCTGTACCTTTAAGGTTTCATGGTTTAAACTGTAAAGATCTCATGTAAATCTATAGTGTGAACAATGCAGTTATTTACTGTATTACTCACATACAGCAGACTGCTGAAAAGACCAAGGTATTCTGGAAGAAAGATCGAGTGTCCTGCCGTGAACAAAATTCCAATATTTACATTTTTGCCTTTTGACTTTTATAAACCAGCCTTTAAGCCTTTTAAAAGTTAACCTTTAGAACCCTAAGCCAATTTTGTAGGATGTTTTTGTAGTTTGACGCATTTTAAACATATTTATAGGAGACAGTCATGTGGCAGATATTGACAGTTATTTTAAAGAGATCCTAGGCTCCTCAAATTTATGTTCATTTCAGATGTTAATCTCAACACAATTAAGATTTAAGAATTAAGAATTTCTATGAATCTGACCATGTTTTAATCAAATATTTTTTATTTTGTTTGCATTGTTTTTTTGTTGCTTATAAGGACTGAAAAAGCACTTTATATCCCAGAATTCTTCTGGAAGTTTATCATCCAGACTGTTTTTGAGCTGGAAATGGAAGGAATTTCATGATCCATCAGTAATGATTAGATTGAAAACAATATATATAAGAAGTTCTTCAAAATTCTTTCCTGTGGTCCAAAAACAAACAAACAAACAAAAAACAATCTGATCATCCTTCATTGCATTTGCTATTTATGTATATATCAGTTTTATCCCTTCTCAGGTTTCCTATTCTGAAATTTGAATCCTGTGTGAGCAAAAAGAGAGCAATCAAGCCATCCCCTCTCATTTTCCTCTATAACTCAATATCTGGTTCAATTACGTCAGTAGCCCCTCCCCTCCTGCTGATCAGTGAGCATCTGCATACAGGTTGAGCATGTACATGTGGACAGAGCAGTAAACAGCAACTGGAAGCTGCTTTGGATCGGAAATATGTTATTAATCCCAGAGAGTAATTGGTAATTATTAGTAAATTGTGCAAATTATTAACAAGTTATGTATTAATAATTATAAATACATTTCATAATGATATGTCTATAGATTACTGGGATCCACAGGACACTGAAACTGCCTGCAAAGTGCAGATCTCGGGATCTAAGAGTTAAATGTTCAAAGAGTTAATATAATAGCTGTATGTATCAGCAATATATCAGTGCTTTAACAGATTCAGACACTCTTGCTTCTCTGGGCTGTATTTATCAAAGTGAAAGGTGTATAATACACCATGGTGAGGCTGGTGTCAGATGAACAACAATGCATGATGATGGATAAGGCTGTCTCTAAGCTCCCGAAATTGATCTTTGATAGAGCACAGTGTCGAGCTACAAAAAATGAAATCACAGTTAGGAAGTAAAACCATTAAAGTTCTTGATAGAGCAATAATTCAGCTGCATGCTTCGCTGTGTCCCCTTGGAAACAGTGTTGTTTATTACGCTGTTTTGAGTCTCTTTTGCAGGACAGGACTACTGGACCTGTAGGAAAATTACTTTTTCATTCTTTCTTTAAACATGAACAATGGTCCACAGAGGCAATGCACAGGCACATTTTAGTACTGCAAACTGTGAAATGAGATAAAGCTGTAATTTTTCGTGGACAGTCGTAGTAAAGAAACAGGGCATTCAACAACCCATTCAAAACTGGCCCAGCTTTCTACATCACACTACATCAGTAGAATAATACCACCTATCTGAGCTTTACCTGCTACCTTTACAAAGGCTGAAAAGGCAACAGTCAAAGCTGTCAGCTTGTGGGGCATTTTTCTGGCCTATTTTGGAAATACACTGACATGCCAAAAGTCATATAACAGGATGTAGTATTGTGTAGGACCCTCCCTAGTCTGGCAATTCAACATGGCATTGATTGTACAAATGGACGGAAGAAATCTGGAGGAATAGTGAGACGAGCTGTCTGGACAGCCAGCCGGTAATGACTCAGAGTCTGAGTCAGGATGCATGTGCAAATCGATTTTATTAGTGAAAATAATGAACAAAAGAAGAACCAAAATAAAACTAGGCAGAGAACAAACAAAAATTAAACCAGTGTAAGAAAGAAAGAAGTTAGACCTACTTCAGGGACCATAAACAAGGTGGTCAAACAAGCACAGCAGGGCAGGGAACAAAAAGAGAAGCATGAAGGAATAAATATACTTAAGCGAGACCAGGAACACCTGGGGAACAAGGACAAGGGTGGGGTTAACAGGGGACACCACAAAAAACAGGTGGGGTAAAAGCAAATACAACTTTAAAACAAAGAGCACATGGAGCAGGAACACATGGAAAACACACACAGGACCAAGGAAGACCAGATCAAAACAGGTTAAACCCCGTGGTATTTCTAGGTGTTGGATCTCAGGTGCCACGGTCAATGCACTCCATGGTTTGTCAGAACTCTCCAGAATTCTCCTTGTATCAACTCTGGACATCTTGGGCCGGATGGCACAGTACATTATCCAGCAGGAGCATCCCATTGTTGATGGATATGGACATGAAGTCCACAAAGGGCTACAAATGGTGACCAAGCAGCACATCGATAAGGAATCAGTTAACGACATGGTTGATGGACCAGTGAACCAACCAACCACTAATGCCATGAGATAGACCCCAAAAATAACCACCTAAAATAAAACTATCTACATCATGTGTGTACACTGATCCTGATTTCAGTAGCTGGAAGCTATGGATAGAAAGGCAGGTGCCTTGAAAAAGTGTTCAAACCCCTTGGACTTCCACATTTTTGAGACGGGAAGATGACCCTAAACGTGCCACTAGAGTTACAATGGATTTAGATCAAAGCAGATTGATGTGTTGGAATGGTCCAAGACCTAAATCCCATTGAGAATCTGTGGAAAGACTCGAAAAGCCAGTCTGACTGAGGTTGAGCTATTTTACAGAGAAGAATCTGCACAATTTCAATTTCTAGAAGTGCACAGCAGGTAGAGACATACCCCAAAAGACTTAAAACTGTAATTGCAGTGAAAGCTGGTCCTACAAGATATTGAATTCAGTGGAGCTCATTACAGCTACTGAACTTACTTTGTAAAAAAAAGAAAGAAAATCATGTTTCATTTTCCTTGATTTTCACACTTTCCTTCATTTCACAATTACTTGGTACAAAGTACAAGTGAAAAAAGATGGAAAAGTTCAATGGGTATGAATGATTTTTCATTATAGAATTACATGTATATAGGTATACATTACTACATCTTACACTCATGTAAAATCATTATAACAAATTAATACATCAATTTTATACAAGTTAATTTACACATATACTATTTAAGGCACGTTACATTAACTGCTCAGAATATTATCTTATACTATGATATTACACCATGGTATCTGTGCTTGACAGGGTCTTTAGTAATGAACTGAAATGACGTTCCAAAATGAAGGATGTTAGTTTGCACCATACTTGTTTAATTGCACTCTCAACAACATACAAAGTTTCATGTTCTTTAGGAATACAGATGGAATTGGTGGGGGTATAAAGTCCTACAGCACTTGAAAATTAAAAAAAAGGAAAGGAACCAGTGCAGGTAATTGCTCAGAGGATTACACAAGTGTACAGCAGATCATATGATGAGACTATTCATGTCTTTGTATGAACTGTAAAGAAGGAATATTATGAATAGTGTGGATCTTCCAAGACAATATAGACTTCAAGCAAAGCTATGTGTGATAAAAACTATTATTTTAAATATATTAAATGTATGTTGACTTTTAACCCATTTCAAAATAAAAAATAAATAAACTTCATTACTGTGAGACAATTATCGAATTTTACATATAATACAAAAACTATTGGTGAAAATCATTTGACAATATGCTTATATTACAAAAGCTTTTTAGTGCACTCAGTGTTTCAACTGTAATATTCAGCTACCACAAAACAATACTTAACACATGGAGAAAAATAAGTTAAATGAAATCAATTATGTGCCGATAGGGAGGCCAAAAAAACATTGATGCATCAAATCTTTCAGACTGTTGCTCTGCATTCAAAGTTTGCCAAAGGATTCTATCCATCGATCGATTATCATGGATTTTAAAAATACTATGTAAACTGTGGTAAAAGCGTTTAAAAGGGTGGTGAAAGTAATAAGGTCATTCTGATATCTAAAATGTATCGCAAACACACGGAAACTGTCATAAACTGTATAAAACTATTAGAATGTAAAAGCTTTTCCACATATTAAAGACAAAAGGGGACATTTTTGGTTAATGTGAAAAACTAACTGTCAAATACAGGAACAGCTCAGATTCACGATGCAAGTGTTCTTCTGGTGCTAAACAACATTTCAAAAGAATACATAAAAAAAAACACAGTTATGTCAGAAATGACATGTGCGTAAGGATTAAGAGCACTGTTTCAAACACACTGTAACTTGTATCTTATTCATACTTATAAATCGTTTTTGCAAACAGAGCAGAATTATGAACACACTGAAGGTAAAGAGGTGTCCTGTGTTTGTAAACATCACATCTTGTGGCTTGAATTCTGATACATAAAGTTGCTGGGGGCAGGAACTCTCTGATATGTCCATCCACTAACAGCCAATAAGCAATGTATTAGCTTCCTATAATCCTATTGGGCAGAAAAGACTTACCCCAACACTTTTAAGGATTGTAATACTTTGGATGAGTGTCTGCACCCAACCTGAATTAACAGCATCCACCTCGTCTGACAAAGTATTCGGGAAGCTCTCCCACATCTTGCAGTGAGCACAGCTGCTGACACGCTCATTTTAAAAGCTCATACTATAGGCCTATATTTGTTTCGACTTAGACATGCTTATTCCCTATCTGCAGAACAGCAGAACAGTGATCTTGTATCACTGTGTGACTCATACCGTGCCCTGCCCATACTCCCAAAATGAGATAGTTGTATTGTTGTAACGGATTCAGTGTTTTAGTTAGTGGAAAGCATCGTTAGTTTGGAATGTGCTGGCCTAAAGCTTCTCAAAGCAGATGGAGCAGAGAAGGAAGATGGCATAAAGGACCATAAGACCCAGGCCTAACCTCCCGTCCAGCCTCCAGTGGTTGAGATGGACACTTAGAACCTGCATCACAAGGGGAGAGCAAATATAGAATTGGTTAAACAGAGATTTCTATCCACATAAACATGCTCTATCCACCCTATACTGTCTACAGGCAAAATCAAAATGTCTAATGTCAAAAGTAAACGAGCAGGTTTGCTTAATTTGCATCACCTCCATATACAGAATTTGCAACTAATTTTAATGATTGTTGTTGAAATTGTGGTTATAATTGATTCATTTTAAGTTTTTAAGTTTTCTGACTCTCAGCTTTCTAGGTACAATCAAGGGCACAATTTTGTTCACATGAAAGACAAATGGGTTGAGGTTGAGGTCTGATAATCTGTAATCTGATGGAAATCTTGGCATACAGTCAGTAACCATGCAAAGTAATTCTGACATTCCTCTGAAGAGGACAGAAATAACCAGGTTCAATTACAAGATTGATACAGAACAGAACTGCATTCTGTACTTTTTTTTCTAAGCAGTTTGTTCCTTGCTAACTGATTCAGATGCAGTCTTTAAAAAAGATACAATGGGCATTAACGTCAGTACTCACAGTGAGAAAGACTGAAGCAAGCAGTAAAATGACTGAGTACACCAGACCTCGACTGTTGATGAAGACCTGAAAAAGGCAGAAAATTCATATAAAATTCATATAAAAGTCGTGAAATATCAGAGTTAATGATACCAGATATCAGACCTAATGTCATTATACACACAGTGGCATGCCAGATTTGGGCTGGCCTACTCAAATTTTTACACTATGGACAGCCGAGTGAAAATCTCCAAAAGACAAAGTCAAAGATTTATTATTTCTGTTTTGTGCAATTGTTAAGAAAGTGAAAAGGATTGCACTGAAAAATATTTGAGCACTCAGATAACATTAGATAACTGAGGTCTCAGATTAATTATCATATTAGAGCTACTCTTCAAACCTTACTGTCCCAGCAATCAGCACCACAATGGGCACCACTATGAAGCTGCTTAGTTCAGGTTGTGTTGAATCTATTTGTTCATACGGTTTTACAGCCTCAAAATGTTAACTTTAACCAGTGTTTCTCAATCCTGGTCCTGGAGACGCCCCTGCCCTGCACACTTTAGAGGATTTCCCACTTTAACACACACTCTGCAATTCTGAAAGGGCTCGTCAATGAGTCAGGTGTGTTGGGAGCAGGAAAATGCTAAAATGTGTAGATCAGTGCCTCCAGGACCAGGGCTGAGACACACTGCACTAAGCTAACACTGGCTTAGCTAGTCCAGCTCCAGATCCACAGAGTATCATTCAGCTCAGGCAGCAGCTGATTAAGTGCTGAGTAGGGCTGCACAATATTGAAAAAACAGTGGCATTACAATATTTATTCTTCTGCGATAAATATTGTGATATTAAAAAACCCCAGGATTTGCACCAGAAGTCAGCAGATACAATATGTCATACAATTATTAATGCTCTCTGTGTATCAAATATCAGAATTAAATGATAATGGGCGGATATAACCTGTCTCTGATAGATAAGTCACGGAAAATGAAACAACAAAGTCTCTGGGAGGAATGAGAGATAAAGAGCAGAAATGGAAGTCACTAGTGGACCTGTGTTAAACTGAAGAGCACAGAAAGAAATAAAAAAAAGAAAACGTTATCATGTCAAAAAGTGTCAAACTCACTGTTGACCCATAATCCACCACAAGTGTGCGAAGAGCCCATGGAAAACCGAGGCCCAACAGAATGTCAAAGATGTTACTGCCTATTGAGTTCGAGACGGCCATGTCTCCCATACCTAAAAAAACACACATACACACGTTACCATATTTTGAATATGAAAAAAGTTACACAATGAAACATTACTGACTGGAGAACAGGGTGTTTCTGCACCTTGACGGGCAACAATGAGACTAGCCATGCAATCAGGGACGCTTGTGCCTGCTGCTAGGAATGTGATGCCCATAATAACATCTGGGATATCCAGAGTGAAACTGATAATGGTGACCTGAAACACAGAACGGATTCATTCATTGTGCTAAAATAAATTAAGGGTCAGTTGTTTGTTTGTTTGTTTGTTTTTACAAGCAGTTAGCAATCAGCATGATGCATACCATCCACACCATGAGGTAGGAGAAAACTGCAATCCAGAGTGTGGAGGCCACGAAAGTAACCATAAACCAGCGCTCCCAGCGAGGCAGGACACAGTTGGGCACAGTGAAGTAGAGAAGGCAGCTTAAAGGCCACGAGAACACCCACCTCACCCGTTCACACCACCCTCCTGGAGACATGATACATTGATAACAGAGTGGACAGCATTACAATCCTAGGACACCCTCTACTGGACAAAAAGAATAACACACAGCAAAGTGGTTAGATGAGGAGTCTGTACGCTTTCATGCTCTAAAAGCATGAAATTGAGCTAATCAGCTGCCATGAACTCCAATCTACTATGGAATGCAGGGAAGATGTGGAAAATATGAATCCTAAAATTACACACTTGGTTTGGTCAACATACTGAGCCAGGCATCATGAATTGAAAAAAGTGATACAAAGAATTTCTGTCAAATGTGTTTCCACATTTCGCTGTTATATCAAAATAATAATATAGTATCTCCATAATTTATTTGAACACATCAGTTGCCTTGCACAATATGTGAGTGTTTCATGATTAATGGCCAAACAGAAATAAAATTTCATTACATTAACCTGCATTAAATGTTAAGAATGTTTTATCCCCCGTACAGTATAAAATATACACCAACAGCCCAATTACTGCTATCAATAATTGTATCTTATATTCTTGCTAAAATGAAATCAAAAATATTTTTATGCACTTCAGAGAAGATACAGTACTGTTTTCTCCATTCAGATATAAGTATTGGCAAAATAATAATAATTTCAATTGATGCACTTAAAATCAGCATCTGAAAGAAGACTCCTGTGCTTAATTTTTTATTATTATTTATTATTTGATTAATTATTTAATTTCACAAACAAAGACACAGCTAAACCATCACTAATGATATGCTGGCTTTAATAAACAGTATATTGGTTTGTATATATCGGAATGAAGTTTATAAATACTGGTCATCCTAAAACATAAAACCTAGCTCACACAGCGTACACAATAAAACTGTTCTCCAGCAAAAAGATTTTTTTTTTTTTCCACTGTGCATTTTAGACAGTCTAATTACTGGTGTAGTAGATCACAAAATTAATGGTTAGACCAGATCTTAGTTTTCAAGTCACAGATCAGATCATTTGAATCAAAAAAAAAAAAAAAAAAGTAATGTGAGTGTAATTTTAGCTTTCAGTTTGAACAAACATGGTCTGTTTGTTCATTTTATTTTGACACAGTCTGTTTGCTTGTTTATCTTAGTGACTTTTATTCTGATATGGTCTGTATGCATTGTATTGGTTGAGTGATGTGATGCCGTTTTCTTCTTTTTACTCTCAGCGTGTTTCCATGAGACACTCACATGCATCACACTAAAATAACTCTCCACCCACACGCCAGAGCAATGTCACTGCAGATGTGTGGCCAAGTTCAACACTCTTCTCAAGTGTGGCACAATTACAGTTTACAAACTGTAATGGTTTCATCCACACACTCCATTAACTTTACAGGCAGCTGCTGTGTCTGTCTGTTTTCTCTGCAGCTCTGTGATTGAGGGAATAATTGCTCTAAAAATAACAGCAGCTATAAATCTGCATCCCACAATGATTAGCAATTAATCCACAGTTAAATGCATCCTGACCTGTAGGGGCATTTTGTACAGATCTTGGATTATCTGCGACACATTACACCACTAGGTCTATTGGGTTTTTATACACATATAGATTTGTGTACTTAAAGCCCACTCAGGTACAGGATGCTGCCAAAGGGACTTTTGCATCAATTCCCATTAATCTCAAACCAGCTGCCTGACAAAACCACAGCACATCCCAGTGATCTGGAAATGTCAGTCAGTCTAGAGGATTATGGCCATCATGTGCAATTAACCATGAGGACCACTTTTCTAATCAGGTCACAAAAAAACCCCTAATGGGGCCATGTCTCAAAATAACAAACAGGCTTCACAAGTCCCTGCCACTATTACAGAGTATCATCCACAGCCTATCAATGCCTTCATCCGCCAGTCTGTTTATCTGTAAAATGGACAAATTATGTAGATTAACTAGCCTGGCAAAATGAGAGGACTGAATGGCTGTCCTTCCTCCACCTCATCATCATCATCTTCTTCTTTGGGCTGTGCATCTTCCACATCCACTCCCCTCTCCAGTGCTGACCCTTCACCCCTTGTTCTGGGGTCTTCCAATGGCTGCATCTCACTCTCCAATGCATCTCCATTTTCCAGACCCCAAGGAATTCCCTCAGGCCCTGAGGTCTCCTGACCAGGCGTGTCCCCAGCCCCACTGCCACTGTCCCCAGAGCTTCGATTCCTTATCAGCCTCTGCCTCTGTTGGAGAAATGAGACGGAGAGACAGAGACAGAGAGAGAGAGAGAGAGAGAGAGAGAGAGAGAGAGAGAGAGAAGAGAGGAGGTCAGACACACTCCATAACCAAAAAGGGTAAATGTATATATTAATTATGATGGGGAGGGCGAGAATGTATGATCCCTGCTGCAAGCAAGCATCTTACAAAGGTGAAGCAGAGCATGGAGGGGTCTCATAAGAATGCATGAGTTGTGAGAACAAAGCAGATAAGCAGAGATACGTAGCCGCATACTGATGGAATAAAGCAAATCATCACATTCACAGTGAAAAGTGGAGTGTATATATACATATTTACACTGAGCTGCCAGATTAGTAGTTACAGCTATGTATTAATAAGAAGATCTGCTGTGATGCAACAGATAATGCCTTGCGTGAGCCACCACACCATGTGGGTGACTGGAGTTCAATTCCCAGTCTGGGCAACTTCTGCTGTGCTACAGCAATTAAAGTCCTTGGATAAGACTCCTAATACTACTCTGGCACACCTCTGTAATATGAGTGACTCTAATTCACTCTGGATAAGAGCATCATAAACCCATATTTATCCAAATCAATACAATAACATCCACGCAATCACCCAACTTTGTTGCATGCAGGAATTTCACCTTTAACCCCGTGAACAGTGAACACACATGCCCACAACATATGGCAGCCCTAGCTGTGGTAACCTAGGAGCAGTTGGGGGTTAGATGCCTTGCTTAAGGGCACTTCAATTGCATCCTGTCAATTCAGGGGTCAAACTGGCAACCTTCCAGCTCAAAGGCCACTTTTATTATTAGTTGCTGGAGTCCATTGGTTGCTATACATTTGTCAGCCAACCTCTGCTCCACCCATTAGTGAAAAGGAATCACAACAGGACTAACAGTGTTATGCAGATATTGACTGGCTTATGGCTCATTATCGGTATTATCACTGAAGTCTAAAGTTTGTAGATGTCTGGCAACTCACCATCTGCTTATTCACCATCTACCTATTCAACGCAAGGTGTCGAAATTATGATCTTCTCAGTAGAAGCTATTCATTCCTTTCTGCATGAGGGAGGTCAGTTTGGATGAGCTCTAGATTTGAAACACTACTCCAGCTCATCCCAAATGGATCGATCACTCCAGAGAACACAGTTCCACCACTCCACCACTCAGTACAGGGGTTCTTATTTTATCTGATGCTTTTAACTGGACATGGTGCAGCTCTTCTTGAACATTCCATTGTAAAGACACCAGAGAATTCTAAAAAAAAAATTACACAAACTGTGTGCACCCAGTTGACTGTTTTTGACAGCTGAACTGATATACTAAAAACACTCTGGACACTCCTGGATATGGAATATTACCTGTGCAAGCTGGCAGCTCAGTGTATTGCTTCTTGTTCTCTTTTCAAGTATCTAAATATATCCTAAAGTGAAACCTGTTGCACTCTGTTGAGCAGCGTAGATGGAATGGAATGTAAATTGAAAGTATAGCCACTCTCCTACCAGTGCGCAGTTTAGGTTCGGGAAAGGAGAAAAGATTCGTGCTACTACCAGACCTGCTGTAAACAGTCATATTGTCAACCTGTGCTTTTTAAAACGACAACCAGTTTGAAAAGCTTATTGTTATCTAAGCGCCAGTTCAGTCAGTTCATCCCACATGGTGGGGCAGCATGGTGGGTGGTCGGCGTTACCTCTGTGATGAGCATGCGTCCAGCCATGCTGAGGCGGGTGCGGGGGGAGAAGTGGGGCGTGATCATGACACGGAGGCTTGCCTCTGAGAAGGAGAACTGGTGAGGGTGCAGGCTCATCATCTCGTCCACCATCACTACTGGGGAGTCCTGATCAGCAGCACCACTTGCCCCTGACCTTAAGGCACAATATTGCTTTGATGATATGAAGTGGCATGCAAGCGTTTGTACATTGACAAATACATTGACTTGTGAACAGTTGAGAGTTAAAGATGGCATAATTGTCTTGAGAAACACTTCTTTAGTATTTAATTTATTTTCTTCCATCCTTAACACTTTTTAAAATGACAAAATAGGAAAAGAGCCTGGAGCAAAAATGTAGGCCTCTTGCATGATCAGGACCTCATCAGTGCATGATCAGCAACACCCCCTCTGGCAAGTACAACAGCTTGTAAACAATTTTTGCAGCCGGCTTCTGCATATTCTTGCTTGCAAAAAGCTTCTAGTTCCATGAGATTCTTGAGTTGTCTTGCATGCACTGCTCTTCTACAGAGTGTAGATCAGTCGACTGTGTGATTTAACTGAATTCACTTTTTCTCAGCCAGGGGAAATGTTCTCCCAGAGCCCCCATGCTCAATAGTAGAAGAGCTTCTTTTTCAACTTTGATGATTATACCCAACAAGTTCTGTTAACTTCATCAGTCCACAAAAGCTTCATCCTGTTTAGACTTGTTCCAGATTATAGAGCGTTTCATATTTCTATAAGATTTTCACGAAAATAGAAGAAAACCGTCAAACAAATGAAGACACTGTAATTAATTAATTACTTCAAATTATCTATATTATATGTCTTTTAGTGGCAAAAACATGTGAACTATTACGATTAGCAGATAATCTGAAATTGAGTCAGGGGTTTTCAGTCAATGGGATGGCAATCAGTACGTTCATGCCTGATTTATATAAAGAACAGAAATATTTTACAACTTGCGTTTGTGAAGTGACCTCAAAAAGAAAAGTTGTTCATGTTCGTTAGAATGGAAAAAGTTACAAAACCATCTCTAAAGAGTTTGGACTCTTCACAAAAACACTAATTCAGTCAGAGAGATTGTGTACAAATAAATAAGAATATTTAATACCAATATTACCCTCGGCAGGAGCAGCTGACCAACAAAAGATTACCTCAGAGCAAAGTGGTCCAAGCAACTAAAGGCCCTTTTTCATAAGCTAATCTTAATGTTCTGAGTCAATATCAGGAAGAAGCACTGAATACTAATAGTGTGCACGGCAAGTGCTGCCCATCTGCAGTTTTGCCTAAGATCACATGGACAATGAAAGGCTATTTATTGGAAATATGTTTTGTGGGCGGATGAGGAAACAAAACATAACACAGTTCTAATAAAAGCATTGTTTGGAGAGAAAACAGCAGAAATATGCATTCTATCTGTGAAACCGCGGTGAGTATTATGGTTTTCAATCTGTTTTGTCACATCTTGGCAAGGATGCTTTCCCTTCATTTATGGAGCAATTAATTCTAAATTATACCAACAAATTTTAAAGGAAAATTTCAGAACATCTGTCCATGAGCTGAATCTCAAGAGAAAGTGGGTCATGCACTAAGACAATGACCCTAAACACACAAGCCAAACTACAAATGGTTAAGAAAAATGAAATGTTCATCTTGATAACCTTGGTCATGTGGAAGAACCTGAAACAAGCAGTTATTGAAGAAATAGCTGTTTTTGGAAGCTACATGAGATTAAACAAGTTACACAAATGTTTAGTAGCAGTTATTGATAAACAAGGTACTGAAAACACTCAGATATGTAATACTGGATTATTTTCCTCAATAAATTAAAGACCAATTAATATATGGTTGCATAATTTGTTTGCAAATTATATTTTATATATGCTTAGTTTGTTTACACTCAAACATGGGTTTAAAATTCTATCAATACTGAGACATCATCCACCTCTTCATATATGCCAGTTTTTAAAATGATATTATGAAATGCTACCTAGTGTTAGGTAGGTGCTTAGAGGAGTCAATGGGTGCTGATTGTAGGGACAAGGTTTGAGAAGTCTACAATTAAACAAAACACTAAAGCCTTCAAATGTTTTGGATGCTCCATGTTTCTGTTCTCATCTACTGATTTGCTTAAACAACTCTGCATGCCACTGTATGTTAATGTATAAATAAGAAAGCAAAAGTCAATAAAGCATCACATAAAGACACCCTCCTTTTACCTTTCTTTAGCAGGATCATGGAGGAATTAATACTTGAGTGTGCTGTCGCTTATCTACTGCTATATCACGCCGTAGACTGCTCACCATACATGGCTGCCCAGGAATCCCAAAGTGCTGCTCCACCCATCCCCAGATCTGACTATTAAACCTAAAACACACATATAAAGATATCACATGAACCAATAAATCAATAAACCAATAAACTTTGAGAACACTATTTGAAAGTTAAGCTCCATTACAAAACAGATTACTACATACTTCATTATAAGGATGTAAATCCCGTACATCGATATGAGGATTATAGTCTCCCACCTGAGACAACAGAGCAAAGTTCATACAACAGTCTGCTGTTACTGCATATTTCCATTGTTTCAAATGCTTTTAAAAAGAGCTAGAACATACTAGAGTACTTTCTCATCGCCAAATGATCCAGAGTCAAGAACAACTGTCAGTAACAAATCAAGCTCAGAATAAAAAGAATATTGATAGCTTCACAAAAAAACAAAAAACAAAAAAAAAACAAAAAAAACAACAACAAAAAAAACAAAAAAAAAACAACAGAAGCACTTTGCATATAAATCTGTTACACCTTACCAGAATCAAGGCCAAGACGGAGAAGATGTAGAAAACAGAGTCACGGAAGAGAGGCCACCACGTGAGAGAGATGGTCTTTGGGGAAAATGAAGAGGCAGGGATATGAGGTTGAGACTTCTGTAACTATGGGGTCTTTCGACGGGGAAAAAACTGCTCTTGAAAGGACATACTGTACCTGTCAGAAAGATTCACAAACTCCGATGATTACCAGGATATTAAGGCAGCAGAACCCACTATTGTCCCCAACACCAACATCTCCTTAGTGATATAGACCACCTAAGACAACATTATAAAAATCACTGCAGAATTTTGCCTAGCTGCAGTAGTTCAAGGCTTCATACCCAAACTGTTAAAGACAATCTTGTACAATTCAAATGCATTGGCCTTGTTTCTTTGCCTCTTTTCTATTTCGTTTCTCTATTAACACTTTGAGCTGCTCTTTAGTATGAAAGGTTAGACCAGGGGACACCCCCACCCCAGTAATACAATTGTTATTGCCATATTGTTATTGTTTACATTTATTAAAATATTCATTTTAATACATTTATTAAAAAAGTATTGTCTCTCAGGCAACATGCTTAAGAAGTCTCATTCCATGGAGCTCAAATATTCCCACTCAGTTCCTGCAGATGGTGCAGTAGGGCTGGAGTATTGCTTGCATGTCCAAAAGCATCCCAAACATTTTAGGTCTGGGGATGCAAATGGCTATGGCATAGTACCAATAATCTTTAAGACAAGCTCTTAGATGCAGTCAGAAAGGTAAGGCCACTGGTTGCCAAATTGACTGGTTGTCATAGTGGCTGTAATGAAGACCAGAGGTGATCTGAAAATGCATGAAATTGCACCCCACCTCTATGACACCAGGTCTTCTAGACCTGACATCTGACAACAAACTACTGATCTTGATGCTGACCACAGTGCCTCACATACAGATTTGGTCATTGTCTCTACCAATACAAATAGGACTCATCTGAAGATGACCTGCAGCTATTCTGAGTGACTCTATGACAGGCTGGAATGACATCATTGCAGTCATGCTTTGCTTTGAGTCTTTCTAAATGCTGAAAAAAACCTTTGTTTTATTTATTTCTGCATTTAGAAACAAGATGTCGAACACACCTTCTTCAGAAGACGTGATTATTACTCTTTATTCTGATCTTTCAATGTCAAGGATTTTGTAACTGAACTGCCCATTTTTCGACCCTGTAGTGGACAGCCAATCCTTTGTCAGGGTGTTTTCTTCATTTTTATATAAATCACAAAATCTAATGAGCTTTACTTTGTTAGTTAAAGCTGCTTATCGTTGCTCTGCCCCGGTAATCAAAAAGATGTAAACAGCTCTGGAGCAGAACTTCCTGCTGCCATAAACGTGGCCCCGGCTACATCCTCACTCAGATGAAGGTTCTGTAAACCACAAAGAAAGACAGTCCTCCAGGAAGAACCATGGCTGCTCAGCCACAAATACCAATAATGAGTAGCGCACATCATTAGAGAGCAGTGGTGACCTCACCTCTGAATCTTTCAGAATGGCACAAAGTACATCACAAGCATTAAGCGAGGGCATAGAGCATGTACACTGCCTGTGGATATTAAAAAAAGACAAAAGATGCTTAGTACAGTTTAAAACACAGACTTGCTCTGCTCGTCACTCAACTGCATTAACTGATTAACAGAATGACATAAACGTGACTGATTCAAATGTGTGTGTTATTTCCATACTAATAAAAATACACTGGCATGCATTCACAGAGACAAATCCTACAGACTGCAGGGCAAACACAAGAGAATCACTGTGTCTCTGACTCCTGCTGATGGCTGGATTACAGCCTGAGCTCCACATATTTCTGATGATGTTAAGATTGGTGGACAGTGAAGTGCATGGCAATACCATGACTCTTGAGAATCCTGTGGGTTTGGGGCATATTTAGCATTATCCTAGGAAGTCACCTTCTTTTCAGTAAAATCGTCTGTGCTCAGTCTTTGTGGATGTCTTGTCTTGTCATGTGCTTGTATTAACCCTCCTAGTGTTTGGAGCATCATATGTGATAGGCAGAGAGTTATTTGTAAAAAAAAACAAAAAAAACCAAAAAAACAAAAAAAAGCCCCATTATATATATATATATATATATAAATAAGAAAATAAAATAAATAAATATATATATATATATATATATATATATATATATATATATATATATATATATATTTATATAAATAAGATTTGTGGACAGACTTCAAAAAAACGGTGCATGAAAAAAGGGCAAGAATTTTAAGTAAATTAAAAAGTAATCTTATTAAAAAATATTGAAGAAATGGGTCTTTTCTTTTGAAAATCAGGTGACGTATAATTTCTTACCTTTTCACAGTAACAGAAATTAAATCCAGGGGCGCCTAAATTTTGCATACTACTGTTTTATTTTTTAAATTGATTGGTGTAAAATTTGTTGTTCATTCTGAATAGTGAACATCAGTGCATCACATTTTCAGTAAACAGGTGCTTTCTTCAACAGCTGGATCTCATACTTACACAGAGAACGTGCAGCAGCACTGCCCCATGCCTCCTCTGCTCCTTAGTGAAGATGTCCTCGGGAAATTCATTGATAGCTTGGTGCATGTGTGTGTGTGTGTGGGTGGGTGTGTTTGCGTGCAGAAAAAGAAACATGGTCCATTAGTAGAGGGTAAGGGAGGAAATGAGTATTGACACAGAGGCAACTGAAAACCTTTCTCAAACCCAGCTTGCCCATTAGACACGCCCACTTTAGCCTCCACAGAGGCAGCACAAGCACACACTGAGTAACAAATGCTGCATGGCATTTTTGGAGGTTTGTGCTGCACTGAGTCTCAGTCTTTGCATTTGAAATGATTTTGCCATGAATCTGGATAGAGATATCAGACTGATAGGCATAAGAGATGTTTCAAGTGTTCCTTAAAGTCCATCTGCAGCATCAGAAGATCAGCGAGCGAAAGAGTAAAATGCACTGAAATAAGGAATCTAAAAAGGGGCGGCTAAGAGATTCAGTAGTTCATTTGCAAGAAGATATTCCTTTGTTGAAGAAACAAAGGTGAGGATCAACACGGGGAACAACAATATTAAGAAAATGCCAATCAATGATTGGCCCCCAACTCTGGAATAACCATCCTGCTATTGTTCAGGACTCAGACAAACTCTGTCTTTAAATCTCAACTAAATACTTTTCTCTTTACACAGGATTTCTGTTAACACCTCCTCTATGGACTCTCTTTTTGTGTTACACCAGATTATCTGGGGTCACTAAATTCTCCCACTCTCTCCCCCCATGTCCTGACCTGCCCGTTACTTGGCTGATACTGGTCCACGCCCTCTCGTGATGCTTTATCCTGATGAATCTATCCAGATGCCCACTCATCCCACATCTGAGACAATGCAAGCTTAGAATATTTAAGCTGCATGGACTTCCATATTAACACTGAGCTTGTATCCTACTCTCACTTCCATTCTCACATCACTCATCACCTGTTTACATCCACATTACATGTACTGACAGCTATACTCCTCTATTATTCTACTTTTTATGCCTATATCTATGCCTATGTCTGTACTATCCAGCGTCAACCAGAGGAGGATGGGTTCCTCTCTTGAGCCTTGGTTCCTCTCAAGGTTTCTTCCTCCTAGTCTGAGGGAGTTGTTCCTTGCCACTGTTCCCCGCTGGCTGCTCAATTGAGGCTGGGACTCGGATTTCTGTAAAGCTGCTTTGTTGTAAAAAGCACAATAAAAATCAGCTTTGATTGAGTGAATGATTGCATGTGATGATCATAAGCATATGAACATACACTACAAATTGTGTCTTATTTTAGCAATGGCATCAGCACACGACTGAACAAAAGCTGTTTTGGCCTGGACCTTGTATGCATTTACACTGAGCTCCTGTGTGCTTGTGTGAGACACTCTTCAACTACCATCTCTGCCTGTTTGGCTAACACGTGGAGAATGCACGTCACTTGTCTGTGACACTTTGCTGCCCAAACCATCATAAGAAATGATTTAAACATTTTTACAAATCTGAAGTATTTCTTTCTAAATGGAAATTAATATGTCCACAAAAGACTGTTCTACAGCTGCAAAGCATTATGAGTTGGATTCTAAGAGTTTACAGTTTATTTGTTACTTCACTACTAAGAAGCTAAATGTCATATTTGGCAGCACCACATAACAGAATACAATGCTAGCTAACACCCTCAGACAAGGGAGTTTGATGCCTGCTTTGACCAAATAACACTGCAAGAATAGTTTGTAGAGTCCATGTGTAGCATGATTAGATAACAAGTCTCCCTGAAAAGAGGTTTCACAGACATGCTTTACATTCATGGCTGGGAATAAAAGGGAAATCTAAAGGGAAAAGCAGTGTCAGTGTTGGGGATGATAATTTTTTCAGCATCATCGTTGCAATGTGTGCATGTGTCATAGTCACATCGTTGAACATGCAATGTCAAATTAAAGCTCTGATTGGCTCAGCGGTCTAATGGGCTAGCACTATGGTCAGAGGTTCACATGTTCAAATCCCAGCTCATGCTGCTTGCCATCACAGAGGGTACACAGGAGTTGTTCCCCTCCCTCATGCATGTTTTGGTTTATCTATACATGCACTCAGTAGCTGTTGTATTGTCCAGACACACTAGGTAAGAGGCAACTGCCACTTGCTGTAGTTTGGGTTAGGGTTAGCGCTGAGGAAGCAGATTAGTTCAAATACAAATTCTATTATTTTCTTTAAATTAAATTTTGTTAGTCCACTTTTACTTTTACACTTGTTTACTTCATTGTTTGTTGAGACTGATTTTCTTACTTCATACTTATTCATACTCATTTGTCTGTGATTATTCTGTGATAACTGGGAGTTCATTATTGCTCTTCACTTTATTTGTAAATATTATTTGTATTGTTCCGTTTTGCATGTGGGACCTAAAGTAAAAAGCACTGAGTGAAGCCATAGCTACTGCTGATTGTGTCCTTCCTTCCTTCCATTCACCTTCACATGACAACTTGTTTTTGAGTCATCTAAGGGGAAAGCATTTGCAATATGCATCACAAAACGAAATTTTACAGTGTCAGTTATTTCCAAAAGTCAGTTCAGCTGTTCAGCACCAGCTAATCTTTGTGTCCAGCACAGTCTTTGTGTCCAACATAATCTGCAAACTGGTGGGTACTATTAAATCTACAACACCATGGTCATAGGGGGTAACAGTCAGGTGGAAGGTTAGAGCAGGTGGGTATCACTTGCTGGGAGCCGAGAGAAGTGATAAGATAACTGGATGCTTGCAAAAGCAGGAAAGTAGAAAATAGGCTGCAGGTGTGCTGTAGAGAAAATACGTGAAGGTTATCTTATTTCCACAAGTTACCAAACACAGTTACCTGCTTTGGTCAAAAGAGTACAAGGGTCCAGCACTAACAGAACCCTTCTCAACCTATCTTAACAGAGATACTCAGACAGCGGGAATTCTAATGAGATGGCTTGTGATGTAGGAAAAAGGAGCCAGACCTGAACAGAGTGTTGAATGTACTTTTCTTACTAAGGCAACCCAGAAAAATGATATTACAGTTTTTGTGTTAGTAGACACACCAGATCTCCGGATGCATTTGATTAAGGTGAATAAGGTGAATATCACATGTCCTTAAAAAAATACCTGAATACTGAATATGAATATTAAAGTAACAGTATGTAGGATTTGTACCCTAAAATCACAGCTTCAAAATTATTGTGACGCTCCACTTACTTGTTATATTAGTGTAAGTCAGTTTCCTCGCTTTCCTTTCACGTCCTTTCATGCTTTCCCATGTGCTTCTTAAAAATCTTACCCTGATATATTTGATATATGACATTAAAAAAATAGATAAATAGACGCCTCACAAAATCCTTCTTATGTGTTCTTTTTACTATATTTAATATCAAAACTTAATCTTCATTTCTTCTTTATACATACTAAGTCTTATGCATCCTTCATAGGGTGTACATGAGAGTGGAAATGGGGGTGGAGGAAATTAGAGTAGTGAGCATAGCAGGGAGTGGAGCAGAGCAAGGGAGCCCAAAGTTTTCCATAAGACTGAAACAGAACATTATTTAAAAACTTTAAAACGTGATATAAATGTTATTGCCTAAACTCATATCTTGCTCTGTTTCTATAAAAATCGATAAAATCTCCCTAACTTTCATCTGCCTCATCCCAGCTAAACATGACATCAGTGTACACTACCAGATTTAGATCAAAATAAATATGCTCAGTTTAGTGCAACTGGTCAGTAACACAGTTGGGAGGCAAAAAAAAAATGCTGCAGTATTTCTTTAAAGCCATTACATTATAGCCTTCATAATGAAATTTCGGTTGGTGCAGAACATCAGCCCCCATGGAAGTGCATTCCTGACAGAGCGGAAAGAACATGTCCAAGTTAAAGGTTTCAACAAGTTTTTACGGTCTTGCTAAGTAGTTGCCATGGAGACCCTCTCTCTGCAAGCCAGACTTTCCATTGGCCCTGGGGACACTGACAGACATGCTTGGTAGCCACAAGCTTTCATTAATGTGATGGTGAGAGATGTAAGAATGGAGGGCACAGGCATTCACTTATGCATCCCCAATCACAGACTCATTCACAGAAATCTGCTAAAAACACTGGGGTAGAAATGTAGCGACAGTTCAGAGCGATGCAAACTAGATAGGACATCAGGGCTTGATATGTCGATGCATTGCTTGTCCGCTGTCCGTGGCCCATTTATCTTCGTGCTGTTAAGAGGCTTTTGTCTCTGGTAACTAAGTGCCAATTGAAATCTCAAGCTTTAGCTGATTTGAAACAGTCCTCAGTGCCCAAAGGAGCAGGCTTCTTATGTTAAAACCCTAGTAGACACTTCACCCCTCAGCACTACTGATGCCGTCATCCTAAAAAAACACTTCTGCTCATGTTGCTAAAAAAAACAACTAGAAAAGTCAACAACTGTTTCGGAAAAATGGTGCTGGAGCATGATTACAGTGCTAAGCATGGACCTGTACACTGTTTATTAACAAAGAAATTAACAGTTAATTGAGCTAGAATTTATTGAATCTACAAGCCATCACATCAGGATCACATCACCCACAATATTTCACATTCTCTGAAAGTTACTTTTGCTAACTGGGAAATCGAAATGTCAATTTAGACAGTCTCCTCAGCTAAGTACAGGAAACACATGGAAAAGAAACCATAACAGTTGCTAGTACTGAAGCATCATTTTTCTTTAATTTTTTTTTAAAAATGGCTATTAAGTCAGTTTTCACATTTAGCTAAAAATATAATTTATATATCGTTAAAACACAGAACTGTTCACAGCTTTGTACTTATATTGATGGATTACCCCTGTAAACTGAACAAACCCTAAGTAAACACTGACAAATGCCAGAATCTATCTATAAAACTGTTTAAATTGGTTATAGGAAGAAATCTCTTCTTAAGAATGGTTGGTGAAGGTCCAATTTTAGCAATTTGATTTGCAAATGCTCCATTTTTTTCATTTATTTTCTCACTAAGAGCTTATTGATCGGTTTCACATCCTTTCAAACCCACAGTGTTGTGTTGTCTCTTCACAGTGGAAGGAATTTTAATAATGTATGAACTCGAGTTCTGGAAACTCTTGTTTTTCCTTTGGCTTAAACCTCCCTTATGAAAATGGATTGTCATATCTAATCAATCAGAATCAGAATTGCTTTATTTATCCTAGAGGGAAATTACAAATTCTTAGAATAACTTCAATAGAATAAACCCTTTGGAAATATATACATAAAATACTTATAAAAAAATGATAATAAATAATCATAATAACAATAATAATTATTATTATAATAATAATAATAAAACATGAACATTCGGATTCATTGAAAGTAAAATTAAAAAATTGCAGTGACACACAGTGTAGTGGTCACCCATTAAGGGAGGAGTTATAGACTTTGGTGGTCACAGTTAGGAATAACCTCCTGTGGTGCTCTGTAGTGCATTTTGGTGGGATGAGTCTTGCACTGAAAGTGCTCTTGTGTCTCATCACTGGTAGAGTGGGTGGGAGTCATTGTCCATAATGGCCTGCACTTTAGACAACATCTTCCTCTCCAACACTGCCATCAGAGAGTCCAGCTCAGCTTCCACAACAATTCCACTCTTGCAGATCAGTTTGTTGAGTCTGTTGGCATCTGCCACCATCAGTCTGCTGCCCAGCATAGAGGATAATACTTGCAACCACAGACTCATAGAATATGCTGAGCATCATCTGGCAGATGTTGAAGGACCTCAGGTGCCTCCGAAATTAGAGACGACTTTAGCCCTTCTGTAAAAGGCATGAAATCTCTTCAAAATACATAATAAATAATGTATAATATCTGTTTAATTGGAAATGATTTGTTCTAACAGTATTGTATGTTAACAGTCAAGTACTACAAAACAGTATTTGGAATATTAAACCAACATTAGGTACTCTAAAACCACAGCTAAAGATCATTGTGATGTTCCACTGACTTCATATTAGTGTAAAATCCTGTAATATTAGAATACTGCCTCAGTCCACATGCTTCTTTCACTTTCACTGACGGCTCTGTATCACTTAACTTGTCCAGTAATGCATGTTTGCAAAATGTACTGTTTGGTTGGGTCAAAACATGACTTACACTTCCCAACAGGGCAAAGCCAGCAACAGAGGTATATTCTGATTTCTCTGCATTTAGAATAATCTCATTTGAACAAGTTCATTTTTAAATGAACTGCATGCAGCATTTAACGGACATCAATTTTTAAAAGCTCTACTATGTTCTAACTAAATCTATTTATTAATTAACCTATAAATATTTTAAAAAGAATGAATATAATCACTTTAGTAAAATATGAATTATTTATTCTTACTGTTATAGTTCAGCCTTCAAGAGTAATAATCGGAGTCTTCTACAGTCTACTGTCTCTCTGTACAACAGGGCAGCTCGAAATCCCACATTTCCCAGGGATTACAGAGCGGACATACCACCATAATTGAGCACTCTCACTGTTGAAATCAGCATTGCTTAATCAAAGGCAGCAGGGGACAGCGCAAGCTGGGACAGAGAGAGAAGCTGCTGTAGGTGAACCGTAAGTGGGTAGAAAAAAGGCTGCGTGACGTGTTCTCTCTAAAGTACGACACTTTGAATGAGTAACACAGACAATCCTCTGTTCCAAAATTAAGCATTCCGTTGCTTAGCAACACAAGCCTCAAAGGGGGGTTGACGTTGGGCAGCTGTCAGAAAATGATGAGGGAGAAAAAGATGGAGTGATAAAGAGAGCAAGCAGGGAGAGACACAGACAGAGATACTGGATCTCACCAGCTCGTGGTGCAATGGATGTTAGGTTCTCTTCTACATTCTGTTGAGTTAGTCTTCGTTTGGACCAAACAAGGTCAGAATCCTTTTTGAGGCGCTCTGCAAGACAAAAAAAAAAAAAGAACGTTCTTCATTAACTCAAGTCAAGGAATGTTCTTTACACAAACTTATGTTAATTCTTTGGAATTGCTTGCATTTCTGCATTGAATTGTAATTAAATGTGGTCTGACTGCTACATAAAACCCTATTCAGACATTGTTCGCATTATTACAGGGGTGATGTAATTATTACCAGAGATTCTCTGTTATTGTAGTCCTGTCTGAATACCCCAGTCATTTTTATGGACATTAGTAAAGATTCCAGCAAAAGGCATTTCCTTTTGTCATGCATGGCACAAATACCTCTGGTTGTGGAAGTCTGCTGCAAACATGACCAGGTGTAGGGGCTGCTTTCAAGGGCTGTGCATGTGGGGGTATACAGGCTGGTTCTTAGCTAGTGCAGATGTGAACAAAGATGTGACATGCACACTGTAGCACCAATCCATTTGCATTGAGTCACTGTTTAGTATCACCTTTAGCCTACATACATGCTATGAACATATAGCTACTAATTGTCACACTTCAGTCCATAGACTCTTCAGCTCACATCAACTACACTACCCAGACTCCTCTAGCTTCTGACATCATGGACTTATGCCCACTGTCTCCTGAGTATTGATTTTGCTCACCTGTTCATCATTACCTGTTTTGTATGAAGCCCACTTTGTCTGCCATGCCCTTTGCATTTAAAGAATATTAAGCATTTGTCTCATTTTTTGTTTCCTAAATATAGAACCTTTGATGTTCTTTTTTTGAACCCTAGGACTCGCCTTTCTGGCTTAACTCTTCTCTGTGCCTTGATTTTCGACCCCTGTCTGGTTTGCTCAGGTTTCTAAGATAGTTGTTTTGGTGTTGAGTATTTCCTATTTGTCAACAACCACTATGGTTAATCCTGCTAATAAATCACATTACCTGTGCATTACCTGCACATGTGCAATAACTATAAGTGTGTTAAAAGGATTTCATTCTTGAATACTTTATCGGTGGTCAAGTAACGTATGATGCACAAATTAAATTGTGCAGTAGGCACTCATATTTCTTCAACTGAACACATGTTGAATTTAATCATCTTTAAGTACCACTTAGCAACAATCATGTCCACCAAATGTTTCAAAAAGCTGCAAACTTTTTTGCACAGTGCAGTGAAGACATTTTGGACATTGAACCACAAATGATTTACATTTGCTTGACTGATTGACATGCTTTGTTTGACATATCTTGTTGCACCACCCAACATCTCTTTAGGTTGAAGTAGATTCATTTGCTCATTTATCTTCTTATCTCCTTCTTCCTGGTCAGGGTCGGTCTGGAGCCTAACTGGAATTCCTAGGCACAAGGCAGAAATACCTCATTCCTCACACCGGTCTATTGCAGGGTAACACACACTCATGCTTAGGGCATTGGAGGACATTTAGTGCCACACAACCTCTTACAGAGACCAGTGTCACCACTGAACCCACAAGCCAAGGTACCTGGTGCCACACAATATCTGAGGCACCAAGCTCTCACACCCTTCAGTAAAATGTTGATACATATTTGAATGAATACATGACGTACAGTGCGTCTGCCAAGAATTCACAGCGCTTCACTTTTTGCACATTTTGATATGTAACAGCCTCATCCCTAAATGGATTCAATTCATTTTTTCTGTCAAATTTCAACACACTTTACCCCACAATGACAAAGCAAGAAAGGGTTTTTTGAATATTTGGCAAAATGTTTAAAAATAAAAAAACAAAAATATATCATGTAAATAAGTATTCAAGCCTTTGCCATGACACTCTAAATTGAGCTCAGGTGCATTTTGTTTCCACTGATCATCCTTCAGATGTTTCTACAGCTTGGAGTAGTTGATTGGACGTGGTTCGGAAAGGCACACCATTTAATATAAGGTCCCATAGAAGACATCAGAGCACAAACCAAGCCATGAAGTCTAAGGAATTGTCTGTAAACCTCAGAGACAGGAGTGTACTGCGACACAGGTGTGGGGAAGGGTACAGAAATGCTACATTGAAGGTCCCTATGAACACAGTGGCCTCCATCAACTGTAAATGGATGAACCACCAGGACACTTCATAGAGCTGGTCACTAGGAGGGCCTTAGTCAGGGAAGTGAAGAAGAACCCAGTGGTCACTCTGACAGACCTCCAGTGTTGCTCTGTGGAGAGAGGAGAACCTTCTAGGACAACCATTTCTGCAGCATTCCATCAATCAGGCATGTGTGGTAGAGTGGCCAGACGGACGTCAATCCTCAGTAAAAGGCACATGATAGCCTGTCTGGAGTTTACCAAAAGGCACCTAAAGGACTCTCTGACCATTCCTACAGTGAAGCATGGTGGTGGCTGCATCATGCTGTGGGTTGCTTTTCTCCAGCAGGAACTGGGAGACTAGTCACGGTTAAGGGAAAGATGATGATGTAGAGAGACATCCTTGATGATAACCTGCTCCAGAGCACTTTGGACCTCAGACTTGGACGAAGGTTAATCTTCCAACAGGACAATGACCCTAAGCACACAGCCAAGATAACAAAGGAGTGGCTTCTTGACAACAATGTGAATGTCTTTGAGTGGCCCAGCCAGAGCCCAGACTTGAACCAGATTGAACATCTCTGGAGATATCTAAAAATAACTGTGCACTGATATTCCCCATCCAATCTGATGGAGCCTGACAGATTCTGCCAAGAAGAATGAGAGAAACTTCCCAAAAACAGGTGTGCCAAGCTTGTACCATCATACTCAAAAAGACTTGAGGCTGTAACTGCTGCCAAATGTGCTTCATCAAAGTATTGAACAAAGGCTGTGAATACTTATGTATATTATATATTTGTCGTATTATGTTCTTTTCATATATACTTTTGCATTTCAAAGAAATGTCTCACTTTGTCATTGTGGGTTATTGTGTGTAGAATTTTGAGGGGAAAGATAAATGAATTGAATTCATCCGAAAATAAGGCTGTAACATAAAATGATTAGCAAAAAGAATTGCTGTGAAATATATATATATATAAATAATATACATGTCAATGGGACTCCCATCAAAGGAAATGGGCTATAACACAGGAAACAATCACTATTAATACTCAGTATCCTCTCACATCACATAAGTAGAAGAGAAGAAGTAAAATAAGAAGTAGAAAGAAGAACAAGTTTGAGCAGGAACAGCCAGTGTTTCCACAAACCTTTCTTCATCAGGAAATAGAAATCAATTAGCAAACTCTGGAAAAGACTGTAGCAATCCCTGATGTTATCCACTCAAGTTCCCATGGAAACGTAACACAAAACCAGTAATTAATGGAGGGTGTGGATAAGGATCTGGATCTGCAAGAATACTGACTAAGATGGCCCTCATTTCCATATGTAAACTTATCCATTCTAAAAATACTCCCAAAAATAGTACTCATTAAGATTTGTGCTGGATGACATTCCTTTTCGCTACCACTTTCCAGCAGTGAGCCAGATGTTCCTGACAGTCCGCTTAATGTGTTATTACTGATATAATCTCTTAGACAGGAAGCAGATTTTGGGTCTTTAGAGCTGTAAAACCAGCTAGACTTTCATTTACTGTTTTTTTGTGAAATTGTGAAATCAGTTTGTATTAGTAAACAAACCACAAGAAACAGGTGAACAGCTATATCTACTAGCTTTTTGATCATAATCATTGAATATAAAATTATTTAAATAAGTTCCCATTTTTTTCAAACTATTGTTCTTTTAATCTTTCTTGCATCTTTCAGAATTATTATTACATCTTCATGAAATTATTCTCTATGTACACATATTCTAATCTATGACAAGTTCAAAAGCATATTTAACAGAAAAGATTACACTTAATTATATACTACACAATCGCAGCACTGATGTAACTGAATTTACAGTAACAATCCTTGTTGGAAACATTGTACTGGGACTGTTCATTGGGACTGCCACAGAGCAGTGCTCACCAGTCCTGCTCGTGGAGAACTAACTTCCTGCAGACTTTAGATTCAACCCGTCTGATCCAACCAATGATTGCCTTCAGAAGTTCTTGACTGGCTGAATAGGGCGTTGGATGTGGGTTGGCCTGTACGAAGGTAGTTATCCAGGAGCAGGTTTGGTGAGCCCTGTTCTGTGGTATCATTTAAAGAACCATTAAAGAGTTTGTTGTAGGATTTGTGTGACACAATCATATCAATGTTTCCAACAAGGATTGTGGAATGTGCAGATAATTCACTTACATCAGTGGTGTGTTTTGTAGTATATAACTGAGTTTAAGGTTAATTATGCTGTTGAATGTGTGGCTAGTTTATTACAATGGGGACAAGTATGCCCTTAAGGTTAATTTGACTTTATACGAGGTTTATTTCATCTTAAGTGACAGAAGAAGATGAAAAATAAAAACCTGGTAACGTTAGCTGAGCAGTTGTCAGATTTAGCTCACTAATCAGAAGGTCATTGGTTTGGTATATTGAATATTCATGGTCTCCAAGTTCCTGTTCAGATATTCTTGCCCAATCCTGCACAACATAAAGGCAACCTTTTTTGTCTTTATTAATGCCTTATATTTTTGATACTTACACAAATACTAAGCTGAAAGTAATTTGCTTTTATTTTTATTTATATGTATTTGTTTTTCATTTCTTATTTCTATTTATGTTTTATGTAAATACGTAAAAATTACGTTTTTACTGTAAATATTTCTAAACAAGAAAATAGTTTGTTGCAATGCAAAATAGAGCTGTTATCTAAAAAAAGGAAACCAATTGCTCATTTATTAGGTGAACTGTATTATTAAATCCAGTGTTTAATAATAACACTTTAACCAAGCAAAAATAACTATGACCCAATTACTGGATTAATTGAAGGAATTTTCAGTAGAATACTCGATTACTAAAATATTCGATAGCTGCAGCCACTACTTTACACCATGCAATGTTTCTACAAAGATTCAACAAAGGCTGCCAAATTCTGACCCTACAATCTGTTTTCTGCCGTAGCAGAAACTGAGACGTTTTTTCATTAATCAGCTGTTCAGTATTGGTCAACCTGTGCCCACTGCAGCCTCAGCTTTCTGTTCTGGGTGGTCTTCTGCTGTTGTAGACCCTTTGCTTCAAGGTTGGATGTGTATTTTGATGTATTTTAATATGCATTTCTGCTCACCACAACTGTACAGTATTTATGTGAGCGTAGCCTTTCCATCAGCCTGAACTATTTCCGTTCACTGTTCTCTGTTGACATCCCCCATCCATGGAGTGTTTTCATCTTCAGAACTGCCACTCACTTTGTTCTCATTTTGCATAAACTATTGCGACTGTTGTGCAAAAAATCTCAGGAGATGAGCAGAGATACTCAAACCAGCATATCTGACACAACAATTCTTATGCACTGCACAGTTGCCACATGATTGGCTGATTAGATAATTGCATGAATGTGTGTACTGGTGTAAACATTATTCAGTAATAATGAAGTGCTTGGTGAGGGTGTATACATACTTTGAATAGCACTTGCAAAAATAATTTCATGGATTTTTAGCTTGGTAAAAATCCTGGAGTACATTCAGGTGGAACAAACTTACTCTGGTATATGAGAGTAAAATGTACAGTAAAATCTTGTCATGAAGAAAGGTGTCAAGGTACAAAAAGAAAACCAACAACTTTGTTTCCAACCAAACGGATGCACAGAACCACTACATGTTAAAAGCATAACTGAGATGAACACGGTTATCATTATAAATGACTTAGTGATATTAGACGTAAGCCCAGTTAGTCATTATAATTGAACTACACTGTAATTTGGGATAATTACAGTTATAGTGTAAGGCTTTGTATAACTTTGTATAACATTGCTTTGATTTTTTGATTTTTTTGGTGATAGATCTACAGACAATATGTAAATATACATAATCGCCCAAGCTGGGTACACATAAAGATGCCTGATTAAGCTCCACTAAACACAACTCAATAATGACAGTCTACACTACAGTCCCAAAAATCAATTTCCAAAAAAATACATAAGGGACAGGATTTTTTCAGCTCACTCTAAAAGTAGCTTGTCACCCCTTCCAAGCCTTCACACTAAGCCTAATTATTGCTGCAAAGAGCAGCACTTTATCAGGTCAGGCACTGAGCAAGGAGCTCATCATCTAAAACATGCTATTTGAACAAAAGTATTTGTTATCCAAACTCTATGATATCATAAAGTTTTATCCTGCTTTTGTTTAAGTAATTCTCACTAATGTCCAGGGAAAACTGTGTACTTGATTCTGGAGCATTGCTGTGAGAATTTGATGGCATTCAGTGAAAAAATCATTAGTGAGGTCTGAAGGTTTTTTGTTATTTTCGAAGTGGAATTTAATGCTGCTCTACTTTAGCTGCTCTATACATGGTCATTGAATCTAATACAGACAATATCCCTGCTATGTTACGCCCTCAGGGCTTTTTATAGATTACCCGGGATATTTATAGATGACTTACAGATTAATTCCCTCTAATGTATGAGTGCAATGACAGGTAATACAGTGGCTTGGACGTGCAGGTGTAATGCCCAGGTAACAAAGTGTAGAGAAGTCACACTCAGAAATGTCACCAGCTGCTGTGATGCTCTTCAGAGACGGAGGCAATTACAGCCAGGGTGTAGTATAACCTCCACTAGCTAACACCAACAGGTTCATTTCTAACACATTCATAAATGTCAGGATTTTTAGTCGGACTCTGTCTAAAAGTAGCACATTGCTGCTACCTAGTCTTCATGTTAAACCATTATCCCCTCACAATCTGTCTAAGTGGTTTTGGCACCCATAGTGGATGAAGAGCATAGTGGATGAAGAGCATAGTGGATGAAGAGCATAGTGGATGAAAAGAAGAGTGGATGAAGAGCATAGTGGATGAAGAGCATAGTGGATGAAAAGAAGAGTGGATGAAGAGCATAGTGGATGAACAACATAGTGGATGAAAAGAGGAGTGGATGAACAGCAGAGTGGATGAAGTGCATAGCATAGTAGATGAAGAGCACAGTGGATGAACAGCAATGTGAATGAAAAGAAGAGTGGATGAACAACATAGAGGATGAACAACATAGCGGATGAACAACATAGCGGATGAACAAAATAGCGGATGAACAAAATAGCGGATGAACAAAATAGCAGATGAACAACATAGCCGATGAAGAGCAGAGCAGATGAAGAGCAGAGCGGATGAACAGCAGAGCGGATGAACAGCAGAGTGGATGAACAGCAGAGTGGACGAATAGCATAATGAAAAAAGAGCATAGTGGATGAAGTGCATAGCATAGTAAGTAGATGAAGAGCACAGTGGGTGAACAGAAAAGTGAATGAACGGCAAAGTTGATGAACAGCATAGAATAGTGGATGACTAGCATAGTGGATAAACAGCATACTGTAGTGAATACTGTAGTGAATAAAGAGCAGAGTGGATGAAGAGGACAGTGGATAAACAGCAATGTGGATGAACAGAAAAGTGAATTTGATGAACAGCATAGAATAGTGGATGACTAGCATAGTGGGTGAACAGAAAAGTAGATTAACAGTATAGTAAATTAACAAAATAGTGGGCGAAGAGATAAAAGCATAAACAGCACAGTGGATGAACAGCACAGTGGATGAACAGCACAGCGGATGAAGAGCACAGGGGATGAACAGCACAGGGGATGAAGAGCACAGTGGATGAAGAGCACAGCGGATGAACAGCACAGGGGATGAACAGCACAGGGGATGAACAGAACAGGGGATGAAGAGCACAGAGGATGAATAGCACAGAGGATGAACAGCACAGCGGATGAAGAGCACAGGGGATGAAGAGCACAGGGGATGAACAGCACAGTGGATGAAGAGCACAGGGGATGAAGAGCACAGAGGATGAAGAGCACAGGGGATGAAGAGCAGAGGGGATGAAGAGAACAGGGGATGAACAGCACAGCGGATGAAGAGCACAGGGGATGAACAGCACAGCAGATGCAGAGCACAGTGGATGAAGAGCACAGCAGATGCAGAGCACAGTGGATGAAGAGTAGGTCTGAGGTAAACACAGGGTATTCCTTCTTAAATCTGCGAGTCCACACACACACACACACACACACACACACACACATACAAACACACACACAGGCAATCAAAACGCACCTGTTACGTGGAGAAAGCAGCCGAGGGCGATCAGAGAGCCGCAGACGCAGAGTCCGCGGAGGAACCGCCGTTGTCTCGACGACCGAATCGCCTTCATGTCACGCCGCCCGACCTCTCAGAACATGCCGAGCAGAGACACGGGGGCGCTCTGCTTTATTTCACCGACACACATGAAGTCTCTCCGCCTCGTCTTTCACTCTCGCTTCATCCGCGCGGAGCATCACACCACCCCGAGGAGACGCACGAGCATCTTCCTGTTTACACCGCCAACTGAGAAAGAAACGAGGCTCTCTCTCTCTCTCTCTGCCTCTCTCTCTCTCTCTCTCTCTCTCTCTCTCTCTCTCTCTCTCTCTGCCTCTCTCTCTCTCTCTCTCCCTCTCTCTCTCTCTCTCCCTCTGCCTCTCTCTCTCTGTCTGAGGGTGTTTCCCTCTCTGACACTCTCAGGGAGCCGCTCTGATTAAGCTGCAGCTCTGCTCCTGAGCGCTCTGTGCGCGTTTATAACGGAATCATTCATCATAAAGGTCTAATGTTTACAGTTTTATAATCGTGTTAAACCTGCAGCAGTGGAGCTACACGTGTCTCAAGACTACATTATGGGGCGCGATGCTGCTCAGCCAATGAGAACGAAGCTCATTTACATACAGTCAGAAAGGTTTTTCCAATGCAACCCCTATAAAAATGATGCTTTATTTGGAATGAAGGGTTACAATAGTGAATAATCCTCTAGAGGAAACAAAGCGAAATGTGCTATTTTATTTAAAATAATATCATTTAACTCTAATTAAAATCTGCACTTCACAAGTTACAGGCCGTTTTCTAGGCTTCATACTGCAGCAGTAACCTACTAACATGAAGCCCATATAATCTACTATCACTGATAATCCAATCTCTAAAATTCATTCATTTCCATCTGAAATAAATCCCAGTGTAAATGCCAAAGGAGGCCATGTGAACAAGCTCAGCCTGCATACAGACTCTGACTAGTCACTGAGAGGTAACCCAGATATTTGGTCATAGAGGAAAATGAGAAGGGAGGGGCTGTTTGCTATCCTTCTTTGCCCCCAATGTTAAAATTTCAGAATAAAAGTCCTAATACTGTTCAATATTATTTGCACCATTATCAAGTATTTTGAAGAATATACTTGATATTCTCCATGTCAACCTGATCATTATGAATAACTCAAATTTAATGACTGTTCAGCTCAAAAGAAAAAAATTCTAGACACATCTAGGCAAAAACATTCTATGTCAAATGTCATGTTAATTTGTATGTTATCTATAATCTCCTAAAAATAATATCTGGCATGTATCTGGCATAAGTACTTAATTTATGAAATTAAGAAAACAACCTGAAAATCTTTGGAAGGTGTGCAAGGAGGAAACATCTGATGTACAAAAACACATTGCAGACCATTCCAGATGAAAGGATTTAAGCACCTGAAGCTCCCTTAGCAGACGTTATGTTTTTAATGTGTAGGGAATACAATGGTACTGCTGAAGGGCCTTGTTGAATAGAACAATAGAATAGTGTTTCAGAACCATGGTGCTGGAGGCACCCCTGCCCTGCACATTTTAGTGTATTTCCTGCACCCAACACACCTGTTTCATCAGCTGTTTAACAAGCACTTTTTAGAGTTGAAATGGGTGTGTTAAGACAGGGATTCCTCCAGGGCGAGGGTTGAGAAACACTCCCAACTTTCCTTAAAACAATATTACATGCCTTTTAATATTATAAAATTATAAAATACTTTTTTTAAATGCATTTAGTTATTTTACCTCAATCTCTTAGTGTTGTTAAAATTAAGACCAAATGTCCACAATTTTAAACGTGTTTAAAGACAAATGTTTTCTTGGGATGTCCAATTTATTTAATATCAATGTAAAATGTTATTACTTTTGCCCACATCATACATGTTTTTTTTTTCTAATATGTTGTATTTCACTAAATAAGAGGCAGAAACAAATCAAGATCTAATATGAAAAAAAAATCCATAGGACAGATGATGACACAGTGGTGCTTTTACTCTTGATCATACTGATCTTAAAGACCTTGGGACTTTGGGGGTGTTTTCTACAGAGAAACTGAAAGTGTTAAATCAGTTTCTAGCACTCAACTCCTATATATAGATATCAATGCTGCATATCAGTTTGTAAGTACTTCACTGCATCATTCTTCTGTGTCTAAACTCCACAGGTCCAACAGTAGTTCACAGTCATCACTATGCTTTGAGCTGGACAATGTGACAATACCTGTAGTTTTCATATTTTAATTTAGACCATAACATACTGACCAGGCAATTTATTAATATTATGATTCATGCAATTATTTAATCAACCAATCATGTTATAACCTTGATGTTTTTAGGGGCAGAAGGGTTGGATTAAACTTTTCTATAACTGCTGACCTCCTCGGAGGCCAACTGTGCTCTCTACAGATGACTGGGTATATTAGTGGGGATCAAACTGGCAAGCTCCCAATTACAGATCCCTATTAATACAGGGTTAGTTTTACATGGGAAGTTGGGATGATACTATTTTCTCAGTGATTTTCGTTCTATGCAAATGAGACATAACAATAACCTTGTTATATTAATTGACAAGTGTGTAAATATTCTGACATTTCCTGTAGAAAAGGGAACATTTCTCAATTTCACTCAAGTATGAAAGCATTCGAAGTTGGCAAAGATAATGGGTTGTTTATGTCTGCAGCAAATGCTCTACTGCGAACTAAACTGACAGTTGCAGGGGCTGATTTTGAGGGCTCTGTGTGAGGGCGTGTACAGGCTGGTATATACCTAGTGTGGATGCGGCAGTATAACTGATTAGCTGCGCCCCACAGCCCAGGCTGCAGCCAAGTTGGGGTGCAATTCTCAAGCACTATGTCACAGAAGGCTGTTCCAAAGTGAAGAACCATTTGTATACAGCCTAAAAATGCAGCCTGCATTAGGAGCAATTTGGAGGATGCAACTAATGCATCCACTGAGGTCCTGGGTTTCCCACAGTTTTCTGCACATGTACAAAAAAATCAGAAGACAAAGCCTTTGGAGCAAATTGTTGTAAAATGTTAGTTTTGTCACATACTTTAATTCAAGTACTAAATTTTAGCAGTTACCAATGGTGGGACCTTCCTGGTGATGACACCACACTCGTTAAACTATTTCGTTATACTAATATCTATTTGTGTCACCAATAGGCTACTAAAAAGGAGTCGTCATAAGACAGTCCTACCAGGTAGGTCCCGCCCTCGCTCTGCTGCAGCCGAGGCTTTGGAACTCAGCTACCACCATAACCGCCATACGTTATGGAAGATGTAGGTCCTCGTTCTCAAACAAAAATGTTATTATTATTATTATTAGTAGTAGTATTATAAGTAGTTATGTGATTTATAGGACATTTAATGTTATTACTTTAAAGCCATGTATTGTGCCCAGTTTTCAGAGGTGACAGAGTGTGAATCAAAGAGTCTTTCCCATCTCACTCATTTTTGACAAGCTTTCTTATCTCCTGCAAATCAAGTATCATCTTTTCCAGAAATCCTGTAATAAAATTACATTAATCCACCTCCACACATAGATACCTCCAGTATCTAGAGGAATTCACTAAGACCATGGAAATCAAAAATAGTTCTGAACAGCACACTTACCAGTGACTAGCATAATCCAGGGAACCATGAGAAGCATGACACTGTGAAAGGTAACACCTTCCTTCAAGATGATGATGAAGACCTCAGCGTTCATGACCACAGCATACAGCAGACCAGACCACATGAAGAGTAGGCAGCTCAGAAAGAATCGGTAGTTACGGAAACCCACACACTGGCCAAAGAAGACACAGTGGTGGTCTCGCCGTAGAACACACACATTGCAGTCATAGCAATGGGAGCACCGTGGGGGTGTGTGTGTCTCACAAGTGTAACAGTACCTGTCAGGTAAAGAGAAATTGACTTTAGAACACCATTCAACATATTGCATTAGCCTGGTATCAGAGGTTAAAATCTTAACATTTTGTGTACTGACATGCAATTTTAATATTAGCATGTGGTATTAAACTTTTAATATTGGTGTGCAGAATGTAGTTGAAACTCAGACCTTTATTTATTAGAGATATGACTTATGTTCACAATCAGGAAAGGGAAGGTAATGCAAATTCCAAAGCTTTATTAATACTCTGACTCCTCAAACTGTGTGGCTCCTCTAAGTAGCTGCCCTGTGCTGTGAAAATGAAATTATGTGTTGCCCGCAAAGCCTTTAACAGAGCAGTTTCCTGTAATGTAATTAAGAACATAACAGTTAATAGAAATTAAGGACATCAAGTTGAGGTCTTGAGGACTAAGCTTTCCAAACCCCTCTCACACATGCACTTTTTCAGAACTTTTCCGAATTTTACCTGGAGGATCTGCATTGTGAACTTGCATGTCTGAATCATTTGTACCAAGTATTACTTGGACTTCATTATGCCAGACCCCTAGTACAAAGCCAGAATGAGAATATATCTGACAGAGAAAATCTCTGGAAGCACACTACATGTGTGAAAGGGCAATTCTGGATCATGTTCATAAATGATTCTCTAGGCATTTTCCAAACATGTGAAAATGGCTTGAGAGAACAGCTCATGAGTTTGCCAGAAACGTGAATCCAAACTATAATAATAACAAAAGATGTTCTGGAAGATATAACAGGCTCTGAAGCAGTGGTGCACCAGTGTAATTTACAGCAACATCTGCACAACCTTTCTTGCATCCTTATCACATCAAAACACTGGTGTATTTTTGAAACAGGTCCTGCAGACTAATACATTTAAAATATTGTTTTGTTGACTGCAATGAACCAATCTATGTTTGGAGGAAAGAGTTGAAGGGAACACCCACCTCTCCACACTTGTTAAAAATCACAGTGGTTAATAATGCTTTATGCTTATGTTGCAAAGTGGCACAGGAAAGATTTCACTGGTCAAGAAATAATAGATTCCATTAAACAGCAGCACATTTTGAAAGCAAATGTCACGCTCTCTGTAAAATGTTTAAGATGAAAGGACGATGGCTTTTACTGCAGGATAAGGATCCTAAACCTAGCTCACAGACCCTGGCCTAAACACCATTACACATCTGTGGACAGAAGAAGACTAGGGCAGCAAGACCCCCCAAAAATCTCAAAGAACTACAAGCACTTCGCCATGACAAAAATCATCAAATAAGAATTGAAGGACTCTTTGTTTGCTACAAAAACAAAGAGCCTTGTATAAAGCTTTAAATGATAACTTTTTGAAAAAGACTTCTTACTCAATTAGCTAGGTAGTAATTTGACTTGGGGGGATTGCGACCAGTATTCTGATCAAATTCTTGCCCCAAAAATATGTAAACAACATGCAAATATATCAATATTGAATGTAATGGTTATACAATTAATGCTATCTGAGTTACTTCACACACTCTCTGTTTTTCAATGTAAGTATAACAATGTGCAACATTTCTTCCCTCTCTCCACATGCAGTAACCTGTAAATGATTTGTAGATATTTTCTCCTTCAGTACTTTGTAATTTATTCATAATGATGTAGCTCCTACATTGTATGTACTACACAACACTTTATCTGGAACAGCAGTGGCCTGGTGGTTAGGGAACCAGCCTTGTGACTGGAAAGTCATTGGTACGAATCCCTGAACTGGCAGGATATGACTGAAGTCATATCCTTGCCCTTGGGCAAGGCACTGAACTCCCCAGCTCCACGGAGGCTGAGGATAGCCCAGCTGCCCACCGCTCTGGGCATGTGTGCTCACCGCCCCTGGTGTGTGAATTCACTATTTCGGGTATGTGTGTATCACAGTGTGTGGATGGGTAAAATGCAGAGGATTAATTCCTGTGTGTCCAAAACACAGTGGGTCAAGTGAGTATAATTATTACTAATATAACTATTACTATCTGTCTCCTGTACTGAGTGTCTTGCTCTCCCTCTGCTGCTGTGAATTTCAATTTTCAATTTCAAGTCCTGCAAAAATGCAGGACTCTCTCACCTATTCAGACAAACAAACAGCATACATTACCTCCAACCCTGACCCACCACATCACCGCCGAGAAACACGCCGCGGATGCTCGGACTGGTCTTCAGAAACAAGCAGGCGTTCCAGGTTATGTTCCCCAGCATGAAGTACTGCGCAAGCAGGTGCATGGTCTTCCACGTGGACGACCACTGGGACTTTTTCAGCGCTGGTTCCAGAGGGGCCTCAACTAGAACCAGGTAGCTGACCTCGGCCGTGATGGAGAAGACCAGGACCGTGTTCAGCACGATGGGCATGTGGCGACAGAACCTCTCTGCCTGACACCAAACCTTACTCCCATAAGTCACCATGTTTAAACCAGTGCACAGTTCACACGCCCTGGATCATACCTCAGGACCACACGCCTGCATTAATACAATATCTGAGACTAAATAAAGCTGACGGGGAGCCACTCCGGGGAGATAACGTCACTTTCAGTCACATAAGGAGCCCGTTCAGCCGCTCAGCGGGCCCACTGCTGACTGGACGCAGTTACTGCGAGCCCTGTGTGGACGCAGTGTGTTTATAAACCAGTTAAAACACACAGGACGAACTCACAGGCTCTCTGACTGAACCAAAACAACACCGCCGCATGACAACACAAGCTTCCGTCACAGCGTAAACCTTCCACCCGGACACAAGAGCTACCGCACACTGGGTTCCGCCTCACCATCTAAATACAGTATATTCCGTTGAAGAGTTTAACACTCATCACGCGCCAAATAGTAAAACTGTGACGGCAGTAGCTTCTGTGTTGTTTTGTTAAAACAATGACACTAACTGCACTTCTTCCTGCATAATTATTCAGTGGCTGTGGAGTGAAATCCCGGTCCGGAGAGTAGCACTCCGCTCCAGGACTGAGCCCTGACTCACAGGCGCGCTGAAACAAAACCTGCAGCGGAGTCGTACTCTCCGGACCTGGACTTCACACCGCCGACAAAACAGCGCGTAAATACACCATTTAAACCACCTATAAAACAATACACACTCTGAATTAAACATATACGGATGTACGGGTAAAGTGTGGGTCCCGCCCCCCCCCCTCCTTCAGTCCCTCTTTAATCCTTAATCCCCCTTGATCTGCTCTTCGAGCAGACACGCTCCTGAAGGACAGTGCTGGTGAAACACCGAACTATATAAAACCCAGGCTGTGAGAGTCGGGAAGGAAGTCGGTAAGTGTATGAGTCTGACACTCAGCTCTGCTCACTCCCAGTAAGAGCAGTTCGATTTCCACAAACCGGCTCCAATTACGATTTATTATAGTCTTCATTATTAGATCGTCAGCTGTGTCCGGACAGTCTTACTGGGTTTGTTCAGTCGAGGACAATCATTTATCTGCTGCAAAGAGAGGTGGTGAATTATAACGGTGTTAGTGGGCAGTCAGATCAGAAGGGGGCGCCATTGCTCACCCCTTTGTGCTGTATATGATATGTAACAGGGTTTCTGTAGAGAGTTATTAAACCTCATTTATACCTCTACTGTTTTTATGACACTGTTTTATAGTAATAATTAATATTTATGCAATAAATAACCTTTCTGTCTCTTTAAGTGAATTATAGCCCCCACACAGATTATCTGCACAATTTATAGGGGGCTGTAAACTTATTATTTATTTATTTGTTTGTTTGTTTATTCATTATTTTATTAACCACTTATCTGTTGAACTCCTGAGGGTGTGTTCACAAAAGCTTATAAAGACAAAAAAGCAGCATAAAAGAATATGTCGCTGTTGTCCAACCGAAACCATGTTTCCCCAAAATAGTCAGTTTACAGGAGAAGCAAGAACAACTTGGGCTGTTCATCCAGAATGATGTACTCTGTACAGAGCAGCTACAGGGTGAAAATAAAAACAGACAATAACAGAGATACGTGGTTTTCGTTCAGCACCAATATATTTTTTTAATGCTGCATTTCACAGCTTATGAACAATGTGAGATAACTTTTAACAAACTAAGTGTTCAAATATTTTCAGTAAATAGGAGCTGGATGTAAAATTTCATTGTGTACAGACCTTTAAAAACTATCTCTACTTTTAATCCTGTTAAATTCAATGTGAATTCTGTAATTCAGATTTTTAAACTGATCAATTTAGAGGCTCATCTTCAGAACTATTGCAGAAAAGTGTGAGACTGTCTTAATGTCCATGGTGAAAAGTCTTAAGAACGTTTTAGAAGAAAAACAATTTATTGTAACTTTTTTTCTTAAATTAAGAAGAAAAACACATGAGAAGAATTTCTTCCTCAAGACACTTTTGTGATTCTGGCTCAATTTGATTCACAGCAGATTATATTTATGTGCAATATTTGCCCTCTTATATTATTAATATCAATATTAATAATAATATCACTATGTAACTGCTGCAACAGACAGAGCTGCACAAGTGCAATACCTACACAAGTTCTGTGCAATGTTTAAAATTACTGTGCAATTTCTAATCAGGTTTACAAGACAGTAGTGAGACCTGCTATGATGTATGGTTCGGAGACTGTGGCTCTGTCTAAAAGACAGGAGGCTGAGCTGGATGTGGCAGAGATGAAGCTGCTGAGATTTTCATTGAGATTGACAAGGATGGGCAAGATTAGAAATGAGCAAATCAGAGGGACAGTGAAGGTGGAGCAGTTTGGAGATAAAGCCAGAGAGGCCAGGTTGAGATGGTTTGGACATGCGTTGAGGAGGAATAGTGGATATATTGGACAAGGAATGTTGGAAGATGGAGCTGCCGGGCCGAAGGAGAAGAGGAAGCCCTCAGAGAAGGTGTATAGATGTAGTGAAGGTGGACATGGAGATGGTTGGTGTAACAGTGGAGGCAGGGGATAGGATGAGATGGAGGCAGATGATCCGCTGTGGTGACCCCTAAAGGGAGCAGCTGAAAGAAGAAGAAGAAGTGCAATCTCTAATCAACACCTGTTCTGAAATATGTAATATTTATACTTTCTGTTAATAAATGTTAATTTATTTCTACAACATATCTTTTCTTTTGTTCAATGCACATCTTTATCTACTTACCGCACTCTCTCTCTCTGTCTCTCTCTCTCTCTCTCTCTCTCTCTCTCTCTCTGTGTGTGTGTGTGTGTGTGTGTGTGTGTGTGTGTGTGTGTGTGTTTATGAAAAGTGTTCTGGCTTGAATTCCAGAATCAACAACCTCAGAGAATGGACCTGAGGACAGATGTTATGTCTGGATGGCGAGAGCAGCACCTGTGAGGAAAATACTTAATGGTTATATTTTACTGTACTGGTAAAAAAACAGCTGGAAAAAGAAAACAGCTGGACATTAGTTTCTTATTGTTCTATATAGACACATAGCTTGAGTTTAGGAACAATAATTATGAACACTGATGCTGAAATCTAGTGATAAATGTGTGTGTGTGTGTGTGTGTGTGTGGTTGTAGTAGTAGTAGTAAGGCAGCCTGGCTTCAGGTTCGCTGGCAGGAGGTGAGTGAAAGGGAGCGTAGGGCACAGCTCCATAACCAGAAACTGCTGCAGGACTTCCAGAGAGCACAAGACACCCTCACTGACTTAGTGGCACGCACCGAAGCTATGAACGCCATACGGGTCAGTGAAATAGGAACGTGTACAGGGTGTTATGGGCAATTTTCTGGACACAGCTCAGCCCATGAATCTTGTCTGATCATGTATAAAATGTCATGTAGTCTCAGATACTCATTAAACAGCTGATGTGACAATGATCTGCAGTGATACAGTGGAGCTGCTTACCTGTGATCCAGCATATCCTAAAAGTCATTTCATTACTATACCCCAACAATGCAGTCACCAAGCTCTCCATTAGAAGCCATTATAGTTCCTGCTAGGGCCTCAGTTTACTCTTGAAACAGTGTAATTTCATTGTGGCATGAATTTTCTCATGGGATTGTGGTCAGTGTTTATATGATTGTTCATACAGATTTTTATTTATTATTGATGTCATCATGTTCAGGGTAAATGTACAACTTCAGTTGTATCTTCAAAGTCCCAAAGATGTTCTGTTGGACTCATATCTGGTTACTTGAAAGGCCAATGAAGAACACTTTGAATATGACTTTGTCAGATGATGCCATATCACGCTGGAAGAAGCCATTAGAATATGAGTAAACTGTGGTAATGAGGGAGAATGATAATTGGTAGAGGAAATAAACTCTTCAGTATTGTGGTCTCATAATATAATCTAATATTCAGCTTCCTTTACTGAACCAGCTTACCCCTTCCTGTTTTGAGCAGGTAGAGTACGAGAGGTACCTGGAGGAGAACTTCCCTCTATGGCAGCAGAAGCTGAAAGACAAAAGGCTTTCAGAACAGCGCCAGGTGATTTACACAGTTTTTCACAGTGATCTACAGTGTATACATTCATTCATTCAGTCATTCATTCATTCATTCATTTATTTATTTATTTATTTATTTATTTATTTAAAACAGTACTGAGGGAATACACAAATTAGTTTTATCCGGAAACTATTCACAGCACTTTTTTATGTTACAGCCATATTTCAAAATGGATTCAATTTGTTTTGTCCTTCACAAATTCTAGATATAATACCCCAAGATGACAAGGTGAGAAAAGTTTGTTTGAAATCTTTGCAAATGTATTAAAAATAAGACACAAAAATATAACATGTACACAAGTATTCACAGCCTGTGCTCATTACTTTGTTGGAGCAACCATGGCAGCAATTACAGCCTAAAGTCTTTTTGAGTTTGATGTACAAGCTTGGCTATACCTGTTTTAGTGAAGTGCACAGCCATTTTTGTTTATGTTCAGTCAGGTTGAAATCTGGTCCTGAAGCCACTCCTTTGCTATCTTGGCTGTGTAGTTGTCCTGTTGGAAGATAAACCTTCCCCACAGCATGATGCTGCCACCGCCATACTTCACTGTATGAATGGTATTGGTTTGGTGATGAGCTCTGTCAGAGTGACCAGTGGGTGGCCAGCTCTATGAAGTGTCCTGGTGGTTCTTCCATTAAGAGATGATGAAGGCCACTGTGGTCTTTTGGACCTTCAATGCAGCAGAACCTTTTCTGTACCCTGCCCCACATCTGTGCCTCAATACAACCATGTCTCAGAGGTCAGCAGACAATTCCTTAGACTCCGTGGCTTGGTTTGTGCTCTGACATCCACTGCCTACTATGGGACCTCATATAAACACTTGTGTGCCTTTCCAAATCATGTCCAATCAACTGAACGATCAACAGGTCGTAGACGATCATCAAGATCAGTAGAAACAATAGCACCTGAGTTGAGTTTCTAATGTCATGACAAAGGCTTTGAATTCTTATGTACATTCTATATTTTTGTGTTTAATTTTTATTAAATTTGCAAAGATTTCAAAAAGTGTCTCTCAGCTCAAGGAATCTGGGGTTGTGGGTTCGATCTTTGCTCTGTCAGGAGTTCTGAGTGTTCTCCCTGTGTCCGTGCATCCTATCCAGGTGTTTTTACTATCTTGTGTCCGATGATTCCAGGTAGGCTCTGGATTTGTGAGGCCTTTTTACTTGAATCCTTTTGATTTCATGAAAATAGGTGGTGTATTTGAATTAAGATCATTCTAGGATTTATTTTTTTGGAGTGTAGGCAAGATGATTAGATTTCGTTTAAATAAAAAATAGTATTTTTTTTTATAAAAAAATTCTTTTGGGTTAGTTTTGTAATACATTTTGTCATTTGTCATTATGTAACAGTCCTGAAAATAAACAGAAGAGGAGGTTTTGAAATGGCAGTAATCATTACTATAGCGTCTTAAAAAATTAGAATAGTGTGAAAAAGGTTTCTTTATTCACACTAATTTAATAAAAAAACAATTAACTCTCCTATTTTATATTAATTACATTTAAAGTGAAATATTTCAAGCATTTTTGTTGATTCTGTGATTAGTAAAGTATTAATATTTGAATTAATTTTGTCTAATATTCTGAGATTCTGGATTTCTGGTTTTCATGAGCCATACTGATCAACAGTGAAACAAAACATTACTTTATTGTAGTGAATATAAAATATGACAGTTGACCTTTTTGAAAGAAATTGTGATCATGCATCAGGTTTTTAACAACTTTATATTTTTTTGAGATGCACTGGTATACATTTAGATGCTTTTGTGACCCTGTCCAGAGGATAGAAGAGCACCTAAAGGCATGCGTAGAGCAGATGAAAGAAGATAAAAGGATAAATAGAAGAAAGAAGTCCACTAGAAGAACCAGTTCCCTTTCCTCTGTTTCACCTGACCCGTCTCACTCCAGTTCCAGTTCTCATCCAGTCTCACATGTTTCTGAGCGTAAAGACAAGAGGAGAGAAGGTAGTGTCCTGCTTTACATTCACAGGTCATTATGTCAGATCATCTTCTTTCTGAAATTATGATGTCATTTATTGGTGGGTAATTTTAGTAATGAATAAATACTTTTACCTCCGAATTGGTATCATCGCAATGTTGGTCATCATGTTCCAGGCTGTGCAGTTTGTCGGATTCTGTTGAACAGTGTCACATATGCTCTTCTATGCTTTCAGTTCATGTACGGAAGCCGAGGAGCACATTGTCAGAACAAGACAGACAAACCCATCAACACATCCAAAAGGACTTCCAGACCCTCTACGTTCCCTTTACATGGTTAACACACTCACAACCTTCAGAGACTGAACCTCAGCAGAGCAGCAGCTCAAAGCAGACCAAAACCATCCAGAACATTAACCAAGCTTTGAATTCACATTTGTCTCTACCTGTAGACCCACATTATGGTCCATACCCTGTTGTCCAGCAGGAAAGGCCTTCAAATGGACATTCGAGGCAAGCCTGGGGAGGAGAAATCCAGTGTGCCCTTTCTGGAGCTCCATGGACAGGTCTTCCTGTAAATCCGCTGGTTTGGAAAATGCTAAGGATGTCTGAGGCTGATGGTGAGGGGATGCATTTCAGTGAGGGGACAGAAGGTGAGAAATTGAGACAAAACTCAAACTCTCAAGCTGAGAAACATCTGGTGCTGAAGCAGCGGAGAAAGGTCAAAGCCAGTGACCAGTCATCTGAACTGGAAACTAAGTCAGGTACGACAACAGTGTAAAACTACTTGTTAGTAGCCTTGTGAGATTACCTCTATGAAGTGGCAGGAAAATATGTTACATTTCTTCTCAGTGTTAATCAGATAGTTGTGGTCACAATTTGTTATTTTTCGAAAATGTTAGCACAGGGGTATCAGTATCAGCAGATATGGATAAATATTGGATATGAAAATAATTGGATATCAGGCGAGTCTTTCTTCTAGAGTTTGGAGCGTTGTTGTAAGGATACAGTATGTTTGCATTAACTGACAAGCATTGATGAGGTTAGAACATTGGATGGTCACCAGCCCACCTTCCCAACCCATTGCAGAAATATTGGTTGGATCACCCTCCTTCCAGAGAACACAGTTCCACTGCTCCACAGCTCAATGCGGGGGGTATTTATACCCCTCTACCCCACACCTAGCATTAGGCATGGTACCAATAGGTTCTGTGTCAGCAATGGATACAACTTAAATTCATTAGAAGGGGTGTTCACAAACATTGGACATACAGTACAGTCCAAAATTTTGGACACACCTTCTCATTCAATGCGATTTCTGTATTTTCATGACTATTTACATTGTAGATTCTCACTGAAGGCATCAGAACTATGAATGAACACATGTGGAGTTACATACTTAACAAAAAAAGGTGAAATAACTGAAAACATAGCCACCCTTTGAACTGATTACTGCTTTGCACACTCTTGGAATTCTCTCAATGAACTTCAAGAGGTAGTCACCTGAAATGGTTTTCCAACAGTCTTGAAGGAGTTCACACAGGTGGCTATTTTGTAGCAACTAGAATAAAAACATGTTGGTATTTTTTTGTTAAGTACGTAACTCCACGTGTTCATTCATAGTTTTGATGCCTTCAGTGAGAATCTGTAAATGTAAATAGTCATGAAAATACAGACACTGAGAATGAGATGGTGTGTCCACACTTTTGGCCTGTACTGTATTTAGAACTGATTTTTATAATTCTGTTCTTCAAACACAAAGACCTTTTGGGTTTGACCACTCAACCACTCAGCCACTGCCCTTGACTTAGTTCAAATGAGGGGCCGACAGTCAAACAGTGAAAGCTCCCTTGTAAACTTGTACTTTGTTTGTCTGTTCACAGTGTGTCTGTCAAACATCCATGGAGACAGCAGTGAAGGTAGTGCTTTGTCCTCAGAAACTGTGAACATCCTTTCTTCTGGAATTCAGAGAATGAGAAAGGAAATAAGAAGAGAAACACATCAACCATCAGGAGGGAAAGGTGTTGCTCATGGTTCCTCCTCCATGTCAGACAGCCTTTCTCACACAAACACGGAGAAAGACAAGGCCAGGTGCTCACCTGCAAGAGAAATCTCCTTCAAGACGGGCAAAGAAACCAAAGCTAAACTGAAGAAGACATCTGGAACGGAATCTCCTAAACAGCTGGAGGATCAGAGTCAACAGGAGGGAAACAGTATCAAAGATAGACTTACAGGCAGTTCCACTGCAGTGGAGAAGAAGAAAAAGAAAAAGAAGAAGAGGGGAATCAAGAAGAAGGACGAGTCAGAGGACAAACATTATGAAGACCAAGAAGAAAGAGTTAGTGTAGAAGGGGAAGGGTGTTTGAGTGAAGATGGCCACAGTAAAGGAGGACAGGAAGATGAAAGAACTGATGAGGATGACAAAGAACAGGATGAAGCAGAAAAGAGTGAAGGATTGTGTGAAAATAAGGATGGAACCAGTGACGAACAGGAAGCGGATGGAGATATGAATATGAAAGCTTTTAAAAGAAATATATCTGAAGGAAGTTCTCTCTCAGAGAATGAGGTTGAAATGGAAGGTGGTAATGGAGGAATAGAAGCGGAGGAGGATGTCGGAGAAGAAAATGAGGAGGAAAAAGCAGAAGAAGAGGATGAGGAAGATGAAGAAGAAGAAGAAGAAGAAGAAGAGGAGGAGGAGGAGGATGGTGATGAGGCAGAGGAGGATGAAGTAGAAGATGGAGAGGATGGAGGAGAAGAAGAGAAGAATGGAAGAATAGAGGGAGCAGATGAGAATAGTATGGTAGTCAGAGCACCAATAAGAGGGAGCAAAAGAGGTGAATCTGATGATGAAGAAAATAACAGTGAAATTGCTGCATCACATTCAAGGAAAAATGTCCGTGACAGGTGAGTCTCAGATTTACAAATATACATCCTCTTTATTACAGAGATAGATGTTGTAGTTGAATCTACCTGCCTTATACAGTACAGGCCAAAAGTGTATTTTCATGACTATTTACGTTGTAGATTCTCACTGAAGGCATCAAAACTATGAATGAACACATGTGGAGTTTTGTACTTAACAAAAACAAGGTGAAATACCTGAAAACATGTATTATATTCTAGTTTCTTCAAAACAGCCACACTTTGCTCTGATTACTGCTTTGCACACTCTTGGAATTTTCTCAATGAGCTTCAAGAGGTCGTCACCTGAAATGGATTCCCAACAGTCTTGAAGGAGTTCCCAGAGGTGGCTCATTGACAGAATTCCAAGAGTGTGCAAAGTAGTAATCAGAGCAAAGGGTGTCTGTTTTGAAGAAACTAGAATATAAAACATGTTGTTTTTGTTAAGTACGTAACTCCACATGTGTTCATTCATAGTTCTGATGCCTTCAGTGAGAATCTACAATGTAAATAGTCATGAAAATACAGAAAACTGAGAATGAGAAGGTGTGTCCAAACTTTTGACCTGATCCACTATATACATTCATCATGTACAGTTATCAAACTCAGTAATCATTGACCATTTTCAGAACCATTGTCAATCATACTTTATATTTACATCATAAAAAATAAAACCTTAACGTAAGTCATTTCTATTGGTCCCTTTGTTGTTAAATTTTATATTTGCACCACTGAAAGTTGAAGTGAAAAACAATGGTTATCTTCATCTACAGTGGCCTCCACCAAAGGGTGGATATATTAGACAGCAAGTGATCAGTCAATTCTTGTTTGAGTTTAGTGTTACAAACAGGAAATATGGGCAAACGTAAGGATCTGAGGCACTTTGTGGGCCAAATTATGATGGTATATGACTGGGTCACAACATCTGCAAAACATCAGGCAGGTTTTGTGGGGTTTTTTTCCTGGTATGCAGTGATCAATAACTATCAAAGTGGTCCATGAACGAACAACCAGGGTAAAGGGCACTTAAGGCTCACTAATGTGATCGACGAGTGTCCCACCTCACAACTTACAGGACATAAAAGACCTTCTGCTAATGTCTTGGTGCTAAATACCACAGGACACCTTCAGAGGTCTTGTGCATTCCATGCCTTGAATGGTCAGATGTGTTGTGGTGGAACAAGTGGCATTACCTTAGGGGACAGCTCGAGACCACCCACACCTGTATAAGATATGAGGTGTTGTCTTGTGAGTGAGGTTTAACACTGAGTTCAAGTGATGCATGATAGTGGGTGCTAGATGAAAGGGACATTCCTTTTCCAAAGTTGTGCGGGCATTTAAAATTCAAAACTATTGAACTCTTAGCAGAAATGTACTAATAATTCATGAGATGAAGAAAAATTGTGCTTCAGCAGATGAAGTACTTACAGTACTCTTAAAAGAAACGTAGGGCAGATGTTGTGTTTCTGTTCTTCTTCATCGTCTGACTGAATATTCTCCTAGTCTTCAAGAGTTGTATAAAGATGAAGAGACAGAAGATGAAGAGCTGTATGATCAGGAGATTGAAGATGATACTGCTGACGATGACGACGATGTGGTTGTTGAAAAAGCATACCCATGGTCAGGCGGTCCAGCCTACAATCATACTAAATATCAGGATGACGATGATGAAGATGATGTTGAAGATCTTCTTGCACCACAAAACAACGTTCACCAACACCAGTGGGTATCATCTAAATTTTTCCATATGACAAAAATTGAGTTTGTGTCTTGTTTGAACTGCACTGTGTTTTTACTTCTGCTTCCCTTTACAGGTCAGATGAGGAGCAGGAAATACCCAAACCAAAAGGTGACCATATCATGCTTTTGTCATTTTTGCCAAATAGTGAAATATGTGGGTGTATCAGATTATAGAAAAACACTCCGGGTTGGTTTCTCAGACAGAGATTTAGTTTTTTCCTACATTACACTTATAGTCCATGACTAGGCGTAATCCCTGTTTGGGAAATGGCCGAATAATATCTTGATAAAGCTCAAACCCGAATCTGAGGAACAGGAACGGAGGCTTGGGAATAATAACAGGCAGGAGACAACATACAAGATCTGGGTGATTCTTTAATGATGGGAAGTTTTATGTCATCATGTTATAAATGAATGTTAGAAATGCTTTAGTTCAAAGTAATTATGTTAGGTATTAAATAAATGATTTAGTGCATCAACAAAGACCTGTACACCAAAACCATGATCATTGTTTATGTTTTAATCATCAACATGTTGCAATATGTTGTTTTTAATAACATAAAATGCAGAATATATTATTTATGTTTCATGTCTTTCCAACATTTTCATATCTTTGAACAATAAATTCCCGTCATCAACATTACAATCATTACCGCAACAGCTTTGTTCATGGTGTAACTATGGAAACAAAGACTGACAGGGGAGCATGTCAGCTGTGGCATAAAAGTGACATTTTAATCCTGTTACAGGAATATTTCACACACACACAAAAAGAAATATTCACTTTATTTATTTATGTATGTATGTGTGTATGTGTGTATTTATTTATTTATTTATTTTACATCCAGTGTAAAACTTGTGCCAAAACTATAATGTGGATCATAAATATGATGATCCACTATGGCAACCCCTAAAGAGAGCAGCCGATTATTATTATTATTATTATTATTATTATTATTATTATTATTATTATTATTATTATTATTATTATTATTATTATTATTATTATTATTGTGTTTTTAAACTCCATCGTATACTAGCTAAGTAGTGTTAGATTTTTGTTTCCTAAAAAACTCCTAAAATGAATTTTCACACTTACAGTCAGTATGGCTATAAGATATTAGAAAAGAATTCCATATAAGCTCATATCAAGTCTTTATCTGAAACACATGTAAACATTGTCTTGTCATAGTTCAAGCAAAAAATGTTATTATTTTAAATGTTAACATGACAAATAGGGCCATTATTTCAAGATTCACCCATATATATTCACTCTGGACCAGAGACATTAAATAGGTACATGACTTTACCTTTAAAAACTGAGATTACATTGAATATCTGGCATTTCATTACATTTAAACATACAGATAAACAATCTAAGCTTTTGAAATAGTGATAAATTGAAAAAAGAAAGAAAAGTTATACAAGTAAAATATTCAGTCAGTTACCATATATTCAGGATTTCTAGTTAAATATGTACATTTAAGCAAAGTTGTGATGTTAAGCAGGTTAATGCATTTGTACAAAATTAAATGGGTTTGATTTTAGGCTTGAAGATATCAATAATAACTTATTTTACATAAAGAGTGCAAAACGGAAGCAACTGGATTATGGGCTCCACTGTATATAAAGACACTGAAAAATATTAAGGGCTCAAACTATAAGGATTTGCTGTTATTGTAGCAGTTCCTGATTTGGGCTTTTTACAAAAAAAGTAGTGATTTCTGTAACTACGTAGGCAGTGCTCAACAAAATAAAAGTCATGTATGTAAAGTTTTCTTTTTTAAAATAATTGGTCAGCAAGTCAGATAAACACTTTGACTTTAAAGAAATATTTCTTTTTATTTTCTTGTAATAATTTATTTGTAATAATAGTTTTAAGTAGATTTGTGAAAATATCTTTTTAAATTGTTAATCCACTGCCAGATTCAGATCATATAAAAAAGTGAAAAATGGAGGTACAGGGTTTTTACCTACAGTGAGGAAATCAAGGCTGATTGTGTCCAATCTGTCCAACAGAAAGGTGGCATTGCCTTAATGCCACTTTTTGTTTAATAAAGATGTGTGTAATAGAGATGTGAGTGTGAACCTTATTGACTTTCAGTCAAGGTTCTTTAGACCTTTTAACGGTTCTTCATATTCACAATTCACTGTTTTCTCTTGTAACCCAGATTCTCAGAGTGACTCAGAGGAGGACAGTTCTCACAGGAAATCAATTTCAGCTCCAGCTAAGGCTGAGCCGGAGGGTTCTGACGAGGAGTTTGACCACTTTTACGATTAGGCTGTGCTTACAACGCCCACTGGTGATACATGTGGACCTGGTGGTGAGTAATACCGTCAGCAGCTTCACAACAAAGAAAAGGATGTCCAGACATGAATGCTGGATTTCTTGGTCACAATGGACAGCTGATGTTCACATACCTGCATGCAGAGACACTGAAACTCCAATAACTGCATTCAGAATATGAGCGAGGTATACAAGCAATGCAGCAAACACAGCAGGACTGACTGAGAGATTAATAGACACAGAGAATTACAAAGACATGAAAGAGGGACAACAGGACAAATGGGTGCTGGGAGTCCCTCTGTCTTTTATGTTATTTGCTGGGAGCTTATCAGGCTGGTCTGAAAGAGGCACTGCACTGTCACTGTGCAAACACAGGTGGGTCGGCTCGCCTGACAGAACGAGAAAGAGATATGAGGGAGAATAATGGAAGACAGAGAATGGATCACAATGGAGGACATTAAAGGCGAGACAGACTCAGAAATATGGGGCTATGTAATTGATTATTAAAAACACACAGAGACTGCATTTTTTTGAATCATCCACATTTTCATTTTGGTTCAAAAGTAAAGCATATGGGAGGTATTCTTTGCATTATTTGAATTTAACGGGTTCAGATGCTTTCATATTTAGATAGAGAGCACAACCCAATGGAGGGGGTGAGAGCCAAGGTTCGGGCAGTAAGAGGAGGCCAAGCGAGGGGTGTGAGGGGCTGACGCTGGCTTTGAGTGATGGCTATTTGAACAGGCATGTTTACTCTGGCCCTGCTGAAAAGGGATGGAGAGACAGCAGTAGAGATGCGCAGGAACAGACGGGCGATTAAAAAAAAAAAAGCTGCCACTGTGTAAACCACGACGGCCCCCGTTCTTTCCATGTGGTGGCCATGACAACCCAGCAGAACCCGCTCTCTGCCCAATCACATGCCCTCCTTTTGACGTGTGGAACAAAACGTCTCGGACGTGGCAGGTCAAGGCAGACATTTTGAATCTGTTGCTAGTGTGGCCCAATTGCTACAAGCAGCATTGTCCTGTCCTCTCTTGCTGAATGATGACCCGAGCTCTGCGTGGAAAATGACTGTTATCTTTAGCCACGACATTACTTTGAGAAAACTGTGAAAGATAATGCACTCAACAATGCTAATGTTCATATGTTCAATTGATTTATAGGAGCTTTTCTGTCTCCCACCTTAAACGTATCAGATCTGGTAAAGGATGGAAGTCTTTACAATACAATACAGAAACCAAAAATGAGAAGAAGAGAGTAGTCTGATGATTTCAAGTATGCGTGGCTTAAAAATTGTGAATTTCAATGGAAATGTACTAATTCAATATTTGGGAGAGGATTTATGTGAAAGTATGTTATTTCATTTTCATTATACCAAAGCAGAAACTGAGGTACACTGGCCTATATTTTGGGAAAAATATATATAAATAAATAAATTTAATATATATATATATTTTTTTTTTTATTTATTTATTTTTTTTTTTCCAAACAGACAAACAAACAAAAAAAACTTTCTCTCTAACTCAAAATGAGTGAACAATGTGAGGTTTACAAGGTGAGATTTCATTGAGATACAGTGTGAGTGAGAACCCCTACCCCCCACCCCTGTTTTGGAATTGTGGGATATCATTTTAAACAGCCATCCTACCAAACCTCAGTGTGTAGAGCTAATTCTATAAAAGTAAATAAAGTTTTTTTAAATAAAGGAAAAAAGAGGTGTACTTAATAAGATGTATGTACAGATGCACTATTGGAAATTAACACGTGGAACTGTGTGCTGTCAATGTTCACCTCTGTACACTATAAAATTATAAATAATAAATAAATATAAATGAAAATTTATTGCATAAAAAGGACATTGATGTAGTATCAGCGGTGATAATAGTACATACTTTTATATTTTGATATGAAAGTTTTCAAGTTTTCAAAGGAGGTAGCTAGTCTCAGGGTGAACAACATTTCACAAAGACTGGAATTCTTACTTTTGCTTTGTGTGTGAACTAAATTGGGCAAAACTCTTCAGTGTTTGAGAAAATAATATTTATGTAAGCATTTGCTCAATTTCTGAACCTCTTCTGAAAGAAGCCCAGTTATATTAGTAGATATCATCCAGTATCTGTTTGATGAATCAAAGCAAATTTAAATAAATCTATGTGAGTTTGGAAGCACTGAGGATAAATGCAGAACTAAACGAGATTTATAATTAATTAAATAATAATTATATTATTATAATTAACTAAATACTTATTTTAAATTGTTTTAAAAGTATGCAGTTTCCTAAAAGCATGTTAGAGTTAAAATCTGAAATGGTAGAGAGAGTGTTCAGTGTGAGACTCTGTGGGCCATTAGGAATCATCTTTGTGTTAAAGTGGTTTTGGGAATCCCAGCGCAGTCTGTTTCTACGCAGTTAGTAAAACAGTTAGTACTATGGCCCAGCTGTTCCAGACAATGTCTCTCACGCTCCACCTCTGAATAGTGAACCAATCTCTGCTCAGGGTTTGGGTTTTTATTTACAACAGCTATTTATTACTGATACTGTTTTCTGTGTGCTAACAGAAAATAACAACACACATTTATAATTTTTTAAAGTAACAAAACAAAGTATTCTTGTCTTGGTAAAACTTCATGCAAGACAGGAGTTATTAACTATATCTATTGTGGGGTTTTTTGTCTGTTGGATGATTTTTACTTCATGGATATAATCCAGTCAGACACAGTATTAATCTTTAGAACCTGAGGCTAATGTTGTGGGATGTTTTCATTGTTTCCTATTATGATTGACCAAAAAGTTCGAAAATTAGTTATAGGAGACAATCACACATGACACTTATATCTCAGAAATTCTGTTGGAAATGGATTGTTCAGTGTGTTTTTCATCTAAAACGTTATTTGAGTTATTTGTAATTATTAGATTGAATATTTAAAATAATAAGTTCATCAAAATACTTAACAGTACTCCAAATAAAATAAAACGTATGTATCTATCAGTATTATTCCTTCTCAGGATTTTTGTTCTGAAATTTTTTGTTTTTATTTAAAAGAAAACAACAAAAAAAAACAGCAAACAGCCGCTTCCTTTTCATTTTCATTTATAACCCAATATCTGGGTCACGGATGTCATTAAGCCCACCCCCTTTCACTGATCAGTTTGAGCATCAAGTCCAGCATGTACATGTGACAGAGCAGTAACAATGTACTGGAAGTACCTTTGGCATTTAAACTGGGATTTAGTTCAGATGGAAACAAGAGAATTTTATCATTCCAAGCTTGATAATCAACTTGAAGACGTAACTATTCACCTGCTGCCTAATATGTAGATCACATCCCTCAACAGATTCAGTTATATGAGATAATCAATGTAACTGACTTTTAAATTTATGGCTGATTAGTCTGTACTGATATGTATATTCATTGGTTTACACAAAGCAACAATAATAAGGCATTTAATAGCGTTGTTCTTAAACTCAGAGCACTAATACAGTACGTAGACTACATGCAAATGAAAGTCATTTTGGATTCATCCAGTACAGTCTATTTTTTTTTCTCTTACTATGATTATATGATTGCCAGGTATAAACCTTCTACATAGTACTAATCTTAAAATCTGATTTTATTAAAAAATAAATAAATAAATAAATTATATAAATAAATTATAATGCTGACTAGTGTCTTTTTGTTCCACTGTAATGGAAGAAACTTGCTCCTTTTGTGTCTCAAATATATAATCTCATTATGTCAGTACCTTCCTTTGCAAAGCAGATTGAGAAACAACAGCTTTGCTGTCCAGGTTGTGATTTTGAATAGCACAGTTCCTGTCACGGATCGCGCACTGTCTACCCCATGCTCACATATTTTTTAGAAAGTCAATGAATTGAAGACCATTCATTTGTCAGTCATATCCACGTACGTCACAGTGTGTGAGCCGTCAAAGGCTGTCGGCTCGTCTTGCATTCACCAGCCAGGATATAGATCACTTTGTGGCGGTCGCAACCCTCAAAACTCATGAACTCCCCATCCCTCACTCTTTTCTCTCCGGACTGGACACACACAGAGGGGCCTGTGGCCTCTGCTCAGATCGCTGTGGGTGTCCCTGTGTCCCCACTGAGGAAGACACTGCTTTGGGGAGGTCCATCATTGAAGCCAGTGTCATCCCTTTGTCCACATACACTCGTACACAATGCTGCTTACCCAGGACACAAAGGTTAGAGCAGGAGGGGTGGGCCGGGGGTCAGGACCCTTTGAATAACCTTCCCGGCATTACCATGTAGCAGAGTGACATACCACACAGTAGCCACGTTATGGTCTCATCTCACTCAAGCTTGGTTCCTGGATGTTCTTGGACCTTTTCACCATGTCTGAGTAAGATGTTGAATGGTTTACATGGACAGGACATGGTTAACGGACATAAGTCGTACAGTAACACTGCATTCATTTTCTTAACACTTGTTCGCATTTGAGAGTTTGTCTCGTTGTTCATTTATCATTTGACTGTTTTCATTCAGTTTTTTTTTTTTTTACCTCTGCACACCTCTAAGGATGTCAACCATCGCACTTCAGCCTATAGTCAGAAGTGGATGGTACCTACCGTCTGAAAGAGAAAGTAACTACTGTCTCAGGCTGTGGGTTTTCACACTTTGTGGCTATCTTGTTAGGGACAGCATGAGGAATGTCATTGTGTGCTCCGAGGTTCCTACATTACAATGCGAGAAAGACAATGGCTCAGTTAAAGTAAGTGTGATGCCTCAGCACACAATGCCATAGAATCTAAAGAATGCAAAAAAAATTTGCAATAAAACATGTTTCAGACTTAATTTAAAAAAGACAAATTGAAAGGATTTGAAAAAGACAATACCATGTAGATATGAGCATGAAAACGGAAGTTTCCATTCCAGTAAATTGAATCGATGTTTCAGGTCTACAAACTAAGTGCAAGTCTACTTCTAAATGGTGGGACTTTGATATCCCAAACTTGAGTAAAGCCTTGGTGTCAGGAGTGAGGAATGCAAGTCTGGAAGCCGTTGGTTCTGTAGTGGAGTACAGGAACATGGCTAGAAATCACACTCATAAAAAAGCACAGAGGAATTGTGCTGAAGTGAAAGTACGGGTCGGACATCAACATTAATTTCAAATTAAGGTGGTAGATGGAGTTAAAATATATTTGAAAGTCATATTGTACAAGTTACACAAAGACTTCAAATAAATGATTACAAATGAGTAATAAATTATAATCCATCATAATTAATGATGAATTCTTACTATTATAAATTATTAAAATAAATATATCAATTAAGTTAAAAAAGCAACATGTATTGCAAGGTTTGTAGTCTGTGTCCCCTCCCTCCAGTTTGTTTTCTGGTTAATCCCATCTACAGGTCGGAACTCCCCCATCACATGGGCGGAGACCTTCCTTTTCTCAGAAACTTCAGAGATCATGTCTCTTGAGAAGTGGACAGACATTTGTGCCACAGTAGAGCTGTAACATACATCTCCATGTCCAAAAAAATAATGGAATTTTGTTTTTATGTGGTGTAATTTCACAGCTCTAGAGTGGTGCGACAATCTGACTGCACATCAAGTGTGTGATCAAATTAGCTGCAAGGAATTGCGTCTCCGTTGTCAAAAGTCTGCCAGTTCTGAGGATGCGATGTGGTAGGAGAGGTATACGGCTGCAGGTGGAACTAGACAGTAAACATTTACATTTGCATTTATGGCATTTAGCAGATGCCTTTTTCCAGAGCAACTTACAAAAGTGCTTTGCTGTTCACTCAGGAAATATCCTTAGCTGGTAGACAAGGCGAGAATCTAGCGACTCCTCACGCTTAGATCCTGGTGAAAACAAATGGCTTTATGGAGTTAAATACTCCTGAAAGAGATGGTACTGCCTGAAATTCAGGCAGAGGAACACAGAGTAAACATCTTACAAAAAGCAGTTTGAGCTGCAGCTCTTTTACTCATTTATATAATGTATTGTTGACCAAACTAAGAACTAAAAAAATGTGACTTAAGGGAACTTTAGATTAAATTAAGGTAACTTAAAAAGTCTGACTTTTTATTTTATCATATGGCCTGCTTTTTAATTTTTTACAGTGCCGCAATCAAGTTTTCTAAAGAATCACTGCTGTCTAATATGATACAAAAGAACAACCACATTTTTGTTTTAAGGGCATGTTTATTATCTAACATTTCAAAATATGTACAGCAAAAATGAGCAAGGTCAAGCTAAAGTACATGAGTAGCACTGGGGATCATTCTTAAAAATAAAGCATCTTAAGAGTTTCACGGCTTGGACACTTGATTTTAAGACACCATTAGTTAGTATGAAACACTTCAATTCATTTACAAAATGTTACACTCAAACATCCACTGGAAGATTCTTCAGCATTCTAGAAAAAATCTTTCTAAAGTGAAAGTTCTTTAAACTTCAAAGTGTTTTTCACTCATACATTTCATTTAAACATTTAAAGAACTGACACACCGTGTAAAGTTTCTTCCTAGAACCTCCTCATAACATTAAAGTTCTTTACATTATGTAGCCTTCAAAAGCTTCTTCACACTCATAAATGTTTCTCAAACACAGAAATGATTCTTCCATAGCTTTGCTCAAAGACCCCTTTCTGGCAAGTTCATTTGGAGTGTAAGTGTACCTTAGACAGGCTGATAAAGCAGGTCTTCAAGAGGAGCTTAGAACTGGCACAGAACACATGCTGAGTCCAGAGTAGTACACAGAGTCTCCTGCATATGAGGGTTCTTCTCTAGTTGTGAGATATGGATTGTAGTGATGGATGTTGGAGTTGGATGACGGGTAGTAAACAGGGTAACTCATAGGAGCCTCATAGCACTGAAAGTCCATGAGTGGGGGCATAGAGAGGGGTTGGTGGAAGAAGGATTCCCCGTGAGCAGAGGCCTCCATGGGACGGAGGGCAGCAGATTGAAGCCCAGGGCTGGCTGTGGGCATGCTGGGAAACGGTACGGATGGAAGGTGTGTGGAAGGATCTGTTAGTGGTGGAGGAAATGAGGTCAGTGTGTGGGTAGAATGCTGTAGAGGTGAGGTGTCTGGGGGTGACTTTGACATCGGAGGGCATTCCATCGCTTGGGATAGGGCTCCTGGGCTGGGAAGCTGTGCAGGTGCAGGGGAAACAGATGAAGTGATGGACGCTTTAATTTCTGACTTCTTCTTCTTGCAGTCCTCCTTCACCATCTCCCTGTCCTTCTTGGATGAGTTCTTTGTAGCAGATGGTGACATTGCCCCTGTGCAACGGAAGCGCTTCTGGCGACGCATGTAGCAGCCGTTCTCGAACATGTTTCCTGAGTCTGGGTGAAGGGTCCAGAAGGAACCTTTTCCTGGAGACTCGGGGGATCTAGGAACCCGCACAAAGCAGTCGTTGAAGGACAGTGAGTGGCGGATGGAGTTCTGCCACCGCTGCTGATTCTGCCGGTAGTAGGGGAAGAGCTGGCGGATCCAGTCATAAATCTCATTTAGGGTGAGCTTCTTGGTTGGCGACTGCTGGATGGCCATGTAAATCAGCGAGATGTAGGAATAAGGAGGTTTGGAATGGCTGAAGGTTCGCCTGTACACAGATTTCAGGTCAGGAAACTCTGGTCCGTTATGATTTGTCTCAGAGCATGTCTGTTGAGGATGCTGGCCTAGGACACCTGCTGTGCCCTCAAGTCTCCCTGGATCTCCTCCTGTCACTGATTCCCTCTGTGGCCCGAAGATCTGATAAGGATGTTCTGGAGACGAATACGGTCCACAGCTTAATCGGACACTCTCTGTCCCACAGTAAACCTGAAACAAAAAGTCTCCCATTAATGAACAACTGAAAAATGCTTGAAAGTTGTAAAGAAGATAATTAAATCATTCTTTCAGCTTTTCTAAGAATGAGCTCTGCTTGCAGGAGAAGAGCAACATGATAGTGGCCTTTGATTGCCTGTTGCTTGGTTGGCATTATGATCATTACATTTTGATTTATGTAGTCCTCAGTAGAGCTTGTGATCTTGCATTTCATGTCAATTGGGATTCTGCCACCTAAGTCCACACCTCTTTTAAGAGCCTTGGCCCTGATTCTATTACCCCACTGGCCGTGGGTAACTCCATGTAAATATATTCGGGCCACCCACCCTGTTGATAACCCCATTATCCCACTAGGCCGCTCAGTCCTTTCAGCCCTGTTTTGTTCCTTTTTAAGTCACTCACCGTCCTGCCTTATTGCTGTTTCATGTCAGAGGGAGTGACAGAGGGCTCTTTTGAAATGTGCCTGCTGTCCTGTGTTGTCCATTTTTTGCCTGCACATTGTGGGTAATAATTCTGCCCTTTTAACTCCCTGTGTCTCAGCCTTTTTCTTAAACGCCTCCCTGGTTAAGAGGCCGTGCGATGTGGAAGTCACACACGAGAAACGCAGAGCACAATCACAGAGTCCATCAATGAAGTGCATGCAGACCACACACATGCTCCACAATCACACACAGAAACACAGACACACACACACACACACACACACACACACACACACACACACACACTCCTGCATGGGAAACCCGCAGATGTGATAAGCACAAGCCACTGATCTTTTAAAATAACCTAATTTATTTGTTCACTTATTTTATTGTTTTATATAAAAATATTATTTCTATTATTTATCTATTTGTGTGTTTATTCGTTCAACTATCCAACTAATGTATAAAATACGTGTATTTTGAATCAATTCTTTTCAGGGGACTGTTAAATGTATGCAGGATATGTGACTCAGTTTATTCATTCATTAATTAATTTGTTGATTTATTAATCATTGTTTAATTTAACTAAATCAGGGTACTTTATTAAAGGTAACAATTATTAGCTAAATTAAAAAAAAAGATAATTTAGACCATTTAATTATCAGGACTTTTAAGTGTTTCAGATGAACCTGTGCTTTCACCTGTTTATGGCTATTTATTTATTTATTTTCATTTATGTATTTATTTATGTTTTGATTTTTTTGTTTATGTATTTTTTTCATTTATGTATTGTTTTATTTTCATTTATGTATGTATTTCATTTATATGTGTATATTTATTTATTAATGTATTTTTTCATTTATGTATGTATTTGCTGTTTTTCAGTTATGTATTATTATTATTATTATTTTATTTATTTATGTCTGTATGTATGTGTTTACTTATTTGACTGAACTGAACCGAACGAAAACGAAGGAGCAAAATCATAAAAGACCACAAAACATTTCAGTTCATCATTTTTACTCTTTAAAATAATAACACTGTCTGCAGTGTCTCTCTTTAATATTCAGAAATAATCTGTGAACAATGTTTTTACTGTTTAAACCAATATAATGCGCGCAGGCCGGACTGTGAGAGAGTAACGCTGCTTTAAAGAGGAAGAAGCTGCTCTTCTGTTCCTACCTGTTCAGAGTAGAACGAAGGCCATTCGTCTCCTCGCTCCTGCTTCACTCCGCCCATCATCTCTTCACAGGTGAGAGAAGTTCAGAGGACGCGCACAGAGATGGACTGAAACTGAAAACCAGCCGCTCGATTCCTAAAATTCAGCTTCTTCTAGGTTTGAGGTCCAAACTGTTGGAGCTTCTCACAGAAATCAGAGTTTTTTCTCCTGGTGTCCCCGCCCACTCCCCCAGACCACGCCCACCCGCCGCCCGCGTTCCTTCATTTGCATAAAGCAGAGGTTCTGAGGGTCTCTTATCTCACAGGGAGTTTAGTCAGACCCCAGTGTTTGTGAACCCGTTACAGATGTGGGCATGTTTGTGAATCAGTTATGGATACAGTGGAGGATTTAAATCAGCTTTCAGGAACAAAAAGTGTGTTTGTAAATTCAGAGTTTTGTTTGGAGCCTCTGCACAGCTCAGATCTTCACCCTGGACTGGATTCTTACTCTGGACATTCATGACCAACCTTTATGTCCGGCCTACCTACAGCCGTAGTTCTTCAGCTTGAATAATTGCATTATTTTGATTACATTTAAAAGTGATTTTCGAGTCTAATGTAATAAAAGCTCATATACTGATCAGTAAAACCTTCCCTACAGCTGTGTGTTATTAGTGTGTGTTTACAACTGGTTTCAATATTATCCCATAAAAACAATCATCAACTAATAAAACCCCAGTTGTCTCCAAATGTTTGGGGACACCTCTCCTCATAAATGCATTCACCTGCTTTAAGTTGCACACATTGTTGATAAAGATGTGCAAATGCACACACCTAGTTGGCCTGGTGTCTGTAGAGAAGAATTGCCAGTAGATTAGGGCTCTCTGGAGCACATACACAAACACGAACCTCCTGGCTCTGTGTCTAATGCCAGAAGTGGGCACTGCGCTGGGAGCTGGAGCAGGGGAACCGTGTTCTGTGGGATGATGGAGCTTTGAGGATGGGGTGAGTTAGAGATGAGGTGGAGTGGTGATTATCCAACATCCTGCCCTCACTAATGCTGATTGTTGCTGAATGCAATCAAATCCTCACAGCAATGCTCCAAAAAATGTAGTAGAAAGCCTTCTAAAGCAGGGTGGAGTGAATGTGTCCGAGTGCTCTGTCCCTGTAATACTTTCATTTAGACCCAGTAAACACTGTACAGGACACTGTATTAACTAACATCCAGGGCATTTAAATAATGTAAATAAATAAACACTTTAAGGGCAATTGGCTGAGATGATCCAGTTCCCCTTTCAAATGCTCTCTGCATTTCCAGTTACAAACAACCAGTTATCTGTTGTCCCCCTTTATTCATCCCCAGTTCCTCTCCTCATTGTGAGGGACAGCTGTTGGGTGGACTGGTGGGTGTTGGGTGTCATTTTTATTGGTGAAAAGTAAACATTTACTCTGCAGACCATTTAAAAGCCCCCCCCCCCCCCCAAACTCATTAGCTTTAAACCAACAGGGTCTAGAAGCTGGGGGTAAAAAAGTGAGTGAGTTTTAGAAGCTGTGTTGATGTGTGAGAGGTTATTGCTGAATCCTGCACCAGACTGGGTGATTTCCCAGTATGTGCTGTGGGCTGGAACCCATTGAGCACTGGTCAAGGTGTGAGACGGATGAGGAGACAGGTCGTTCATTAGCCTGTTCTGCTGATCAGCTGTAATTCTGCTGCCCCTCCTTATGTTCATGATCTGTCAGTGACAGTGTAGACGCAGGACATCAAGTCCACACCACTCATACACCTACACCCAAACATGAAACCCAGGAAACCAGCAGAAGTTACCAAACGGTTTGGAGAAATGTGGTCGATTGCTGACATAAATGAAATTATTGTCTAAAAAACCTAATACACACACACACACACACACACACACACACACACACACACACACACACACACACATAGTAGAAAAAAGTATTCTGTAAGATTAAGATGTTTAAGCGTTATTTAAAGACTTTTAAAACTCAATATAAACCATATTGTCTTAGCCAATACCCACTGTTTACATCATGATATCAATATAAATATCAATATATTGCCCTAATCGAACCAATAAAATACTACTTTTAAATGAGAGAATTGTGAGAATTCAGAAATGGATATTTGGTGAAATAAACTTAATTGTATAGCACGGCTTTCATGTCTTGTAGAGGCAATCTCTTCACTGGACTTTCAAACTGCTGTTGGGGGACTTGGGAGACCAATCCTGCAGAAATTGGAAGTAGCTTAGGTTTGTATGATGAAATGGATGGAACAAAACAACTGCCGTTTCTTAGGGAAACTGATTTAAGAAAGCATTGGAGTTGTCTCCCTGTCTGTGATATGTCAAATAAAGTGACTCTCTAAAAATAATCTACAGCAGTCCACTGGGACATCCTGAAAAAGGAATTCCAGTTTTTTTGGTCATAAACTGGTGGTTGATGTGAGCATACTTGTTCCAAATGGGTTGAAACTCACACTATTTTACAATGCTGGTGATGAGAACCAGTGGTCTATAACAAAGATACAACAGGTTTATTCACTGCCCATTATAAACTGGTTTATGTGTTACAAATACTGCTGAAATGTTACTATTTTGCTTTACCCTGTTCAACATCTGATTCTCCATCATGATTGGATTTAAAAACACCTATCATAGAAGAATGTATATCAAAGCAACATGTTTAAAACCAGTCCATATAATAGCTTTCTGTGAAATAGCTTTGAGACTGTAAACATTTCAGTTCACCACTGAAAACAATTTAAACAAATCAAAAATGTCTCTCGAAGAGCATTTCAATACCACATTATGAACATAATGCACAACGAATAAATCAGAAATTTCAGTTAGATCTTTTTTTATTTCATGGAAATACAACATAATTCTCAAATCCTTTGTAGAACCGTTTGTTGTACATCTTATTACTTTTCTTTTTTTCTGTATTTCAAAACATGATCACTTGTACAACAATATGAACAAAAATTCATGTCACAATAAGATCCAGGATGACAATAAGTTACACCCGTCATGCTAGGGTTTAAAAACAAAGCCTCAGAATTCACTTCATTATTTTCCATTATCATTAACAAAGTAAGCCTTTTGGAAGGAGCGAGAAAAACTGCAATTGTATGAACAGAATCCCAGAAACCGGTCCATTACCTCATGGTAATGAGCTTAAAAAGGAAAGGAAAATGTACGTAAGGTACATAAAAGAGAACCTGAATGCAAAAAAAAAAAAGAAAAAAGTTTGAGATAAATTCATGAGGATCCACTCACAATAGTAGCTTTCTCATAACCACCTGAATATACAGAATAGAGTGGTTAGAACGGCTGTTTCTCTTTCCACTAACACTGCTATAACCGATGATATACAGTATGAAAGGGAATGCTGAGCTTTTGTACGTCAGATTCTGAAATTTCCCTTAAAGAAAATCAGGAGCAGCCTCTCCTCACAGAGTCCATGAACGTAGAGGTATTTAAAAAACGTCCTTCATTTTCCTTGAAATTAAGATTTTGCGAGTTCACGATAAAGAGCTCCACTGTTTAAGCACACATTGTGTATTTCAAAAGTAAAAATAAAAACAAGCAGTCCAGAAACGGAGATGGTACTAAGTGCAACCATAGATGGGGTTTCTTTTCCATAGTTGAGGCAAATACTGAGTATACATATTACGTAATAATAGAAAAGAACAAGTACCACGCTCAATACTTCACTTTGTCCAACAGTGACATTTACAATGGAAGTTAGGCAGAAGGTAGAAAAGGTACAAATTATTCTGAAAAGCAGTGATTAGTGACATGGAAATTAATCTCTTTAATTAAGGATTTAGTGTCCATTAATTGGCTAACGTTTTGTTGTTTATCATTTGGGGCAAGTGGACTGTTGAGTGAAGAAGTGGACTGTTGAGAAGACCTGGTATTGTAAAGGGGTCAGCATGCAAAAAGAAATCGCCACAAAGAGAGAAAAAATAAAACAAAAGCTCGTTGGATATCAATGAGTGTGGGTGTGGAAATTCATAGGACCAACAAAAATAATAAAATAATAAAATTCACAATATCAACTAGTATATCCGCTCTGGTTAATTTAATATTTATATTTAAGTAGTTTCTTTAATTTTGACTTGAACATAAATGCTATTCTTTTCATTTGATTTTTTTTTTATTTGATTTTATTTGATTTTCATGAATTCAGGAGATCTGTGGGACCTGCTCTGATCCCTCTCTCTCTCATTAGGGTGTTAAATGGAGAGACTGAAGGCTCAGAGGCCCAGCTTGTAAAAAGCAGTCACATCACTTCAGGATCTAATGTTGGAATAAGTGTGGAGGTATGTCTGCCACTGAAGAAAAGTGGTTGAAAAATGCTTGTAAAGGACCTTCACCTTTCAAGGGCTCATGTTAGCAAACTGTCCCCCACCAGAGGAAGGTGGGGCAGTGGTAGACTTTTTTAACATGTGGTGGCCAGGGATTGGTGTATAGGAGGCTGGAAGCAGCGAACATGCTCTACTGTGGAACTGTCTGTCTCTACAGCCTTCATGTACTTGTTGAGGATGGCAAAGATCTCGTTGTTGAGGATCTGGTACTTTCGGATACGGTCTGCCATCTTCTTCAAGGGCTGAAAAGCAAAGACAAAACAAATGATACCCTGGACACTGGGTGGACAAATGTGGCTTTGCACTGTGGCTATGAGGCGAAGGCAGGTACACAGTCATATTTAATATTCATTACATGTAAAGTGACATTTCAAGCCTTTTTTGTTTTGTTTGAATCGCAAATTAGAACATCTCATCTTAAATTCGAATAGATTTCTAATCACAGTTTCAACTTTAAAACAATAACAAAAATATATATATATCACTTTAAATATAATGAATTAAAAATGATTTGATTTTTTTTAATCAAAGACCCTTTTTCAGATATTATTTTTGAAGATGTACTAATATTCTTAATGTTAACGTTGTAATGTTGTAATGTTAAAATTATGGTATGGAGGTGATATAACTAAACACTTGTGAGGAAAAAGGAAAAAGGACATCCTCACATTTACTACAATTTAAAATGCCTAAAATTAAAATGAGATACAGAACATCGACTGCAAATGATTAGATCATCATTAGAGACGACTTTCATTTTATACATTAGTTTGGTTTGCTCCTGATGATCGTTGAAGTAAGCAGTATCACCATGATAAGATCCTAAGGGCTCTCTGAGACCTCCAGAAAGAAAGCTGTAGAAGCATAGCAGTCCAGGAAAACATTCAAAAAAATCTCAAAAAATCAACCAATCCAGTCAGGAAAACAATGCAGTGGAGAACACTTAAAACATGGGCAAGTCAGGACACTCTATCAAGTTCAGCCCTGCAGCAGAACACAAGATGTGTAAAGAAACCATCTACAATCCTAAAATGTCATTATGGGACCAACAGGCAGCCCTTGCACCAGTTGATGTCAAAGTGCAGCATCTACCATCAGAAAAAGACGAAACAGGTTTTCATGAAGGAAGAAAAAACAAACAAAACAAAAAAAACCCACCAGGTCTTCTGGAACAATGTGCTTTGGAGAGATGAATCCAAAGATGAATTATTGGTACACAGTAGCAGAAGACATGTTTCGTGTAAAGCAAACATTTGAGCACAAGATCCTCATACCAACTGTGAAACACGGAGGTGAAAATGCCATGGTTTGGGGTTGCTTTGTTGCAGCAGGCCCTGGAGAGATCTCCATCATAGAAACCACTATGATATACTGTAGATGGATGGAAGGGGGCTTGAGGAAAATGTAAGACCATCTGTATGAAGACTGATGCTGAAACGTCACAGAGCAGAAAGAGTTCTGCAGAGTGGGAAAATCTTTCTTCCAGAGACTGTTAGATGGTCATAAGGAGTAAATCTAAGTAAATTGCCTTTTGCATTGCATTAATTACTAAGAGTAGAATTAAGACATTTCTTCAGTTTCCCGTGTTTAGCTACATCACCTCCATCTCTCAATATAGTTCAAATGAAGATCAAATGTCTGTGTTTGTAAGAAATAAAAAATCAAAGGTGTTCATTAGATGCCCTAACTTTTTCATGTTTGTATGTGGTTTCTGACACTGTAGGGCACACTTTTAAAAGTAGGTCATCTAGCTAAAAACAATAGTAATATTCAACTTGAAGCCAGAAGTAAACCTTTCTGTGCTCTTTCCAATGTGACTGACGCTCTTATCCAGAGAGAATCATGTTAACAGGCAGGAGAATGTAGAGTTAGGAGTATTGCCCAAAAATGTGCTTGTCCAGCTGGGGAATCAAACCCTAGTCGGCCAAGAGAGGGCAGAGTTGTTACCCACTACAGCGCACCAACCGTAGCGGGGAACAACACACAAATAGTGTGCCATTTATTTCCAGACATCAGCCAGGCCTACTGGCTCCTATTGCTTATTACGTTCACCAGCCTCTTAGCTCCAGTGCCAGTTCTTACTCTATACACACATTTCAGTGCCAGAAGCTCAGAGAGAAATCCTACCACATTCTTAATGATCTCATCTTTGCCATCCTGTCTCTGGACCTTCAGGAGATGGTAGCAGAAATCAAAAAGGTCAAAGCGTCGCTGTTGTCCCAACAGCACAATGATGGCACAGCCGGCCCAGTTCAGTCCATCCCCAAAACATTGCCTAAACACAGAATCAGAGACACTGTACTTAGCTTAACCATCCTTACATCTAGTGTATCAGTTAGAAATCTAGAAACATCAGTTAGAGCAGCATTTTTAACCCCTCCCATACTCAAACATCAAACTCTAGATTCTCTACAATAGCTCTAAATAGCTACTACAAACCAGAGATGGGTTAGAGTAGGATTTTGAAATCTTCCTGAGATTGTGCTGATGGCAAAGGTAGCATTATGCTAACTGTGCTAACATTAATACATACTCTGCTGTAAACTCATGTGTGCCCACTGGGATGCAGTACACAAACTGCATGGCACTCCAGAGCCGGTGGAACTCCATACACTCATCCACATGCATAACACCATTGGTGGGTGGAGGGCCGCGCCACACGCTGTCCTGCAGGAAGCTGCGGATGCGTGTGAGGATGACCTCGAACATGGACAGACCACAGCACAGCCGCTCCTTGGTCAACAAGTCACCCTCTCGTGCAATGGCAATTTGCTGAGACAGATTGAGATATGAACACAAAATGAAACACAGAAAAAAATATAAAAGGCATTAAATTTTACTTTAAAGACTTGCTGGAGAAAGTCTACAGAAAGCGACACATGCTCATCCATTTTATATGTGCAATGTCAGCATGAATGCACTATGACTGTGAAAAAATTGAAATCACGTGGATCGTCATTCACCTGTGGAGTTCCAAGTCTTTCAATGAGAGGAACCAAATGTAGAGGTGCATACTTTGCCTCCAACCGCTTCATCCTCACCTCCAACCTCTCACCCTCTGCAGACCAAACAGCAGGACTGGATTAAATCCCAAGATGAACAATGATGACAACTGTACTCATCTTACCAAGAGCAGACCATAATAACTTAATTATCATTGATCCCTGACTTTGGAGAAAATGTCCTTCACCTTTGATGTAGACTCTAGGAAGAATGTTCTGAAAAGGGGCTGCATGAAGTAAGTCACAAACTTCTTCCTGGGACTGAAGTTAAACAAACGGGCATAAATTCTCACAAGTAATCAATCTGTTCCATACACAAAAACAAATCAGAAGTTCCAATGTTAAGACACTCACTTCATGTACACACAGTAGTGCAAACAATGAAATAGTCATTCAGTTATTATACTGTATACTATTCGTAGGATGGGGTGGAATGTATGAAAGAGAAGAACGCAGTTTAGAAAGAATGGCAGGCCATTTGGTCCATAAGTCTCAGATGGACTGGAAGATCAGAAGAAGTTAGGGCTTTCAGTTGGTCTTTGCAAGTACATTACATATTTCACCACACTTTAATATCAACTGTTCTTTTGTCTACATATATGATAAGATTATCCAGTGCTTTAATGATATATCTTGAGGAACGTTCCTTACCTAAACTTCAAAGGCAGCTATGCACACCTCAATTAGAGTTATATTAAGAAAAAAAGAGATACAAGAATCATAACATCTTTTATTTGTGGAAAAGAAAACCTCAGTGTAATTTTGTGTATTTCTGTATGATCATAAATTTAATTACGTTGCCACATATTCATGAAATTATTGCATATCATGTCCCAGAATTACACGTATTTTTCCTTATATACAGTATAACTTCTTCAATGGTCTCATTGCTAATACTAAACTTTTGGAACGCTTCCCTTCTATTCTAAAATATGGAATTTCTTTTGCTGTTAATTAACTTGTGGATCACTATTCACAAAAACACACAGGGATGAAGACACCTACAGATTCTGTCATATATTTGAGGGTTATAGCATTTTTTGCACTAATTTTTGAAGGTCATCCACTCCTAGAATAGAAAAACAGAAAAGGTGCTGAATTCCTTTCAGGTTAAAATCCAATCCTTTCAGTCTTATCAGCTTTAATAATGTTTCTGAGATTTGTTCTAATCAGCCATATAGTACAGAATGTTACCTTCAAACAATTTTTTCTTTAGTCCATTTGTCGGACTAAAGTTGGGCCTGACTAAATTTGGCCCATCTGATCAGCCAAAGAAGCAACTAGAAAGCAATGTGTTCATGTCACCTAGCTTGTTTCCTTTACTTCATCTAAACTGCTTCCCCCAATCAACAGCATGCTCCTAAACACAGCAAAATCACTGTATGTATGTATCTTTCGTGTAGCCAGTAACTCATTTAAACTGTTCAAATGGCCGTGAGCTAGTGGAAGCTTGTTAATCTCCGTGTTTGATGGAAAGCTCTGAGCTAGTTGAAGCTCTGTGTGCTAATGAAAACTCTAGTTATATTGCTAGTTGAAGCAATATAAACACCTGTCTCATCCCCTCGTTTTTTGCTAAAAGAGCGAGCGGCACCAACGAGGCTAGAGTTATTCTCCAGCAGCCTTAGTCATTCCATCTTACATGGTGCTTAACTAGCAGGAAACAGATTAACTGCTATAATATCAAAAATACCACCAGATTTATGGGCCTACCTTGTCTGCACAGTTAGCTAGCTAGCATTTTTCTGCCAATCATTCTGAGAAGATATGCTCTTGCAGTTCTGAGCTGGCTGGATCTTGTGCTTTTATGAGCATTTTACTACGATTGAGCTGCATTTACATATAAATATATAATGAATGTAACATTGCTAAATGCATATTCTGTTGCACAATGTTTTAATGGCCTAAATACACATTAGGTAACATATTAATCATAAAATTTCTAAATTGTTGGATCAGTAAGTCAGTAATTCATAAAAATTATATTCATGTAAAATCCTGTATTATTATTCTGTTGTTTCAGTCCACAGGCCTCTTTGACTTCAGAAACCAGTCCTGTAACTATCAGCTTGTCCAGAAATGTATGCATGAAGTGGTTTCTTCGGGCGTTGTTGAAAATGTGAGTTACACTTCTCCATTGTAGAGGGAATCCAGGAGCAAGAGATTTTCACATAATACTGCATGATTCTTTTTCAATGAAGATATGGCAACATAAAATGTGTTTTCATTAATTATTGACTTGAAGATCAGATCATATTTTAGGAGAAATCCCAGTTAAGGTTCACAGAATATTTCCTCCCAATTGTACACAGTTGGCCCTGGAAGAAAAGGGTGCTACACTATGGTTAATTTCAGTAAAATTCTCTATGAAATGAGGTGTGCATCGATTTTCTGACGTCACATCAAACACAGTAATAACCCAAGCAACATGTAGGCTTGCACCCTGACGAGAACAATGTCAATGATGGATCAGCGTGCAATGATCGACCCACACATTCAGTATGCTTCAGAAAAGACATGTTTAGAAAAGAAATGACGAAGGACAGGCATCAGAAAAGTCCAATAGAGTAGTGCAAGAAAGCAGATGTGCATCAGTACAGGACATGACGAGCAGCCAGAACGTGGGATCCTATACTGCCATGGATGCAGAAGAAAAGCGAGACGGATAACCTAAACAAGCAGATTTCTTTCATTCAAGTGTATGGCATGAACTGACGGTCCCTATTGACTTATCTGGGGATTCTGCTCTTTGCATCTCTGAATCCATGGCAGAGTAGGGCACCACAGTGAGTAAGTAAGTAAAGCAAAAGAAAAGTACAGCGACCAGCGACAGTGTGCTGTTGTTCTGTGTGTGGTTTTGTTACATGAGTTAGACCTAGTTTCTTACCACCTTTTGTTGTTGCCAGCGTGTAATGAGAAATAAAGTTGCGATTTAGAGGCAGATGGCAGCACTATCCTCTACCGACACGTAGAGACATTGGCATACACACAGCAATGAACCAGACACGTACACTCACATACACTCCAAACAAGTCTAAAGTGACCTGTTGCACAGTATGTTCAGAGTGTCAATCATGTATTATATACAGCTGCAGCTGGAAGTTTACATACACTCTCCATTAGCAGGACCATCATGGCAAAACACTGGTCGACTGTAATCAATGGATTGACCAACACATAGGCAGTTCACGGAGTTCAGAGTTCTGCCGAGGGGGAGTTTGTTTAGAAGATCAAGAACAACCCAAGGACCACCAAGGCACTGGCTTGCCATAAAGTGTAAGCTGCTGGAACACCAGTGACTGTCTACAGTCAAGGGAATGGTGCCATGCCATGCCAGAGAGGCTGTCATCCAAGAAACAAGCCCCTGCTAGTGAAAACATTTTGTGGTCAGGTGTGACAAAGATGTCTGAAGGAGTATAGGTGACTCATTCAACCTCAAGGACACTGTATCAGCTGTTAAACATGGTGGTGACAGCAACATGCCTTGGCGCTGTTTTGGTACATTGGACGGAATAAGAAGGATGAAGACTTCTTTAGCATAATCTGAAACCAGATGATTTTTAACATTTGGACACAATGGGTGTCCCAGTGTTTTTTTTCTTCAGAAAACCCTAAAAAATAAAAGTTATAAATCAAAACAGAAAAAGAACAGCTGAAGGAAAATTACCGAAAGCCCAATGTCACCATGATATTCCTGCCCATGATGAGTGTATGAACACTTCTACTTGCAACCATATCAAGAGGACGTGTAGAGTCTTTATCTCAAAACAAAACATTTTCAGTGTAAAAAAAGAAAACAATTACATTTTGCTATAATGAGGTTAGACAGAAGACCTGAACAAACATCAGTCATCAAATACCCATCTGTACATTGCGATCATAAAAAGAGAGAGGCAGAAAATCGACAGGCACAGAAAACATGACATGAAAAACACCAGTAAGCCCCAGAGCCAAGACAGAGAAATAGATATCAAGACGGAGACAGAGGTAAATAAAGTGTATGGTCTCACCAGAGCTTGCTCAATGAGGAGGCAGAAGAGGATCGCATTGCCAACCTCCCGCAAACTCTGAAACACGTCTGTCTTCAGTTCAGCGTATTCAATGATGTCTTTCAGCTGGTGGTGGAAGAACTCCAGGATGCCTGAAAAACCGCATAAATCAAGAGAACTGGAAAGTACACCAGGAAGGAGCTTTAAGGAGAGAATGCAACGACACTATTTTGCAAGCATACCAGCTTTCCCACTATTGACCTGGTCTTTAATTCACTGGTAAACATCTTAATCATTACAAAACTAACAAAAACTGTACAATGCAGTTTCATAGCCACACCCACTGAAAGTGATCTGACGGCAGCATTTTAAAAAGAAGTGGGAGCTGAATGGTCAGGGAGGTCTATCAGACTGAATTAGAAAATATTAAACACTAAGTTTAACACGGAGCTAAATAAATGATTCCAGAATATCACGTCATAAAAACTGATCATTAAAAACAGCAGTGTTAACAATAAAACCCCACAACTTGGGTAAGATGGGATGTTTACTTATATAAACATAAAGATCAGATTAGATCGTTATTGAACGACAGTTGGCAAGTTACTGAGATCAGATCGAGGAAAACGTGATCGGGATGTCTCCACTCATCACAAAACGTTACATGCAGACATTTCAACACTGATGAACTCTTTACAGTCTAAAGGTGTCACTGGAGCACCACTTGGAATGGATACTGGAACGGCTATTTTCAGTTTATAGGGCTGTTCAGGTCAAAGTTGTAAGAGGCTTTCGGTGGAGGCCCCATCGACAGCAGCAAGAGCTGAAAGCAAGTTGGTGATGATCTCACCTGGTGATCCATACTCATGACGAGGCAGCCGGCAGATCTTTGGCATTACCTCTATTAGAGTCTTCACATACTGCAGAATGGTGCCCTGGAGCTAGAGACCAAATCAATACAGGACGGAGGACAGTAATTACAGGTTTACTAAATTAAAGTGACAAGTACAGATGCAGTTATATAGAAAGCAAATGAGCCAAAATGCAGAGCTACAGTCGAGAGACAAAACCCCTACAGAAGCAAATGGGAAACTAATGAACACTACCAAGCTCTTGACAATCTTCAGCAGCTCCTCCATCACCACGGCAATGCCCTGATAACCAAGGAGACGGCAGATTGTTTTGAAATGCGGGGGACCCACAAAGTTCCTGTAGGAACTGTAGATGTGGGAGTATGCAATGTTCAGAGGCTGCAAAGCAAGAACAACATTTTCAACATTCACATTATCTTCACGGGAACTGTGTGTCCTATATATACCTATCAACCAGAACATTAAGACCACCTCCTTGTTTCTACATTCACTGTCCGTTTTATCAGTCCATCCGTTTCTCTGTATGCTGTTAATCTCCTTTCAGGAATAGGTATATAGTATATGGGTGGTGGGTCATTCTCAGCACTGCAGTGACACTGACACATGGTGGTGTGTTAGTGTGTGACCCGCTAGAATGAACAGATCGGACACAGCAGTGCTGTTGGAGTGTTTCAACCCCTCAGTGCCAGAGTGTGGTGAGCACTGGATGACCAACAAAATCTGTAGAAACAGATGAGCCTCTCTCTCAGACTTCACATCAACAAGGTGGAGCAACCCGGTAGGATGATCTAATAGAGCGGACAGTGAATGGATACAGTGTTTAAACACTCCAGAAGCACTGATGTGCCCAACATATACGTGTAAGACATCTTACTATGTAAACATGACAGGTTTAATAGAATTTCATACCTTAGAGCCATACAGGTAGTAAGGCTGAACATTGGCAGGCTTATCCCTCTGAGGCTCTTGGGTAAATGGAATTGCTGTGCGCACAAACCTGTAATACAGACAAAGAAAAGAATATGAATTAATTTAACCTAATTATCTCACTCTAATTGTCAATTAAGATACGTTGATATTTGCTTTCTTTAATTCCCATTTACAGTGTGTTCACACTGACCTGTTGGTGGAGCCATTGTAACAGTAGTTTGGCAGAAAGTCAAAGTTTAGCTCCCAGAATACATGTAGTGTTATGCGCCCATACGGTGCTGACACATTGTGGTTGGCCTCCCGAAACATGGCATCAAAACTGTCCAAGGTCATGTGTTTGGACAGCAGCCGATGAGTCAATCTATTTATTTCCAGAAGCCACTCCAGCTCCTGGAAAACATGCACATACATAGAATACAGATAGGAACCTTTTGGAAATAGCTTCACCAAATCCACAGTTTTCCAAACCATCAGTTAAATATGTATGTTTTATAGGCTTTAAATCAAAAGCATCTTCACAAATAAAAAAAACAACTCAGGCAGTAAAAGGTGACAAATCCAGAAACCAAATCCCTGTAAAGGACACTGGCAGAAAACATTAATGATTTTAACATGAACCATGATGGTATATGAGTAAACGCTGTGGAGTGATTTTGCCTATTCAGATTAACAACTATGCAAATTCAATTCACATTTGAATATAAATAATTCTGAGACCCTACATCTATTATAAATCATCAATCTAAAAACAATGCATCATTTATGGTCTGCTGGCTTGATAATGATGCACTGACTGTAGTGATATAATATAAACACTCAAGTCTCATAATGATTTTTACAGCCCATAGAATCAAAGATGATCATCAATTTCAGAGGAAAACAAAACAGCTGACTGGGTTGGCTGTTAACACTATGATACTGTAACACATGATATTGTAAAAAAACTGACATTGTAATCTATTTTACCTATGAAAATACACACACACACACACACACACACACACACACACACACACACACACACACACACACACACATATATATATATATATATATATATATATATATATATATATAGTGATATTAAAAAATACATGTATTTTCACCAAATTCAGTGATTCAATGTGTCATGACTTTAGCATTGCCTCTGTGTATCAAATATCAGTCAAATATAACTGATACTGGACAGACAGAAACTGTTTCAAGTTGATTTGTTATGGAAAATGAATTTGAATGCTGTATTAAGCAGCATAAAATGATGACATTCAATTAAATTTGTAATTTTCAATTTACATTTAATATATTTAATAAGACATTGCATGTCTTGCTGTGTGATTGGCATGCCCACATTGCCATGGCAATGCTGAAACAATATATTGTGCAGTCCTAATTTACACAAATCAACCTTTAATGGCCCCCGAGAATAAACGAAGAAGAACGAAATTCATATAATTCAGACATGAGACATAAAACCGACTTCAGATTCTTTTCACATTTCAATAAAGTTATATTTGTTCTGATTTGCCCTTAAAATTTAAATAGTCTACGGCTGACATGAGCTTCTGTTGTGCTGTGTATGATGTTTTCATGTTTGCAAAGCACTGCTTAATTTACCACTATGGAGGTGAGATCTTCACTCTCAAAGCGGCTGATGGCCTGGTCCAAGGATTTGTACATGGCTGCTGAGATCCTCTGGGTGATTAGCCTGTTCAGGTCAATGGAGCGACCCAGGAGCTGTCAAGACACACACACACACACACACACACACACACAGGTATATAATGTATTTGTACAGTATACTCAAATAAAATACAATCTTAAACACTTTGAAACAGTATATATTTTATAAATGTAACCAAATTAAAAAGTGCAGAAGGCCTGTTAAAGAAAAGCTGACCAACAGCTGTGAGAGAATGAGTCCTGTACCTGTACATGTCTCTGCTTCAGCAGTGTCTCATAGCGGTTGGAGGGCGGATAAGGGATAATCACACCATAGTTCTTACACTCTGCCCGGAAGCGTTTATCTAAAAGGACACTGAGAGACAGACATTTTTTGGATGAAATTTAAGGCGTGACCAAACAGTAAACATGGAATGATTCGTCAGGATGGGGGTCATAAAGGCTTACCTTCCAGCCATTGCTTTGTAGTAAGCAAATATCTGATCAGCCAATTTATACACAAACTGATCAAAGCACAGGTTCACCTAAACAAGCACAATAATCATGTTAGATAAATTGCAATCTGTAAAAATGGGGTGAAACCGTCACATTCATAATGTTAAAGCACTCTACCTCAGCCTCTATCTCATCATAGAGAAACTGCTTCTTGAACTTGGTAAGAGCATAGTATCCACTGTCATTATAAAGATCCAAAGGATACAACACGTATCTGGAAAAATTAAAACATTCAGTAAAATAACACCATTTATAGGATAAAAGATTGTAACTGTAATACAGTAAAAATTGCTCAGAAATTATCTATAAATATGTTAATGTCATACATATATACAGGGGTTGGACAATGAAACTGAAACACCTGGTTTTAGACCACAATAATTTATTAGTATGGTGTACTACACCATCCCGGTTAGCACCCGAACATCCCTTTCAGACAGCTTCCTCTTGCGTCCACAGTTAATCCTGTTGGATGTGGTTGGTCCTTCTTGGTGGTGCTGACATTACCCTGGATACTGTGGCTCTTGATACATCACAAAGACTTGCTGTCTTGGTCACAGATGCGCCAGCAAGACGGGCACCAACAATTTGTCCTCTTTTGAACTCTGGTATGTCACCCATAATGTTGTGTGCATTGCAATATTTTGAGCAGAACTGTGCTCTTACCTGCTAATTGAACGTTCACTCTGCTCTTACTGGTGCAATTAATGAAGATTGGCCACCAGGCTGCTCCAAGTTAGCCATGAAACCTCCCACACTAAAATGACAGATGTTTCAGTTTCATTGTCCAACCCCTGTATATGTTAATCAAGCTAGATGACTTGCCTGTGTGACCAAATATGTTAAAATCATCACAGAAAAGATGATCTAATCAGCTTTTCTTGGGTAATTTATCATCAGGTTAATTTAATACTTAATTTAATATTGCTGTGCAGGTGGTGTGGTGGTGTTAATAATTGCTAATAGCACATTACTAATTAATGGAAAAGGGGGTAGAGCCACAGATCAATGAAATGAGAAAACATGGTGATCATTTCCAGTTCTGGAAGGGCAAATGTGTTACTATGTTGTAACACTAAACTGCTGTCCTGGTAAACATGGTGGTGCATTTAGTGAATGTGGCCCAGTGTTTCTAGTAAGCTGGGCTTCATGCATGGCTGTATGTTTGCTGTACTAACTCCATCATAGAAGGCTCTTTGGTTTCCAGAATGTGGTCAGTGAGGATCCAGGGCATGGACATCTCGATGGGGAACTGTATGCGGCGACCCATGGTGAGCTCCAAGAAGAACTCCCTGAACCACAACTGTGACAGGTCACAGCACTGCTGCAGGGCCTCTGAGAACCACCCAAAGAGAAGACACTTATAACCATCATGACATTTTTGCAGCAACAGCAAACAGACTAGAAGTGCACACACTCAACAGCTATGGTAAGCTAGGTTAAGCTGTCCTCTTCTACAGATTTAAGACTATAAAGTGAGTAAAATGAAACTGTGGTTGAGAAGAAATAAGCTCTAGGATGAGGAGAGAGCTCTCACCACTGAAGTTGAGGAGATGGGTGTAGAAGAAAGACTGCTTGTGGAAATCCTCAATGGCCTGAACTATGGGGCCATCCAGGCTGCTGCGCAGGGTCTTCTTTGAGCCGCTCTTGTCTGCTATCAGAGATTCAAGCATGGTTCGCACCATGTAGAGCTGTCGGGGAAGGACAACATGATCCAATCCAAGATGTGAAAAGGCTGACATATCCCTTTCATAAGCAAAGCAAATCATCGATTTCCAATGATTGTCAATGGAATCCGCACATTTAGGTCAATACTGTTGTATCACTGACCAAGAACCTCTACTTAACTGACCTGTGTGCTAGACGGGCCAACGGCACGGCGGGGGACTTTGATATCAAAACCTCCCTTGGGGTCTTTCTCTCCCCTCAGACAGGGATCATTGGGTGGCTCTCTAGCTCCCTCCCAGTCACAGATGGTTTTCCGGATGGCCTGAAGAACACTGTAAAGACAGGGTGTGAAAAGTCATGGACAAATCAGAGTAGAAGAGCTACAACAGTGATACAAAAGTATCTGGTGAAACAAAAATCCAAACAAAGTCAACCAAGCAAAAGTCACCAGACCTATGGTCCAGTAACTTACACATGATTCACACCTACAGTTATGACAGCTTCCTTAAGTTCACAGAAACCAGAAGGATTTCATTTTACCTAATGAGGACGTTCTTCTTCTTGCGCACAGCCTGCCTAAGTGGCTCTCTCAGGGTAACCTGGGCAAAGTCCTGCAGTGCAGCGTAGATGGTGTTCCTGATGGCCTGGTTGAATACACTCTCCATGCGGCCCATCAGCACCTGCAAGCCTTTGATCATGGCAATCACCTCCACCAGGGCAAACTTCTCCTCACTGGTGTAGTTATAACGTGTGGCGCGCTCATACTCCTCAGCAGTGCCAGGACAGTCCTTATTACAAAACTTATCAGTAGGGTGCACCAGTTTCCATGAGTACTGGAGAGAGAGAGAGAATATAGAAAAATGTGTTGCACATATGTTACAAGAAAATGATTGATAATTGCCTTAGAGAGCACCCAGAGAGAACATGCTGCTGATGGCAAGCAGTATGGCGTGGGCTTCTTAAAAGCAAAAACACTCTGCAGAGATAAATGCTTTTAAATTAATGGGTTTAGGTGCTTAAAACGTATACACAGCACTGTGTATGTACATATATTTTATCATTTATGCCAAATCCTTTATTAGATATGTGCATATATGGTCATACATCAGATGACTGCACACACTGACATTACCAAGCCAAACCTTGGAACTCTCTCCCTCACACTCTTTGTGAATGTTTAACCCCATCTTCCTTCAAATCATCACACAAAACCTTTGTTCTTGCTAAATCCAAATTTTCTAATTTTTTTTTTTAACCTCTAAGTTGAACCTATTATTATTATTACATATTCCATCACACAACCCCTCAAACTGCTTACCACTTCCATGACGTGAGTGCTCCACTTGGAGAGCAGCTGTAGGCCTCTGAGGGCCAGGTCAAACAGCTCTCTGTACTCCTCATCAGACTTCTGGCTGTCCAGGCCAGAGCCTGTCACCACTTCACTGTTACTGTAGCGCGCAAGCTCCGAGATAAAGCGGATGTGGTCATCTCGGATCTGCACCATCTGTTCGCAAAGGTTATACTGCGGGCTGATGCTGCTCTGAGTGCAGGTCCACCTGGGGGAGGCAGGGAAGAATAATGTTATAGAGGGATACTACAGGGCAGGTCCTCAATCGTGGATGGAGGAGAGCGAGAGCATTTAATATGCTGACCACAGCTGTGAAACGGTCTTGTACAAACCGGTCACACAATAGCAAATCAAGCAGACCCTTCGAAAAACTCACTTTGACTTGTTCTCTTCATAGTGGGCACTTGTCTCAATGTACCGAGACAGTTCAATCTGCATGTCACCAAAGAGGGGCACAACCTGGAGCTGTGGAGGCAAACAAACACAGTTAAAACAAATGCTGAATTGTTTTTTTTTTTTTTTTTTTTTTTTTTAAGAGAACAATTTGGCATTTCAGACTGACCTTGAAGAACTTGTCAATTTTGCTGAGGTTTATCCTCTTCTTGGCATCCAGCTTATAGATGTTACTCACATTTCCATCCATTAAATAAAGCCCGAAACCCATCACCTGAAATGCAGAGCCAACAAAATTGTGACTAAAAACTCAACTCTGGTGAACTTCATTTAGAACAGGTAGGGAAGGAAAGATATGCTGAGCACCTTGAGTAGCATGTGCTTCTCACTGGGTGTCAGGTACATCTTGTTCTCATAGTAATCCACACAAATGTTAACAATGTCAGCCAGAAGCTCCTCATAGCCAGGAATCACTTCCAGCTGCTGATGCAAGCACTGAGAAACGCAAACAAGCAGAACATTAAAACCCAAACAACAGAGCACAAATCGGGGAAATGCTAAATAAGAGTTAGCTGTACCTGTGTGATTCTGTTGTGATTGGCTAAGAACATGGAGAGATTTTGGGACTCCTGGATAGACTGTGGGTCAGCCATCTTTCTGAGGAACTGAGCAGCTCTGAAAGACAGAAAAAGGACAAGAAAGTGAAGAGAAATAAATAACTATGTAGTTCAGGATCATTCTGTGGAGCTGTGAACCTTTTGTACCTTTTGTAAGCAGAGTGGTCATTCTTGACGCTGCACTTCATGTTCTTCAGCTCATCCAGGACTGCAAACATGTTGATGAATTTGCCCAGGGTCAGCAGGTAGGCCTCAGAAACAAAGTCCTTCCTGCGTTCTGCGTGACACAGCCGCTTCACCTCACTGCAGAAGCGCTCAATTGCCTTGCGCTAAAACAGAATGTTAAACGTTTATGCTCTGGAGACAGTTTACACTCTTATGACTTATGATTGAATACAGCTGGTCGAGCATAAATATAAATAAAAATTAAACCATCGATCCTGCAGCGAAAGCAGACCAGTCCTCTACTAAAAACGCTTCCTGCTATACATACATATATAAGTACAGAAGTATGAAATGACAAACATGGACAGAGACAGTATAACAGTCTATATGTGTGTTATAGGTTTATGCAGGATGTTCTAATAAACTGTAAAATTAAAAACAAACACATTTTAACATATTTTTTGACACTTTTATCATAAATATGCACCACATCAAATCAAATCAAATGCTCAGCTGTTTCCACAGCTAATATGTGTGAAATGTTTTGTTTTACATTCAAAGGAATAATGCCAAGGGCCCTCAAAGATTACCTGAAAATACATGAACTTCATGAGCTTGGTGACCTCAGGCTCCAGTACCTCAACAGTCTTCTCATAGATCTCCACCCTGTTGGGCTGCTCATTGCATTTCACCTATAATACACAAGAGGGCGACGTCACACAGGGTGACCTCAGTGACCTCGGTGTTGGGTCAAAGAAACACCTTTCATAAAGGTAAAAAGCTAAATAATCGAAGTGGATTTGACCAAATCTCTATTATAAACAAAAACCAAAAGAGCAGTCTTCATCAGAAACAGTGACCCCAGAGCATTTTCAAATGTTTAACACATTTAGGTAAAAACAAGGAAGCATCAGTGGCAGAAACCATCTGACCTGCTGAACTTTTATAAAAGCTCCTACACAAAACCATTACAGATTAAAAATAGAAGCAGAAGGGTCCAGGGCCCCTGCATGGCGTGAGCAACCTGAGTTTTCTTGCTTTTTATTTTGGTGTCTACATGAATCCTTTAACATTCTGCTCATATTTATGGTATCCAGAGTAACGGACAAAAGAGTCGAAATGAACTCAACCTGACTGTGCTCTCTGTTCCTCTGCTGATTGGTATGTTAGGTTAAAGATTCCACTGTGTCTTTCAAATGTATGCATTTTCAGTTCTCATCTGTACAGGAAGTCAGCAACAAGTCAATCACTCCACACGTGTGGATGATTTTTGGTGGAATGTTTGCTGCTCCAACAGTTTAACAGTCCACTGTTATTGCCATTAATGCACTGGCACAGATGTGTATATTTCAGAAGCTGCTGGGTCTGATTTGGCCGCTTCCCCTTTTGAAAAAAGGAATGTTTTCTGATATTAAGCTGTGTGGGAGAAGAGTCAGTATATGTGAAATTGGCCCTGTATTGTAAAGGAACAGACAGACAGAACGTTCTTGATAAACCTTTGGACCTTAGGTTCCACACACAGTCTATATTGACTGGGGACTGAATTATATATTTTTTGAAAATGCAATGTTAACACACGGCATCAAACTATAAATATAAAAACAATATATATGATATCAGCAAAATATATGTGCACTATTTCAATCTAATACACTTTTTGTACAATTCAGTTTAATTCAGGTTACAGTTCAGCAGCTCTCTGGTCTGTTTATTTTTTACTAGAACTAAACCCAGTGTTTGTACTTAAATAGCCCTGCCTATTTAAACTGGGCACAAAGTGGCTCAGCTCAAGCCATACAACTCTATTTCACCAATCAGTTACGTTCTGGACGCTGAGTTTTCACTGTTACGTTCTGGACGCTGAGTTTTCACTGTTACGTTCTGGATGCTGAGTTTTCACTGTTACGTTCTGGATGCTGAGTTTACACTGTTACGTTCTGGATGCTGAGTTTTCACTGTTACGTTCTGGACGCTGAGTTTTCACTGTTACGTTCTGGATGCTGAGTTTTCACTGTTATGTTCTGGTTGCTGAGTTTTCACTGTTATCTTCTGGATGCTGAGTTTACACTGTTATGTTCTGGATGCTGAGTTTTCACTGTTACGTTCTGGATGCTGAGTTTTCACTGTTACGTCCTGGACGCTGAGTTTTCACTGTTACGTTCTGGACGCTGAGTTTTCACTGTTACGTTCTGGATGCTGAGTTTTCACTGTTATGTTCCGGTTGCTGAGTTTTCACTGTTATGTTCTGGTTGCTGAGTTTTCACTGTTATCTTCTGGATGCTGACTGTTATCTTCTGGATGCTGAGTTTCATGATTGCCGTCTTTTGGTCCGTAACTCCAATGTCATTACCTTAGCAATGCATGTTCATAAATTTAGGGGTGGAGCTTCTGGAGAAGCAGGGGTGTTTATGTTGCTGATGAGTTCAAATATCAACAGTTGTTCTCCAGAATCTTTCAAGTGCAAGAATATGTACTACAGTAGTGTTTGTCTACATACCTGAGGTATGGCTCTGGAGCAGCTCCTCCAGGTGTACAACATGACAGCATATTCATGCCCTTCCTCCAGCATTTCATTCTTAGAAAAGAAAAATAAGCAGGTAATTAGTGACGTGCTATGGTAAAACATTATATATACATATATAATATACAGATACAGTGCATCTTTTCATTATGTTAGCGCTTTGTTTATAAATGGATTGACTTCATTTCAGATGTCTACACACAATACCCCACAATGACAGTGAGAATAGTTTGTTTGAAATCATTGCAGCTTATAATGTGTGAACTGATCTAAAACCAGAAATACCTAGTTACACACTTAGTTTATCCAGAACTCAAGGCTAAAAGATGTTCCAGTGAGCAAGTGACACTAAGAATAGACAGACTGCACTTCTAATGTGAGGCGGCGGCATTTGAAGAACTTCACTTCCCTATTTAACTGTGGAAAGAATCTATTTCTATGGAACAGCTAACTGTTTGTCAGTCAAAGCACATCTGTTATTAGAAAGACTGACATTAATTCTGTTTAATGATGGAATACCATTTCTAAATAATCCATTCACTCAAAATCCCAAGCCGAATTCCTGCACAAACAAAGGGAGAACCTCATAAACAAAAACAACACTGGTTTTGAAGTGTTGACACTATATATTTTCATATATTCAACTCGAGCCTCCATGTTAAAGAGAACAGGGCGCTGACTCTCTTCACACTGCCCTCACTTCCTGTGATAAGCAATAAAAGCACTCTTTTGTCTATTATCATAACACACTGGCTTGTATCATGCAGCTGTCCTGGTCACATGACCCAAAACCCAAATATGCCATAGAACAGAAGACACCTCTTTCTACTCACCATGCTGGAATGGACAGTGGCCTGTTCAATGTATCGGGCGATACCAGTCACAAAAGCATTCCTGTCCTCAAAGTTGGTGTCAAAATTTGCCTGGATAGAGAAACAAGGATTTCAGTTTTCATTCTTTTTTTTTGTGTACAACATACATGTGCTTGAATATGCCACGCCCATCTAATGATCTTGAGAATCAATGGTCTGATTACTGTTATTTACCAAATCAATGATGGCAAATGTTTATTTTAATAGAAGTTATTGCATGCAGGAAAATTCTTCAAATTAAGAAATGTCCAAGTTAAAGTCATTTTGGAGCATTTCAATTGGTCCACTCATCAGTGATAACTTATGAACTTTTTATATTTATTCTAAAACTAAATTTTTAATGTGTCAGTGGCAGAGGCTGGGTTCATGTCATTTATATAGAATTTTACCCCAATTTTCCATCCCAATTTGAAAGTGCCAATTATCAAACCCCAATAGGACTCTCCCTCTATCCCATATGATGCTCCTGACACTGCGAGGGTGAAGACAAGCACATGCTTCCTCCCATTCATGTGACTCTGTCCCCCTTTCAAACTGCCGTCACTGCATCATTGTTTGGCAGCCAGTGCGCACTATTAATGCTGGGCAGCCAGTGCGCACAGAGGAAAGCAGCAGGTCCCCAGCTCTGATACAACAGCTAATCGACGTCTGACGACTAACATTGCACTGGGTGTGATGTGGCGAGAGAGCATTTCATTCCATAACCGAAGACATAAAATCACATTCTGCAGAACCGCCTGGTGTCCAGCCACTGAGCAGGTTCATTATTTGTGGAAACGAACACAGAATCTAGCTGTGTTCTGGTCAGTACCTGGTACATGATGGATGAGGGAGGTGGCTCGATGCATGGCTGCTGATCTGGGAGCGGAAGCTCCTCCAGCAGGTCCACATTGGACAGGGCATCCTCCAGAGTCACGTGGGTTGTCATGGCGATGCAGGTTCACTCACAAAACAGCCCAGTCTGAAACACACACACAGCGTCCTTAACATTCAGCACAGATTAACTCAAGGCTCAACTGGCTGGCTGCCTGAAAACAGCTCAACTCTAGTCTTAATGGAAGTGGTTCTGGTGATTCACCAGTATAATTCAGAGTTCCACTGAAAGTCACATTCAGACCTGTCGTCAAAACTGCAATATTAAAAAACAAACAAACAAACAAACAAACAAAAAAAAACATTCAGCTATTTTTTCAGCAATATTTGTTAAAAATATTGCTAAAGATTTGTACACATTCATTCGAACACATTAGGAGTGTAAAGTATTTGTATGGGGACCATGGTTCTATACACACAGTCATGGTACAAATATGGTCTAAATATAAATACGGTCTATTTTATAAGAAAGAATTTCATACAAAATACAAAAATGATTTTATTCAAAATATCACACCTGCTAGGCAGGTTTCCTTCAATTTGTGAGTTGGTCAGCAAAGTGGAAATGGTGGGGTTTGTTTTTCCAGCCCTTTTCCAAGTCAAGTGTATTCATAAATTTAATGCCTAAAATAATAACAAAAATTCTGATCATTCAAGTCTTTATTGAGGACAACCTTCAAAACCTCAGTGCTACTGGATGAAGTCCATTGAGTTAATGATCTTTAAAAAGCTAATTGGAGTCAGGTGTTGGGATACCTGGAGTCTTCTTAAGAAAATCTGTTTGGATGTGGGGATTAGAGCCACTTTGACTGATATATGCTTCCATGCTTCACCAAGAAAAGCTTTCAGAGGATCTACAATCCAACTTTTTTGATTTACATCGGGTTGGAAAGGGTTACACAGTGATTTCACATTCAATGGTCAACAGTAAGGCAAACAATCTACAAATGGAGACAATCTGGGACTGTGGCTACTCTGCCAAGAAGTGGGCGCCAAGTCAAAGTGACCCCAAGAGCGCAACAGAGACTCATCAATGAGGTAAAGAAACAACCCTGAATGACAGCCAAAAATGTGAAGGCATCACTGGAACAAGCTAACATCTATGTTCATGAGTCTACAGCCCGTAACCCCTTGAACAAGCAGGGTGTCTATGGCAGAACACCACGAAGGAAGCTGCTGCTCCTAAAAAGAACATTGCTGCATGCACAAAGTTTGTGAAAGGACACATCAACACTCCACAATGGTGTTGGAAATTGTTTTGTGAACAGATGAGTTGAAGATTGAACTCATTGGAAATAGCAGGCAACACTACATCTGTCCTAAAAAAGGTACTGCATATCATTATGAAAATATCATCCCAACCTTAAAGTAGGGTAGACAGAACATAATGATTTGGGGCTGCTTTGCTACATCAGGGCCAGCTTACAATCAACAAGGGGAAGAATTATACAGTATAATGTCATACATATAGTAAAATCTGTACATCAGCCAAAACTCTCTCGGAGTTGGGTGAAGCAACAGGATAATGACCAATAAAATGGCTTATGAAAAAAACACATTGTGGAGAAGCCAAGTCAGAGCCCAGATCTCAACCCTATAGAAATACTACTGATTGACTTGAAGAGAGCTGTAAATGAGGAACATGACAGAGCTAATGGGCTAAATTTCCTCCTGAAGGATGTGCAGCTCTGATCCACAGATTCAGGAAGCACCTGGTTGAGGTTATTGCTGCCAAGGGGGATCAAACAGCTAGTAATTCCAAGGATTCACTTAGATTTTCCACTACAACTGTGAATATTGATTGAATGAGTGTGTTCAAAAAAGGCCTGCAAGATCAGACTTTTTATGTTATTATTTTAGGCACATTATATTGGTCAGTACACGTGACTTGGATGAGGATCAGATCACGTTTTAGGACAATGCAGAAAAGCATAAAATTTACAATTGTTCTTAACACTGTATATAACTTAAATAAAGAGTTAGATATTTACTATTTAAATATACAGCAAGCTGTGTTTTTGGTGCTGCAAATAAATACTGATATTTAATATTATACCTTATAAAGGTTTATTGTACTGTATTGCTCTTAATCATATTGAGCTTTTAAGTTATATTTTACATGATACTGTAAACTGATAATCACAGTCAATTATTTGACCTATTTACAGTCATTATTTTCAACTGTACACACAGGCAGGTCCGTACAGTCCATTGGACAGTGTAATGTTTCCCCTGTTCACCACCACAACAGATTTGAAATGTACCCAACACGATTTCATTAAAGTGTAAAAGGGTTTAATAAGAATACTGAATTAACCATTTAAGAATTTACATTTTTTTATGACTGCTGGGCCAAATGCTTACTAAACTGCTGCAACATCAGCACCAGAAAGTGCATAGCGTCTAAAGCAACAGTTGTCCAAATACTTATTTCTGACTGCACTTGAGCAGACCTCTTATTTAAAGCCATCCACAGCAGTTAAATAAATAAATAAATAAATAAATAAATGAATGAATGAATGAATAAATAGGGGGGGATGAAATTTACACATTTTTTGTACTCAGTTAATTCCATATAATTCCCTAAGCAGGTGCGAAGACTGGGACTGGGCGATATGAAAATAAATAATCAATCATAGCTCGATATATTTCAGCTGAATGGCGATATAAGAAATGATAATGTTAAAAAATAAGGAATCCTTGAAGTCCTTTTTACTATATTAAATGTATTAAAATTGATATTTACTTATTTCTTTCAAACTCTTGCATTATGGCCATCAGTGGCCATCATTTCAATATCAAAAAACAATAATTATGATGTTTTATATACAATGTATTGTGCATCTCTATGACTTACACACAGAATATTGGTGCACACTGCAATTAACTGCTGTTGTTTAAGCAATAAACAACACATTGCAGTGACGTTTCAATGGGTAAGGTGTGTCGTTACTATGACAAAATCACTGTAACACATGGCTTATAACTGTCATTTTCATTGTAGAGCTTAACTGTATGCTTGTGTCAGATGCAGCCACGGATGTAAACACAGGCCCTATTTGGCCAGCATTCTGACAGGGCAATATCATAAACTTCAATACACTTTCACTCCAGTTAACTGGTACAACTGAATCATACAACTGAATCAGTCTTGAAATATCAGCCTTAAGGCAGCTACCCGAGAACCAAAGAGCATTATTATGTGTTCTGTAACTACAAACAGCTTGCAAAAGGTGAAGAAGCTGTCCGGGAGCCATGTGTCTGAAACAGAGGCTCATTTACAGGCTCTTTTAAGATTCCATATTTGACTGACTGATTAATAACATGAGTATTAACATCATAATTGTCCTTTGTGCAACAAACAGCTATTCAGCTGAGAGGCTGCATGAAAATACAATGGCTTGCTTATTCAGAAAATAGGGAACTTAGGGAGGAACTTACAGAGTACCGAAGTTTGCAAGCAGCAAAGAACATACCACAAAAAGTGTGTGATAATGACACAGTATGGGTGACACACTGCAGCTGGGACACCCTTCAAAAGCCATACCTGGAGGAGGCAACTGGCTTAAGCAAGCTGTGGTAAAAAGAAGCGCTTACATAACCTCTGTTTAACTTCTATTCATCGTCATTCTGAAAGATGAAAGACACAGCAACACACACCACCTCACTGCATACGGCCATGAGGTAATGTGAGCTGGTGGCTGTTTCTGCACTTCACCACAAGTCACATGAAGGCAAAACTATGTAGGACGTCTTTCTCTCTCAAGGCCCACCTGGATAAAAATAAAGCTACCATAGAAATGCTCCATTTGACCAGAAGCTCTACACAATGATTCTAATTTGTAAACAGAAAGAGGAAAAAAAAAGTGACAGAGCACTCGGGCTGTCATTCACAATTACTGGGAGACACACACAAAGACATGAATTATAGATATTGGCCATAATTATAGAATTCTAATTATATTAGAATAGAATATATTATAGAATATAGAATTATAATTATTTGCCATCATTTTAATAGCAGATTAATATGACAGAAGGGAATCTCTATAAATTACAGATGCTCATGCATGTTGTATTGGCATTCGGGAGGCGGAGCTGCACTTTTGTCTCTAGTCCACCTGAGACTTTGTGGATGGAAATGAGTACAATCTAGAGATAAGCTCTCTGAGAGCAATCTGCTTATGTTCTGGGATTTGGCGTAAGTGTGAATAAAGAGACATTTGGTTGTAAAATGTTGTCTCTGCTAGAGTCTCTGGATTCCCATTCCATCCAGGTGTTCCCTGGACAAAGTATTTACTAAATGGATGTAATACCGTGCTCATATGATCACAATTCAATCGCTTTTTGTGCTGTTAGTGGTCTTCTCTAGGTGTGCTGTGTTCTGATTTTCACTGGATTGGACTGGAAATGGTGTTTTCTCAACAGGGATCAGGATAGTGGTGTTTAAAGACTTTATTCTGCTTCTACAAGAGGTGGGTTAGTTTCACACATTTTACAATAACTTTGACGGAGAAACCCAGACAGTGGTTTTCTGCAGCCATGAGCGAGGTCAAACGCAGTCCGCACAACGGCCAAAAGCTTTCTGCAACACTTGTTGCACCACGGAAGGCTCACAAGCGGTTCACAAGTGGTTTTAATTAGTATTTGTCAGCGTACAGGCTACAAATGTTCCTTTTGTTTAAATAACGGGTGTGAAAGTCTTCAGCGGCAGTGCAGCTATAATCCACACAGTTATGTTTACATGTCGACAGCTAATCCGAGTTCAACTAAGTGCTACACTGCCAAAAGCTAAAGGCAGGGTTCTAACGTTAGCAGCAGAAACTCGGCTTCCAGGCTATCAAATCTGCTTCGCTTGTCAGCTTTCCGATATATTCTGTGTTTGACCGGGTGTTTGTTAAGGTTTGACGTTTTAACAGCCTTGTGTTGTCTGCCTCACATTTTGAAAAATGTAACCACACTTGAGACTGCTTTCAGCTCACTACTCCCCACGGTGTGTTAGGTTTGTACTGAAATTTGGGACCAACTGATTTGACATGAATCCTTACTTTACAACTTATGACAAAGCAGCTTTACAGAAATCAAAAATAAGAAGGTTAAGAACACATGTAACAAAGGATGAAGACATAAACCCCCTTTTCAGCAAGTCAAATCTCCCTCAGAGCTGGAGGAAGAAGCTTTGGGATGAACCAGGCTCACAAGTGGAGGTACTTGATAATACCGAGGTAATTCAATAGGTGCAAATTTCAGTAACTAACTTTACTCCCAGCAAACCTGATCCAACTAATAAACTAACTGACAAGCCTTTTCTGACACAAACTGGGTGTGTTACAGTAGGAAAGCACTGAAACAAGCAGGGCAGTAGTACCAGTGGACCAGGTTTGAGAACCACGGTCACAGGACATCATATTACAGTTAGATGTCATGTTGTGAACAATTTGTCTACCATGAACAAACCTTAAAAATTGAAGCTACAAACAAAAAGGCTTTGAGGGCAGAAGGATTCTATTTTAAGGGATATGGGTGTAAGAAATGATTCATATATTACAGCATCATGATATGTTTTTGTGATACTTTATTTAAAGGTTTACATGTAAAATATTGGTGGTTCATTTTGAGTTGTGTTTAAATCCCATTAAACAGTATAAAAGTAAACTTTCCTTTTACTTTATTTTTTGCACATGATGGTGTTTTACTACCTTGCTCACAGCATCACAATACACTGAATCATAAAGCCTCGTACTGTGATGCCCTCTTCAGGGTATTAGATCACAGGTACAGACATGTGAAAAGGTTCGTAAACCCCATAAACACAAAACCTATTTAAACATAAGAACATCTGATCTTTTACTTGAACCTTCCGTGAAACTTGAACTACCATCAATAGAAAGATCTTTGAAGGAGCCTGTCTTATTTAAACCTCAGATATTAGTTTGATTTTTTGGATCAGCATGGTATGATCAAAAATGCTCTGGGAAGCCTTCAGAAAGAAGGTTGTAGATGCAGATGAATCTGGGACTGGGTTTAAAAAGATCTCAAAACAATCAAAAATAAGCCGCTCCATTGTCGGAGAAATAATTTTCCAGAGAGGAGAACATATGAAACTGCCAATATGTCCAGGTCACACAACCCTAGCAAGTTCAGGCCAAAGAGCAGACCACAACATGTGTAAAAAGTGTCCAACACTCGTGGGATCTATAGCTCTTGCTACAGTTTATGTGAAAGTGCTTCCTCTACCATCAGAAATAGACCAAACAAGTTTGATGGAAGGCGTGTAAAGAGGAAACCTTGCTGTAAAAAAGAAACCAGGGCAAGACTAAAGATAAAGACCAGGTCTTCTGGAACAATGTGCTTTGGACAGATGAATCCAAAGCTGAGTTATCTGCAACAGTAACAGAAGTAACAGAAGACATGTTTGGCACAAACCAAACAGATTTGAGCACAAGAACCTCAAATCCACTGTGAAGCATGGAGGTGGTTGTTATGGCTTGGAGCTGCTTAGCTGCAGCAGGGCCTGGACAGCTCTCCATCATAGAAACCACTAGAAAATCTTTATTGTATCAGAGGGGGCCTGAGGCCGTCTAAAGAATGATGCTAAAACATCACATAGCAGAAGGAAATCTGCATGGAGGAGCATGGAGATGATCTTTCTAACTGTGTGTAATTATACAACCTGTATCTCTCAATATTGTTAAAATGGAGATGAAATGTCCATATATGTGTGTGTGTGTGTTTGTGTGTGTCTCTGTGTGTGTGTGTGTGTGTGTGTGTGTAATTCATTCAGTGATCTATTTATGTAGTTTTTCAAATATCATACATATTTTTGGCTCTACTTGAAGAACTGAGCTAACAGCTCAGCAGCAGCCATTACCATGAAGCTTAAAGTTCAGTGAACAAATGTGGTTAAACATCCTGCTGAACTCAGGCCTAAAACAATAACCTGCTCTTATTTGTCAGATGAAGCACAAACACATCTGAAATGCCAAATATAAAAACATTAAAACTAACCTAAGGGTCAGACATGTCAATAAGCACGATGAGAGTTCAAAGCATGTCTTGTACCCAAAGGTGGGGTTTCCTGATACACTGTATCTCGCCAAGTTACTCAGCTATGTGATGGTTTCCTTGTACTCAAGAGAGCAAATTAAGCAACTGCCTGTACCAGTGTGAGCACTGAGGTATTACACTGCATTTTAAGCCATGTGAACCTGCAGTTTTCCCATTTGGGCTCATTAACATACATGTTTTATTATATTATACTGACAGTAAAGGACATATTAGATGTCTGTTGGTGGCTTTAGAATTCCAGCAGCTTAAGAAGCTGGATTATCTGGAATTCAAAGAAGGGTTCTTAACTACAGGGGCAAACCAATATTATAATTTAAGATTGGCCATGGCAAATCCCACTGGTGGGACTGGACTTGCTGAAGGGTTAAAGTTTCAGAGAATGACCCAGGAATGGTTGTGTATAGACACTGAATTGTCAAGATGGGGTACAATTTAAGTCACATCGTGCTTTGTTGGTATCGCAAAAATGTTCAATAGATATTTTTGATTTGGAGTTTAGTAACTGTTTTGTTTTTTCTTTGAAATACAAGACAAACTATTTTGACAATTTATTTGTATAATGTCAGTTTTTGCTATTCTGTCTTCAGCCAAATGTTACATATTGTCCAAATCTGATTTCAGCAAACATTTCTTTTGGTGAATCATGAAGTTTTACCAAATCATCATCAACTACCAGCATATACTGGAGAGGTTACATTTAACCCATTTTTACAAAAGGAAGTGGTCATTCAGGCTTCATGCACTTCAACATTACTGAACAAAATGTGAAATTCGATTCGATTCGATTTCTGATTAAGACAGCTGTTTTTAAGATATTGCTGCATTTTGTCTGTGGGTCAAAACATCGCTATACATATCATGCATCATGAAAATGTCTTTAAGCACTGTGATATATATTTTTACCAGACTGCACACCTTTAGGTCTTGGTGGACATGGTGATCATTGTTCAATTACAGAGAAACACACAGTGGGATACACAGATACAGTCTAATGTGATGGTGGCCAAAGTCAACTTTCCCACACTGCTGCCAGCCTCTCTCAACCCACATTCCTATATGTCATTTGAGCTTGACAAATCCAGAACCAGTGACCTGAACACACACATTTGCTCCTCAAATACACCCCCTTCAAATAGGCAGGGGAGCTATAAATTGAACCTCGTAGTACGACTAAACACTAATTAGAGATTAGACTGCACCATCAGGAGGGAAGGCGGGGGAAGCCAATCCACATTATCTGATTTTAACCAGCCTTTCCTCACTCATCACATTTGGAATTCAGAATTAGCCTCAGGAGCACAAGCTCATGGAATGAAAAGCATAGAAAAGCACTTGTTTCATTGAGGCTGCAGGCTTTTCTTTTCTTCATCATGGAAGAACAGCCATTCTCTTCTGATCCACATGCTACTGTTTACACCTCCAGCAATGGACGTACAGACCATTCTGGCAGGCACTGTTGCAGCAGAAGACTGCACAGGGCACTCGTGAATTGAGCCACTGAATGTGTGACATGTTTGGGTCATGCCACTAAGTGGGATTCCTCTCCTGCAGGCCTGCTACATTACATCCATCCATTTCTCTTAAAGGAAAGCCCTTGTTTGTAACATAGGCAAAGTGTGGCAGTGCTGGACACAACGCTGTCTGCTGTTCCCTCTCGATTTATGGCAGCGTGGAGAATACTGCGACTTTCCTCAGCATCATGCAAGCACTGGATCGGATTACATCATTGATTCATGATGGGTTTCCTTCAGGCTATGAAATCACACTGAGGCTCTCAACAAGCAGTCTACAGTGAGTGATGGACTGACTGATGACTAACAAGCAGCTTATTCATATTCTGTGCTTAAGGCACAGTCCAGCAGTCGATGACCAGCTGATAACTTGTTGAAATGTCATTTGTTTCTCATCGTCTCTGTCATGGAAGCTTGTGGGTGAAATGCATTGGTGAAACATTTCATACAGCTTCATTTAGGCTCACAAAAGCAAACTATTCACACGTATGGTTATTCACTGCTGTGGACGCATCATAATGTCTATGGCATGTGTAAACGTATATCAGTATCAGACTGATGTTTATATCTGACCAAAACAGAAGTGCTTATTATATCCTGAAAGAGCAGAATGTTTAGTCAATTGTGTTTAAAAATCTGCATATTGTTTCTGTCAATCAAAAACCTTGTTTTTCCATTTGTGCCACTCCAATTGTTCTTTACATTCTCAGCTGATGACTGTCTTTCAGCAATGAAATGTGGTTGAGATAATGTTGTTACTGACAAAATATTGAAACAATGTTTAACACAGAGTTAAGGTGATTCATCTTGCAAACTCAAAACATAATTCATCTGTGATTAAAGGGTGAAATGCTGGTTGAGTCAAAGTATCATGATAAATAAAGCAAAATACTTTAAAATGAGTGAATAAAATCTTTTTTAACATATTTGTTCATAAGAAGGTGAGGTTATGCTTATGAATGAAGTGACTGACAGCCTTGGCGACCAGAGGCCATATGAATTGAGAGGGCGATCCCAGGCATCTGCTGTCAATTTTGGTGTCATTTTTATAGACCAGAAGGGAATGGAACCACATCTGGCATCTTTAATAAACAGTCATTGAGTCGGGGGGTTAAGTGCCTTGCTCAAGGGCCACTTCAGTGATGTCCTGCTGGTTCAGGGAATCAAACCGGCATCTGGCCAGTCACAAGGCTGGTTCTCTAACCACCAGGTCATGGATGCGCCTGTCAAACTGTATCCAGGCATATTGTATATATTATGGATGTTTAAATATCAGCATTGGCCCACAACACATCAGCTCACTGCCACCTGAACCCATAACAAAACACAGCTTTTACTTTACAGACGGCGCTTCCTTCCCTAAACAAACTGCCAGGTTATTTAGCCAGTATGCTTTAGGTCCATAACTAGATTATCAGCAGTGGTTCTTGATTCTGCTCCCTACACAACCAGTACAACCAGTGAACTACTTCACAAGCTAATACTGAGGTGAAGTGGGTGTGAGCAGGGAAAACACTCCATCATGTAGGACAAGAGTGAGGACCTCCAGCAGCCTGACTGTCTCTACATTCAACAGACCTGAAGGAGACAACAAATACTGAACTATTAGCAAACACACAGCCCAAACTAGAAATATAATAAATTAACTATTAAAATACATACTGAACTATTAAAAAGAAATAAACTACTAAAAATAAACGAAATAAACTACAAATATAATAAACAATTAAAAAATAAATACTGACCTATTAAAATTAAACTATTTAAAAAGAAATAAACTACAAATAAAATTAATAAAATAAACTATAAATATAATAAACTATGAATATAATAAATAAACTATAAATATAATAAATAATCTCAATTAAATATAATTATACTATCAAAACTATAAAAATAAATAAACTATAAATGTAAAAAACTTATAAATAAATACTAATAAATACTGAACTATTACAGAAATACATCAGAATCTGTTATTCGGATTAAAACGGCGTTTAATAATAAAAACGTCTAACTGACGTTGTTATAAACAGTCCTTTAGCTCGGCAGCTCCAGCCGTTAACAGTATCCAGCCCGTCAGTTCACACACTCGTCGGAAAACGGGTCGCTGAAACGAGCGGAACTACCAGCGTTTCTCCTCGGGCTTCTGGCGATGGAGAGTCCCGATCCGGAGGGTAAACCTCCGCCCGGGTTTCCTGTGGATCAGCCACAGCGCAGCCGCCGAAGGTCGGGACGGAAACCAGGGGCGGATTATTCCGGTCCGGATCCGGATCCTCCACCGCCAGTCCTCCCCTCACCCCACCCAGCCCGGGCAAGGATGCTTAAACGAGGCGCCGCCGCCGCCGCGGAACGGACGGTGCAAACGAGAGCCTCCATGTTACAGAGAAACACAAACAGCCGCAGTTTAACGCCAAACAGACCTGAGCGACACCAGCTCGGATCAGTTTGTGACGGATAAAATGACGGCGCATCGTTTCACCGCTAGCAGGTTGAGTCGCCTCCCGTCGAGCCTCCTCCATCATCTCCTCCTCTAGCTCCTACGGAGAGCAAGGAGACGCAGCTCACCTGCAAATCGCATGTCCGCACGACACGGACGAGTCAGCGCAGCACGGCGTGCGAGCACGGCGGGGGAGGGAGCCTCTGCCCGGGGTGTCCAGCGACTGATGCTGTCGGTTGAGTCCCGTCCGCTGATCCGCCCCACACAAAGAGCAGAAAATGGCTGCAAGTGCATTTCCTTAAAGCGACCACGGCCCATTTGAAGGCACTCGTCTCCCCCCGTTTACTCACCTCTGCGTGAGTCATCACAGCTCTCCTCTGGTCTTCAGAGCCACAGATGTATTAAACGAGGTGTCTTTACAAAGATGGAGCAATTCTAAGTGAACATTATGATCTGGTGTGAAGAACTGAAGAGTAGATATTAAACAATCTGATGCTGAAGCACAGGTGTCTTGCAACAAGACAACGATCCAAAACACACAACTGGGTCTACTCAGACCTTTGTAATGGCCTAGGCAAAGTCCCAGCTCAACTTAGAACCCGAGCTGTTTCTGTGCTTCATAACTCAGGATCAGCGCTACCTACAGACATGATACAGTGGGGAAAATAAGTATTTAGTCAGTCACCAATTGTGCAAGTTCTCCCACTTAAAAAGATGAGAGAGGCCGTTAATTGACATCATAGGTAGACCTCAACTATGAGAGACAAAATGTGAAAAAAAAATTGAGAAAATCATTTTGTCTGACTTTTAAAGAATTTATTTGCAAATAATGGTGGAAAATAAGTATTTGGTCAACAACAAAGTTCATCTCAATACTGTTAGCATCACTCATTGGCAATGACCAGAGAGAGGTCAAATGTTTCTACAAGTCTTCACAAGGTTGCTTTCCTGTTGCTGGTATATTCGTTAGCTCCTCATGCGATCCTCTAGAGCAGTGATGTTTTGGGGCTGTCGGCGGGCAACACGGACTTTTAACTCGGGAGATCGGGAGACTGGCTAGGCCACTCCAGGACTTTAAAATTTTCTTGCAAGCCCTCCTTGTTGCCTGGCAGTATTGCAGGATCACATTGTCATGCTGAAAAGGCCAACCCACGTTTCATCTTCGTACCTTGCCCGCTGATGGAAAGGAGGTTGCACCCAAAATCTCACAATACATGGCCCCATTCATTTCTTTCATGTACGGACCAGTTGTCCTGGTCCTTTGCCCGAAAGAAACAACCCCAAAGCATGATGTTGGCCACCCCCATGGCCCTACAGTTGGGTATGGTGTTTTTTGGATGCAACTCGCATTCACTGTCCTCCAAACCACGGCCAGTTGTGTTTCAAATAGTTCTGCTTTGGTTTCATCTGACCATATGACATTCTCCCAATATCTTGGATTTATCCAAATGCTCAGCAAAATTCAGGCGTGCCTGGATGGACTGGCTTGAAAGCAGGGGACCGTCTGGCACTGCAAGATCTAGGTCCCTGGCGTGGTAGTGTGTTGCTGATAGTAGCGCTTTGTAACGTTGGTCCCCAGCTTTCTGCAGGGTCATTCACTGGAATCCCCTTGTGGTTTAGGATTTTTCCTCACCCGTTCTTGTGGTCATTTGACCCAGGTGCCAGAATCTTCTTGTGGAGGCCTTAGATCGAGAGATTAATGTGTTCTTGTAGGTCTTCCATTTTCTAATTGTATGCTCCCCACAGTAGATTTCTTCCACCAAGCTGCTTGCCTATTGCAGTTCAGTCTTCCCATTTGGTGCAGGTCTACAATTCGGTTTCTGGTGTCCTCCGACACGCTCACTGCGTCTTCACCATGTGGTGGAGTTTGGGTGTGACTATTTGAGAATTGTGGGCAGGTGTCTTTTATGCTGTTAACAACTGAAACAGGTGCCAAATATCTGAGTAATGAGTGGGGGGAAAGAGGCCTCTTAAAAAGAAGTTACAGGTCTGTGACAGCCAGAAATCTTGCTCGTTTGTAGGTGACCAAATACTTATTTACCACCATTATTTACAAATAAATTCTTTAAAAAGTCAGACAAAATTTATTCTCAATTTTTTTCACATTTGTCTCTCATAGTTGAGAGTCTACCTATGATGTCAGGCCGTGGTACTCTCTCATCTTTTTAAGTAGGAGAACTTGCACAATTGGTGACTGACTAAATACTTATTTTCCCCACTGTACCTATCATCACTTTGACCATCACGGTATCATCAGTTAATTCGTAATCCAACTTGGAAATCAATGAAAGTCACGTGTTTAACTGAATTAAATTCAGTTCAAATGCCAAAGGAGTGTTTTTACTGCTCAGCCCATGTGTACAAGCTCACTCTGCACGCCAACTGATCAGAGAGTGGGATTGGGATTATGGAGAAAATGAGATGGGAGAAAAGGAGGGGATGTTTGATCTCTTTCTTTGCTCGCGATGTACAATTTCAGAATAAAAATCACAAGAAAGGATAATACTGTTACATAAATATTAATAATAAAGTTTATTTGTTTTATTTTTGGACTACTGTGAAGAAGTCTGAACAAATGATTTTAAATATGCTTGTCAATTAAAATAAATATGCTTGCCTTCTGTTTAAATGTGTGTTGTATAATGAAAAACAGGACTTTTATTTTGCTGTTTACTAAATGAAAATGAAGTGAATAGGAAACACATTAGGTAGGCAATGTTTTATGTGTTAGAATCGATTTCAAACACGTAGGTGTGTTCTGATCACTCCATTAGTTCCATGTTAAGTGTACTACACAGGAAGTTTGGCCAATCTCAGTTTGAGTTGTATGGAGTAGGGAGTACCAGTTTATCACTGTACAGGAAATTGATAGTAAGATCATCCATCATATCTTGGGGGGTTAAACAGCTGGCACTAATCATGAGAAGTGCAACACAACGTCTAAAAATGGCACAAACCTTTTCATAATATGGCAATCAATTCACATTTATTTCCAAATTACACACATAATATGATGCTCTGTTGCAGTTCACTCATTTGCTAGATACTGTAGAAAGCAAAGGAGCGATTTGGGGTGAAAGCAATGTTTTGTCTTTTGCTTGATGTTGCAGGGCATTCTGAATGAAACAATTCAACCACTTCAAGTTCCCTTAGCTGATATTACTGCTTAAACCCTGTGGACTAGAGTGCAGCTATACACTAGAATAGAAAGTTTTTCATGCATTTCTGAGTGGTTTAAAAAAAGGTTTAACCTGCAAGTGTTATTGTGTTGCTTAATAACAGAAGTACAACCATTTTAAAGTACAGTCTACATCAATTATTTATTTAAATCACAATTAATGTGTAGGAGGAGGCGTACTGGCAGCTGCCATGAGATTTTGCTATGGACTCACCTGTCCAACTGGGAAAGACATGCCTCATCAAAAGTGAAAAGTGGATGGTGTGGCCACAAGGTTATAGGGGTCTCATATGAAGTCTCTCCACCAGAGAATAGTTTAAAACCATGAGATAACACATTAAGAACACAGAGTACTATTTTGAGTTTTTTTATACAGCATATGCCTAACATGGTGTACTATCCCAGTGTTCTCTTTATTACACTATATTGTATTAAAATTGTGAGTGTACTCACAATTGTAGTAAATAAGTATAAAAATAAACTCTCACTAGATGGTGGGAGGGAGTGTAGGTAGGGTAACTTTCTGGCCAAATCAAATGTCCTTGCATAGAACAGTCATATGCAAATATTTCGACACCCATGGTCAAATTAGAAATCCTCCACTGAAACCCTAAATGTGTATACACATGAACCACACATTTAGACAGATCCTGTTATTTACAAGTTCAATAAATAAAAATAAATTCATAACAAACATATATTATGCCATTACCATGTCAAATTTTACAGACAAATTATTTAAGCAAACAAACAGTAAAATGTGCAGATTGTGTCTCTGTAGAGGATGGGTTTAATTATTCGCTTAGATATTCAACAAAATGAACAGGATGCCCAAACTTTTGATGTGAAAACTTTTGATATGAAACTCTTTATATAGCATAATAAAATGTGACATATATGTGTTTTCTGCTTTTTCCATTTACAGGAAGCTGAATCATAAACAATACATTTAAGAGAAATTGACTGAAAAGATGACAGTGCCATAATCACACTAAGGGGTGGCACCACCTAATTACATCACTGGTACAGATGTCAGGTTATAGAAGAAAATGCGAAGGAAGAGGCTGTTTGCTCTCTTTTTATGCTCACATAGAGAATTAGAACATGAAAAGATGATGCACTTCATTCCACCTGAACTTCTTTAAAGACAAGCAGAACCTCTTGAGTTTTTAAGCAAGAATTGCTGGTACCACAAGCATCATTACATCAAGGCTGTGCTGTCATGAGGTAAATCAACAACCCAAAAACCAACAAGCCACCCTTTGTTGAACCACCCTTTTGATGCTTTTGCTGATGCTTTCTTATTCTTCTTCTGACTTGGCTGATCTACCTGCTCTAATACTGGGTTTCTGCAATACTTTGAAAATTGTATTTAGCATTTGCTAAATCCATAAGCTATTATTAAATCATGTTCTTATTATGATAAATGAAGACTGTGAATGATCTAAATGTGATTGTTTCTTTGTGTGTGTGTGTGTGTGTGTGTGTGTGTGTGTGTGTGTGTGTGTGGGTGGTTGGGGGTTGGGATGAGGGTGATTGGGCAGCTGAACCCCCCCAGCTTGTCTGCTGGGGAACACGAATGATTGAGCAGAAACACAATGACACGATTCGACAGCCAGAGAGCAGCCTCTCCACAAATCTACTCACACGCACACTTGCTCCCACACATGTATGCAAATGCAGTTGTGGAGGCGCTCTCTCTCTCTCTCTCTCTCTCTCTCTCTCTCTCTCTCTCTCTCTCTCTCTCTCTCTGTCTCTCTCAGTCTCTCTCTCTCTCCTCTCCCTACCTCCCTCTGTGTGTGTGTTCACCATGTCTACCAAAACCAAGCACAATTTGCACATGAAGATGTTTTGTTTTTATTGAACCTACATGAATACATGATATTCAAAAATGAGTGAAGACACATGAAATGCAAAATGCTGAACTATACATGACGCCTGTCTCAGAGAAGCGCACAAGGCAGTAATGAATTCTTAAGGACAGTGTTTCCTAACCCTGTTGCTGGAGGCACACCTGCTCTGCATATTTTAGAGCTTACACTACTCCCCACACACCTCATTCAACTAATCAGTTCATTAACAAGCCATTCAGGGTTGCAACGGGTGTGTTATTGCTGAAACGTGTAGGGCAGGTGTGCCTCCAGGAACAGGGTTGGAAAGCACTGCTTTAGGGGACCAAAGCTCTAACTATTTAATGAAATGGCTTGTGTATGCCCCCTAGAGCAGACAAAGAGATGTGTTTTATTGCAGCTACAAAAGAACCGTTCATGCACAGGAATGAAGGCATCTCAGGCTCCTTTATCAGATCAATGTTGCTAAAAAACAGTGTAGAAATAAAAGTGCAGAAAGAAATAAATAGAATATACAAATAAATAAACTGATATAAACTGTACAGTGTATGGTCATATTCTTGATTGTGAGGTTTGGGATAGTCCAAGGCTCAAAGGTCTGCAAGAGAAGCCAGTTGATGCAGGAGCAGAGCAAAGGAGGGCCGGTCTTCAGGTTTCTGTAAATAAATCAACAAAAATAAATAAATTAATACAATTAATTAATTAAAGTTTTATCAGCCTTCTGGGCAGTTTTGAGATATTGAGCCTTATATATAGTGGCATTGACACATGAAGATATAAACTTTCTGTCTTGTAGATAAAAAGTCTAAAATGCATGCTTATTTCTTTTTTACATAATGTTAAGAAGCTGTAACAGAATAAGAATATCTAAATAACTCAATTTTGATTAAAACATGTCTGATAGAGCCTTATAATCCCAAAGGGATGAGTTGTTGATAGAGCATTCAGTAAATTAGTAATTTCAGTAAATACCCCTTAACTGTATTTGGGTTTTTGCTCTGATGCCTAGGACTGTTTCTTGCTATAAACAAAGCAAGCTGTTACATGGGACTCCCGAACCACCAGCCACTTTACTGTGCGGCAATCTTGGAATGGTCTTGACTTTCATAAAAATCACGGAAGCAAAAAAGATCAACTGATAAGATGAACAAAACATTTAATGAATAGTTTTCACAAATATGATTAATCACTATATATATGTGTGTGTGTGTGTGTGTATATATATATATATATATATATATATATATATATATATATATATATTATATATATATATAAGCTAAACTTGGATTGTCCTCTGCATAACATCCCACTTTGTAACACTTTCAAACTAGACCCCGCTTGGAGTAATACCTCATATTGTTCTGAGGAAACAGTGGTTCTATTTACTTAAAATCGCTGCCATTCAGCTACGGGGAACAGTTTATTTCTGTATTTTAAAGATGAAAGTAGACCACACTCTGTTCTAAACCTCAGTGTGTCTCTGCCAAACAAAAGAAGAAGCATTTTGAGAGATATTTTGTGGCATGTATTCCTGAATATTATTGTTTAAACCAGGCTTTCTCAACCTGTGAGCTGGGGACCTGTGAAGCACTCTCTAGTGGTCTGCAGGGCCATTCTCGGGAGACCATGCCTAACATGGAGATCCATGGTAGGCTGGTAATGGTATTTTAAATGATAAAAATCAAAAGATCAATCATGTACAGACTAAAAACATTATATGTGACCTTTAATATATAATATATTTAATAAATAATAAAGTAATTAGTTATGCAAAACATTAACTCAAGTAAATGTGGGCAAAGTGTAAGTGCAAGTACATGGACTGTCAAAATGTCATCTGACAGCTTTTAGACAAAATTAAAGAAGTGCACATTTTGTAACTAGATGTGTCATTGACAGATGTTATCGACACATAGTTCTTGCTCATACTTGTGGGACAGTTGTTTTTGTGAAAATTGTATTTTTTAAAACTATTTTTTCAGGCCCTAATTCTTATGTTTTCATTGTCAAAGAAATAAAATGTCAAAAAACATTTTACATAAAAAGCTGAGTTTTGTTTTCTCGTGAGCCTTTATGCTTTCTAGTTATAAACAGGTGGGCCATGAGGTGGAAAGGGTTGAGAAACCCTGGTCTAAACTAAAGAAGATAATAAGGATAAATGCTTATATAAAAAAAAATCACTATTTTATTGAACTTTCCTGATAATATTCACCTTATTCTGCATGACAATAATAGGGAAGATAGCATCTTTGTTTACTTTGTGTTGGAATATCTTGAGTGACAGTGGGTTCAATGAAGTAGATTACAGCCACAGGGATAATAAACATGGAAAATGAGCAGTATAATATGCTTAGATAGAGGGTGTCACAACAATAGGAAGAAGATGAGAATTTCACTTGACCAACACTTGACCAACAGTGATACAACACAAATAGCTTTGGCGGTTACTACATCACTTATACCATTATAACCACTTATAACATTTAAAACATCAACCCGAATGTCAACATCTGCTCTTAACATTCTGTGGCGGGGAACCAACACTAAAACATCCTCATCCAGAGAAATGGCTCAGTTCTTAAGTTCTAGGTGAAGCAGATGTGTTGGAAACTAGAAACATCATACAAAGTTGGCATGAATGTTTGCCATGACTTGAATGATGCTAGGTATTTATACCATGTACAATTAAACTATATGTCCTCCTTGACCATATCAGTACTGAGAAATCCAGCAAAACACTTAATTTGTCCCCCACAGGATATGAGGGTGTATATTTTCCCACTTGTTAATTCACACAGGAATAATATAACTAATCACTCCAAAAATGACTTCACTCCAAAAACGTATCCTGTCCAAACGGGGCTTAAGTCAGTTAGTTGGGGTAAGTGAGAAATCATTTTCATTAAAAATATATTAGATTTTTCAGTTATTCCTTCCTATCAGTGTATCTTATAAATAGGATAATAGACTAGGATGGATGGGGGACCCACAAAAGTTCAGAAACAATGATGCCACTGAATTCCCTCCCTCACCTCTTTCCAGCACCATTGCATGAGTTGGTAAACAGTTTCTGGACAGAGGCGAGGCTGCTGTAATCTTTGTCCTGCATTCAGGGAGTCAATCACCTCCTTGTTGCTTCGATATTCATAAGGCAGTCGCCCCTCGCTGTACACCTCCCACATCAGCACACCTGAGACAGGAAAGAGACCTGTGAGCTCCAGTTGGCAGTTTTTTGAGAGTACAGTTTATATGGTTTACATACTCAGTGTAAAAAAATAGTTAATAGTTAATCTAGAATGAAAAGGGAATATTTACTGAGCTGCACAACAGAAGCAGGGTCTTTCAGTATGGCATCAGACCACCATGTTTGTTAAAGCAACATGCAAGACATCACGGCATGCAGAATGTTGATAGCATATCCAATAGCATCCCACACATTTTCAATTGGGGATAGGTCTAGTGATGCGGCTGTTGGACTAGCCCACACATGGATTTGTTGGTCATCTACACCAAGACAAATGTGGGGCTCATCACTGTAGATGACCTACTGCCATTCTCTGTGACTCCATGTCAGTCTAGCATGACACCATTGCACATTGATGTGGTGTTAAGGGCAGTTTACATGCACTCTAATAATCCAAGTAATTGCTCAGTCAGAATATAATACGTCCATGTATACACTTCAGTCACAATAGAGTAGTCCAATTGAGGCCATTCCAATTACAATTTACATTTCCAATTACAATTGGATTAAATAAGAATATATATATATATTAACTATATATTTAACTAAATATCTAATCAAAATCTAATCAAATGTATTTTATATTCACCACACACTAAAGCCCTGCTCACAGTTTCATAACACACTTTGTTAATAATTTCAACATATACAGTATATCAACATGTATAACTACTGGGCTCAGCAAGGGTGCTCAGCTCTAGTCCTGAGGTTTAGTCAGATGGGCAACTACCAACCTGTGCCGTCCATGGCAATCATGCAATCATTGCTTTTACATATTATGAAAGAACCCCTAGAAAAAAAAGCAATTAGCTGTAATATTCCACTATTGAAGCCATTGAATTGCCACGAGTATTAGATCATTATTCTTTATAAAACACTACTAATAAATACATTTGGTACAGTGATACGGTGACACAAAATTTGTGAGTTTTTTGGTATAAATCAGTATTTAATGCTTTATTAAAAATAAATTTGGTAACAGAAATAAAAGGTGGTAAAATGTCATAAAGATCTGTACAAACGTCAATCTAAATTCAGCATGTTTGAGTCGTTAATGTGTACTAACCAAATGACCACACGTCTGACTTGCTGCTGAACTTGGTGTAGCTGATCACCTCTGGAGAGGACCACTTCACAGCAAATTTGCCCCCCTCAGAGCAGGTGTACTTGTCATCCAGGACAAGCCTGCATGGTCACACAGAAGAGGTGCACATGTTGACAGCATTTCATCAGCAAGCATGAATGTTAGTTATACTGTAAATATTTAATAAAGTAACCATTTACCTGGTCATTCCAAAATCTGACACTTTGACTTCATAACTTTCTGAAACCAGGCAGTTTCTTGCAGCCTGCAAACAGAAAGAATAGAATTCATTACTACAGAATAAAGGCAAGGCATGTTATTTCAAAGACAACTCCTTTATAGGGGTCATCAGCTCCAATCCAGGAGACCTGTAGTCCAGCACACTTTGCTGATTTCCATGAAACCCCTAAGGAGTTCTGTTAGTGCCACTGTAAGTCCACTGAAGACCCATTATCAGCTTTCTATAGAACCTTTCAAATAATTTTGCAGATGGTGCTTGTGTAGATACATTTTGGGTATTTGGAGTGTCTACCGACCCACAAAGTGTGAAATAAGACTGTTTCAGTGTCAGTTAAGTGTGCTGCCTAGGTCAGAAAATAAGCTGAGTAAAACAAGCTGTTCAGATTTGACTCCACTTAAACACATGCCCTCTGCTGGAGTAGCTGCAACCATTACAGTAACTATGTAAAGGTGCTTTATTCTCACAAGCTCTGGACCTGCCAGTATCATGTCAAAGTTAAGTGTGTAGTATGAACTGAAACTGCTCAGTTGCTGTCTGGTTATTGGCTGCACAGACCAGCACTAAACTCTATACCTCCTCAGCCAACAAAAGCCTGTTCATTGTAACTGGCTGCTTTTAAAATAACAGGATTTTCATCTTGTTCATGAATTTCATCATGTTGTGGTGTAGGGCAGGGATCAGATGGGCAGTGTATCATCATGGTATAAAGGAACAGGCACCTGCCATTCTAAACAGTGTCGACAGGGTGAAAAGGGCACTGTCGTTTCTGATCTTTGTGGCCATCTCAGATATTTATTTTCATGACCCAAAGGGAATGGTATTAACCTGTGGAACAAGGTTATAATATGTTACTTTTAAAGAAAGAAATATTTTAAGTAAATGTGTTGCATCTGTGGAAATGATTCATTACCTGACAAAATAATTTAGAATCTTTTTCCAGCAGGTTTAGCTAAAACAGTACAGATAACACACTGACTCAGAACACACATCATATATTGCTTTATTTTAAGTGTGCTTTGAGTCAGAGGATAAATGTAAATGGGTCTGTGGAGCAGAACTGATCAGCCCTGATCTACGAAAGTGAAAGTTTACCAGATCTCTGTGAATGAAATTAGAGCTCTCCAAGTAAGCCATTGCCTCGCTCACATCCAAGCACATGCTTAGGAGATTTTCCTGCTTGAGAGAGCCTCTTTTGGAGCGCAGGAATTCTGTCAGACAGCCGTTTTCCAAGTACTCAAAAATCAGACATATGGGTGAGCGCTGCATGCACACGCCATACAGTTGCACCAGCTTAGGGTGGGAGAGTTTCCTGTTACACAGGAAATTATAGTCAACAATCAGCTACCTTTATATACTGACAGCTCAAATACTAGGCCTGGAGGACAAGTTCAATATTTATTATATATTTATTAAAAACACACAGATCTATTGTAACCTTTGGGAAAGCTTTAGAGACAACCCAATCCCAAAATTACAAAGAAAAAAGGTTCTTTGATGAGAACCTGTTTATTTCTTTAATTCTACAAAGAAGAAAATATTAACAATCCATTAATATATTCCAGGCCTTTTGCAATAGTATTGTATTGCAGTATATGTTTGTACCATTAATCCAACATATTTCTTTAATATTTGTAAAAAAAAAACAAAAAAAAACAAACCTTAAAGGATAATTTCACTTACATCATAATTTTTGCCTCTTCTATAAAATCCTCTTCTGACATGGCGCCCTCACGTACAGTCTTTATGGCCACTTTCTTGCCATGCAAGAAGCCTTTCAAAACTACTCCAAATTGCCCACAGCCCAGTTCCTCTCCAAAAGTCAGATTATCTGGGTCAACTTCCCACTTTTCTGGAAAGCAGAGAAACAAAAAGATGAGAGTAATGACACTACAGCACATAAGCCCTCAAAATACCGGGACACATTGTTGTTATTATTATGGTTAGTTAACTATGGATAATTCCTAGTATACTGTATACAACTGTACAGTCCATTTCTGTTACTGCTGTAGTCCAAAGCTGTATTATTAAAATACCACAACTGAGGAAAACATCTTGTGTGGTATCTTTACTGAAAACACAGCACCCAAAGGACCTCAACAGCTACAGGCCAGTGGTACTCACTTCTCATCTGATGAAGGCTGGTCCTTACCCATGATAATGGTGGATGATGCTAACATCTATCTTCTACAAAGACCTCTTTCTCATCTGGAAACACTGTGATAATCACCTTCTTCAAACTCTCCAGTGTCTTTAACATTATACAGCCTGGGCTGCTGAAAGACAAGCTGGAACGTGTTGGTGTGGACGGTTTTAGCACTGTTCCTCTTCACCCTGTACACTGCTGACTTCATGTACAGCTCACCAACCTATCGCCTCCTGAAGTTCTCTGATGACTCTGCTATCGTCGGCCTCAGAAATGAGGACAGTGAGTATATAGAACTGATTCAGGACCAACTGGTGGTTGGCAGACACACCCATCCATCAGTAAACATCCAGGGAATGGACATTGAGAGAGTGGACTGTTATTAGTACCTGGCTATTCACTAGTGAATGGACTAGTCAGTTAACACCACTGCATTTTACACAGAGGCCAGAGCAGACTCCACCTACTGAGAAAGGAGGAGCATGTAGGGACACAGTAGTGGCAGCAATTCCAACTGCAGACAGGAAGATACTGAAGAAAATCATTAAAAAGGCCACTTCTATACTGGGAAGCCCCTTAGACCCAGTGCAGGAAGTGGGAGACTGAAGTATATTTGCCAAGCTGGCATCCATGCTGGACAATGACTGCCACCCCATGCATGAAACTCTAGCAACACTGGAAATCTGAAAGTGTGAATGCTTTTGAGCGAGTGCATAAAATTTATAGGTGTGGCATTATTTCCTTTTTACATTTTTTTACCTTTTGCCAAATAACAGACTATTAGCTAAGGTTTGGTTCACTAAATTTGCAGTGTAGCTTTGAGGACAAAAATAATGGAAGTCTATTGCATCCAAATCCCAACATAGACTTTATATACCAAAGATATTGACAATTGAAAACATTCTTACATTCTTTTAAAAACATTTTGCAGAGCTACACACTCCCAGACCTGTGCCGTGCAATGAATTCTTTGAATGTATTAGAATTGTAGTTAAATTAACCAAACTATACATACTTTACCTTCAACTCCTGATCGAATAAAACATAACAGTAAAGGAACTGTGTTTTGACTGACCTGATTCAATTTCCTCAATCCTGGGAGAATTTCTTCTGTCTTGAGACACACAGTGCCTCAGCCTGGTTATTAGACCTGCCATGGTAACAAGAATATGACAACATATGCCCATGAATGAGGTCATACTGGTTTATATATATTGATTATTATCTAATGCTTAGTTTACATAACATCCAATCAACTGCTTGCTTGCATAAAGTCCAAGTTCTATTCTATTATTATATAATATCCAAGTCCATTATACTTATGCCTGTACCAAGATTACAATGAGTGAGAGAGAGAGAGAGAGAGAGAGAGAGAGAGAGAGATGAAATTGTCTAAATGCCAAGCAAAATAATAAATAAGTTCCAGAGCCAAACATTGAGTTTGAAAAAAGTAATCAAACAGTTTTACACACAGCTTTAAACAGTATCTGACATGTGTGTGTGTGTGTGTCTGTGTGTGTATATTTTGGCATAAAAAAGAAAAAAATCTTACAAACGCCTACATGATCGCCCACCCCCAAACAGTCCCAACCCTGCCCAAAATGTCCCTTTGGCCCACCCCACCCAACAAGTGTTCTCTTTTTGTAAAACCACAATATCACAATTTGTTCTAAGCCAATGTTCCCATTAAGCTTTACAGTCGTAATAAGCATTTCACTATGTTGTACTTATATATAAGTGTGCGTATAACTGTGTGCGTGACAAATAAAATGAACCTTCAACCTTGAAGTCTAGTACAGAACAACTAACATTACTGCTAATTAATGTAAAAGTTCACTTGTCTCCATGCCTCATTAATAATAAACAATTCAGTCATACAGTGACATCTGTACGGTAAAAGTATGAATTCAGATCCACAGATTATTATCTTCAACCTTTAATTTAAATCTTGAGTCAGCAAGATTATTATAGACTTAATATATTATAGACTATGAACCAGTACATACATCTAAGTATGATTTTTTTATACCCAGTAAGTATGTGTAGCAGTTCACCTGCGGCATTGTATTGGTGATAGTTGATGAGCTCTGGGATCGTGCTGAACAAGTAGTTCTCAGCCAAATAAAATTCAGCTTGTTCACTTTCTGTCTCTCTGATCTTATAATGCTTCACCCTGGGATTCTTCTCCCCATTTGATCTGCAGAAAAGCCATTTTCAGAAAACGTTTTATATATATATATATAAAAAAAACCTGGTGAGACAGTTTGAAATAGAAAATGAACACTTAAAACATAGTAATAGGTTATGTGGAGATTACCCTGGAGCTTTGGAAAACACAGACACTGTGTAGACTCCTGCTTGCCGTGAGTCACGCACCATGAAGGCTCCTTCCTTGTTCTAATGAAGAATAAAAACAAGAGCCTTTACTGTACTGTTTTAGCAAAATTCTTAGGCACCTGACTCAAAAAGCTCAGCATTTTATTCTAATGGTAGAATAGACACCTGTGACCATAACATTATGACCACCTCCTTGTTTCTACACTCACTGTCCATTTCATCAGCTCCACTAATGACAGAGGAGCACTTTGTGGTTCTGTAGCTACAGACTGTTGTTCATCTGTTCATTCACCCTGATTTTCAATAGTCAGGACCCCACAGGACCACCACAGAGCAGGTATTTCGTGGGTGGTGGGTCACTCTCAGCCATGCATTGACACTGACATGGTGGTGGTATGTTAGCATGTTTTGTGCTGTATCTGGCACAGCAGTAGTGCTGGACTGTGTCCTCTCACTGTCCAGTCTTTTACACATGCCTACCTAGTTTCTCCACCTTGTAGATCAGTCAGAGTCAGAGAGAGAAGCTCATCTGTTGCCGCACAGTTTGTGTTTATCATCCTATAGACCTATAAACAGTGCTAACAGACACTGTTAACTGGATATTTCTGATTGGTGGGCTATTTTCAATTCAGCACAGAACTGAGGGGCTTAATCACACCAGCAGCATTACTGTGTCTCAACCACACATATCAGTTCAACACACACTAACACCATTTTGTCAGTGTCACTGCAGCGCTGAGAATGACCCAGCAACCACATCATATCTACACTGCAGTGGTCCTACATGGTTCTAACTATTAAAGATCACGTAACAAAGTATGCAGAGAAATAGTTGGACTACAGTCTGTAATTATAGAAGTACAACGGGCTTTTGTATGGTCAGTGAAACTGATAAAATGGACAGTGAATCTACAAACAAGGACACAATATTATGGCTGATCAGTAAAAAAATGACATTCATACAAGTAGTGGTTGAAAATCACTGTGTTCAGTAAAACATATTTAGATCTCTCCTAATGAAAATGTAATGTTATTTATTGTATCGTCCAACACCTGATTTGGTAAACCAGTGCTCAATGGTATTAAATGAGGTGAACTGGTGGTGGAATTGAATCCATCCACATTCTGGCTGGTGGACGTCCAGGAGAAATCTGGAACAAAGCTTTGTTTTTCACCAGGTCTTAACTGTGTTCTTCAAAAGTAGTCATTTGAACAACTGTTTCTGTGCTTATTTGCATTTGTTGTAATGTTATCTCTTATTGTTGAGCTGTATTTAAATAAAAGAGATCTTTTATTCAACTAAAACTAACTAAACATTTGATATTTATTGTCCATTAACAGACACTCAAATGAAAGTGTTATTTTAAAGTGTTTAAAGGACAAGCACATGAAAAAAGTGTTGAAGTAACTTATGTAAGAACCACAGTGAATCTTATATAACTAATAGAATTCCAGCATCCATCAGCAAAAGAACTGCAGTGTTTACTTCTCTTTTTGATGCACTAAAATACTAAAACACCTAAACTGTGTGATGAATCACAAAACACTGCAGATGCCAAAGTACTTCAATTATTGACATGAACCATTGAAAGGAGTTTGTTGTAGGAATTCTAAAGTATAACTTAGTCAAACTGAGTATAAAAGAGATTCCATGAGCCTTAAGTAGAACATAAGTTTGAAAGTACACTGAACTAGTTGCTACCTACCTCTACAGGGTAATTAAAGGCCAAATTCAGGCAGTAAAACTGTGCCTCTACATGTACATGTGAAAACCCCCCTAGCATGCAATATAGTCGTGACAGGAAACATTGCAGCCACACTGGTTTAAAGGGTTTTGGATCTCTGTTTGATTTGTACGTGCACACACTGCAGCTGCAACGTACTGCAGACTTGCAAACAACAAGAAAAGGTGTCCCTGCATCTTACAAATGAATCCCATAGCACCCTGCAAAGTCCCAACCTCTGAAAATCATTTTAGATGCACAGTTTTACTCATCGCATACTTTTATTTCATCAGGAATACCATGGCAACCTAAAACAATGTCTCTCATGTAATAAAGTCTGCATAAATTTTACCTTCTTCATCAGCAATTCCTCAGCCTCAGCCCGGGTTATATCTTTGTTGTACCATCTGGAGGAGCAAGTAAAAATGAGGAAGGTTTGTGCAATAAAACATGTTAACCTGATGTATTTAATACCTGATGTATTTTTCAAGTCTGTAACTCAACAACTTACTCATATTTCTCAATGTTGTTTGACGATTTGTCTGTGATATATATGCAAGGCACCATTCCAACATTTCTGTAGGAAGAGAGATAGAGGTAGAATCCGTCATTCAGCTCATTTGAAAAAGAATGTTGAATGCTGACCTATAACAAAAACCTGTCAATATATTTTATACACTTGACAAAATCTAATTTGAAAATGTATGCCTCCGGTAAAAAGTGTATATACATAAACAAATAAACATACTAGTGCATCCCAAAAAAATATTAGAATATTGTTAAAAAGATAAATTCTCATAGTTCATATTCATTACACATAAGGTGACATTTCACCTTTGTTTTATTGTTGATCATATGGCTTATACCTCGTGAAAACCAAATTCAAATTGCTAATCACAGTATCACAGTTTGAAATATGTCACTTTAAATGTTATGAATATAAAATGCATGAGTTATTTTTAATTAACCCTTTAAAATCCTTTTTCACAGTATTGTAACTTTTTGAAATGCAATAGTAAATATAACATATATTGTTGCTGTCCAATGAAAACCTCCAGTCTTTGCTGTCCATCTCCAAAAATGGCAACTTTACAGGAGAAGAGACAAATGTTCTAAACTTTGAATGGAACTGACAGTAAAGTAAGAGCTTATTTTACTAATTTTAGAGGATTTCTATTGATTCAAAATACACAGTGTACAGAGCAGTTATAGAGTTCAACTGGAGATACATGGTTTTCTTTGGACAGCAGTGATATATAACATCAATACAGCCAGCAGTGTCAGTGTTTTCATTGGTAACACTTTATTTTGAAGGTTTCTGTCTGTAGATGCTTTGTAAATGATTAACTTTAACAGTCTTTCAACTAATTGTCACCTATTATATGCATCTCAACTCAAAATTAATTATTAATACATCTAATACATCTAACTCAAACATAAAGCTAATCTTAATACCCACCTTAGCAACTACTTCCCTCCACATAATTTGTTAACAATTTGAGTATCTGTTAGAGATGATCAAACAACATATTTCATGTACAAGTACTGTTTTGTATACTGTATATAAATGTACCCTCAAAGATTCAATATTGGACTTTTGGTATATAATAGCACCTGAACTGGAACAGAAAAACCTGGCTGTGGAAAAGGACTCGCCCCTGCAAAGGAGCCCCTGCAACAAGCTCAGTACTTTTCATTTTCTTTACTTCATGTATGGACTTCATAACATACACTATGATTAGTGTCACCTAATTAAATCAGACGTGCTGGTCATGGAATGTAACAAATCAATGAATTACTGTATCATTGATTATTATAATTTTACCTTAATCATGCTAAGAAGAAAATGATGTAACCTGAAGAACAGCTGTAATTTGAAACTAAACAGTGCAAGACAGAAATGTTTGTAGAACAGGATAGAAACAGTTACCCAACAGGAAGTTTTATTTGCGCAATCAACTTGGTGGTGTAAATGTTAAAACTTTTCTGATCTTTGCTGAATTTCAGTGAAATTAACTCATTGTCCCTACTTGTTAATAAGCTTTAATTGTATCCTTATGTTTTTATTTTAACTTAAAACTGATTTCATTCAATATTAATATCAGTATCTGTATAAATATCAATTATTCATTTGCTGCTATGAAACTAACTGTACATATGAACACGCCACCAAAGAACAAGTAATGGAATAATCCACAGTGTGTCACACCAGTGACACAGCTAAAGTTAAAATGATGCTGACCGACTCACTACTCAGCAGAGAAAGCCTCTGAGGACAACTGCTTACAGTTCTGGACTAAAGAACACTAACATATTGTGCGCTAAACTGCAGGCATAGAGTTTTACTTTCTCACCTCCAAATAAAAGATATACGAAACATGAACTTAACATAAACTTACATGAATTAGTTTCAATGACCAAACAGATTTTCAAAACATATTCATAACATACAATACGGTGCTCCCATTCTTCAATCACTTTAATCCAAAAATCCCAAAGCGATACCTCAGCCTAACCTGATCCTACACCTACACTCTTAAAAATAAAGGTGCTACAAAGAGTTTTTGAGTAAAAGAAATGTGTGATGTGAGGGTTAAATCAATGATTATAAGGTTCTTTGCTAATTTAATTGTTCTAAACACACATTTTCTTTTTATTTATCAAAATTGTTCTTCTACAGCATCATTCAAAGAACCTTTTATCACACTTTAATAGTTTAATTGCTTGTAATCCCAACACTGAACATCTGTAGATATTTGAGGGGCTAAATGGACTATCATCATTTTTGTTATAATAAACATAAGTACATTCCTTTTAACCCAACCAGTTTTTCCTCACAGCTCCCTGACTGCATTTATTAAATCCACTAAACGTCCTTCAGAAAGAAGTCGTTTCTGCTGTGCTATAGATCTCTTTCTGCTTTCTTTAACATAATTTTTCAGAATCATCAGACAAGTTTTAGAACTTTAAATTCTGTAGATGAAAAGCCTTAATCTTACCAAACAGTAATAACAAAAGGGCAATAATACCACAGAAAAAAACGTCTCCAAACATCAGTTAACTGCAGATCTACCACTAAAATCATAGCAATGAAAGGAATAAAAAAATCTAAAACTTTTTTAAAGTACATCAAAGATCTACTCAATCTAAGACATCTGAAACATGGTTCTTCTGATTTTCTCTTAGAAACTGCAGACTATTCACACTTCAGTTCAATTTAATAACAGTGTAGCCTGTAAGCTCTTCTGGACATTCAAATGAAGGAATCACTTAATAGACACATGTGCATCTGATCCACCTAAACACTTAATATGGAGCAGAGTTACCGAGAGATATCCGTTTCTATCCCAACCTCCCCTCGTCAGCGGATAGATGACTATTAATGCTGTTCAAAAGAACTGACTATTTATCCCAGCAGAAAAAAAACTGTAATATATATAACTTGTCATCAAATTGTCATCAATACAAATCATGTTTGTTGGTAAAGTTATGAATATATTGCTTTACCTCTTGGTGAACTTTGTTTGGGTTTGTTCAGTTCTACCAGCAGCTCTGCTGATTTACATTAATGAAGAACTGATCTGATAAACTGTCGGATGAGGGGCAGTAAATACTGCGCTTCTTAGTTCACAAATGGTTTACCTCAACATTTATTCATGTTTTTTAAACAAATAACTGCTAAATATCCAGAAAATGTACATTTTATTCTAAGAAAGCTCAATTTTTGTGCACTAATGGGAGCGTTTCAGAATTTTACAGAAACATAGACTAAAAACAACAAAATAATATCTTCCTTAAAGTTAACACCATGAACTGAACAACTTTTGTAAACAATTTCATAACTTTTAATATGATGTTCACATGTTTTAATGAAACATTTTAATCACTGTAAGCATTAGTTCAGATTGTACCGTTTATAAAGCCATACCCTTACCTGCTCATACCTTACAGCCTACACATAGAAGATGATCTGATTGCATAAAGAACTTTTTTGGTAAACAGTATGTAATGAAAATTAAGGCTTTCTGCTAATTTGATTGTTCTTATCACACTTTTATCAAACTGGTTCTTCAATGACTTCTCTCATAGAAACATTTATAGCAAGTATTGTAGCTCCGGTCCTAATCCTAAAGCCAAGGGGATAGAATATCAGGGGTATTTTGAATGATACTGGATTGATTCCAGAATTTTACTTGAAATAAATAAAGCTAAATAAAATCCTTCGCTTAAAGTATTACATTTTAACACCATCGACATAACTATACAATTTTTAAATCTGACATTTTCAGTGACATCAATGTGACTAAGCCTTTCTGTTTTCATGATTTCAGGTCTATACTAGTAAGTACACACAACACATCAAATCATTCTTTATTACTAGAAGGAAGGATTTCATTAATTAATCCTCATAACTATATATAACCTAGAATTATATAAATGTGTGTGTGACTTGGATTATCATTGGTAAGAAAATGGAGGGCTCCAGAAACACTCCAGAGACACACATACACCAAGTAATCGCTTATGGATATTTACCCGTCTTTATCCTGGACAGTCCACCAGTTGGGTTCGGAGGTGTCAAGGACGATGTACTCCTCATCTTTGTGCAGAGGTATGTCTGTCTCTTCTACAGGATTGAAATTCTTCAAAGCAACCACAATCCTCTGCTCTGAGCTGGAGAATCGCCGCTGCAGGGACAGACAACAAACACAATGGCCCACAAGGTCTTAGTACTGTTTTTACATGAGACAGGAGATCCAATGTACTGTAATGATATAAGGAAAACAATGTAAAGAAGAACTTTGATTAAAGACCTACAATGGAAAGAAGACCACTTTGCCTTACCTGTGGATCTGGTGTTGGAGGGAGTGGTTTTTTAGATGCTGCAGAGAAGAAAGCGCAAACATCTGATCATCTGAGATTTTTGGTGTTATTAAATTTACAGTCAGCAGCAACAACAACAACAGCAACAAAGTACCAGTTCCAGTGGGGTAATATTCACTGCAGCCAGGCGCCATCTTCTCCATCTGATAACAACACCTCCATCGTCCGTCTCCCCAGAAATCAGGATGGTAGCTCAAAGACAGGTTGTTGTGTTTCGTCTCTAGATGAGAGGAACAAGTAGAGCTTGAGGACCATTTTTTTAAGGAAAGGAGTCATGAACCAAACAAACTAATGATGTTTCCATCAGAATGCTGATGAATGCATCTCCATGACTTTTAACAGACATCTGCTCACCCTCTTTAAGGGCTCTGACCCACTTTAGCCTGCTGTCATTGTCTGGCGCAAACACATAGAGATAGTAGTTATCGTAGACGACCTGGAAACGAAACAAACAGAACGGTTGGTTCATCATTCTATTAGTTATGTCATTGGATAATGTTTCCGAAGCTTATGATTGTAACCGTCATACTTGATTTTTAGGAAAACAGTGTTTTGGTAAGGCCTACCAGGCAAATGTTAAACTGAGGTTCAGACTTCTCTCACCTGGAAAGGGTACTTGAACTCACAGGGTATTGGAACATCACTGCGTACAATCTCCACACATTTGATACGGCAGAGCTCGATGCATCCTTTCTGAATTGGCCTTTTCTGAGGCAGAATTGCAAAAATCACATTATTAGACTCTTCTGTATATCATAAAAGTTCACTTCAGAGTAGCTACCTAGTGCTTTCAGGGACAACATGGAACCTTTAAATTGGTGATAAACATTTACCAATACATCTATTTCTTTTAACCTTAGAAGTTATTCACTCCCTCATTTCATTTTTTCCCATGGTGCTTCATGGCAGTGTTTAAAGATCCTTCTGTAGCTTTATAGTGTTTATTCTAGTGTTTATTTTAGTGTACATAAACACACAGTGATAACGTCCATATGTGAGCTAGTCCTACTATTATACATGTTTTTTCTACCACTGAAGAATTTTTTTTTAATTCATATCTGCTTTTTTCTTCCAAAGGCAGGATAATGCTATTATAACATATATACAGAAGTAGGTATGATATTGCCATATTGTCCTTATTCATCAGTAAAAAGAAATATTAAATTACAAATAATAGCACGTCTACTCACCCCAGGACGACGCTCTGAATAGGTCAGCTCCTGAGTGTTCAAAACAAAGTACCTTTCTTTATAATTGCATGGTGAAGTTCTCCGCTTCTGCTGAGATTTCTTAAATAAGGTTTCTCTCAGAATAACCCGCGGGTACATGTTATCGTGAGTCTGCTCATAGAACTGTTCTGGACTTGAGGCATACTGCTATGCACTGCGAAGTGTGTGTTTGTAACAGCTATCATATGTCTGAATGCTAACACTGGTGCATCCTGAGATATGGTTTTCCGGAGAACATGCACTGAGTAAACCACTTCCTTAGGTAGGTATATGACACAAGAGCTCTCGCTCTCTCTCTCTCTCTCTCTCTCTCTCTCTCTCTCTCTCTCTCTCTCTCTCTCTCACTCACCTACACATACTCTCTTACACACTGTCACACTCCCTCACATACTCATTCTCTCACACTATTTCTCTTGCACATTTTCTCACTCATTCACTCTGGGTGTTAAAGAACAGTGTCATATTGTATCAATATATATTGGAGTTTATTGCATCATATAGTATAATTTTATTATATGAGGCGAGTGTTGAAGAGTTTGTACTTCATTATTTCTGTATGGCTTATAGCTCATGATTGTCAAAAATACATGGTCTCAGATTATAAAACACACTAGGGGGCAGTGAGCACATGTGCCCAGAGCAGTAATGGAAGCATGAAGTGCTCTTAATCTCTTGGTAGATACTATGCTGACACTGGAATTGATCAAACCCAGTGGACCAAAAGCAGCTGATGAGATGACACCCAAAACAATCACAAACTGGACTACAGACACATTGGATTCTGTGCCTCTCCACTCTTCCTCCAGATTCTAGGAGCTTGAGTTGCGATTCTAGGTCTCTTGATTTCCAAATAAAATGCTAAATTTACTTTTATCTGAAAAGAGGATTTTGGAGCACTGAGCACCAGTCTTTTTCTCCTTGATCCAGGTAAGAAGCTTCTGATGTCCCTGGATCAGGAGTGGTGTGATATTAGGAATGCTGCAGTTGTAGCTCCTTTCCTGTGGGTGTTTATCCCTGTTGTTTGTGCATCTTTTCCCACCACATTTCCTCTTCCAGTCAAATTTCCATTAATATGCTTTGATCCAGCACATGATACAACAACCTTCTATGGCTTTCCCTCTTTGTGGAGTGTGTTGATGATCATGTTTTGTACATCCGTCAAGTCATGTTTGTGGTAATGTTTATTGTACTAGATTTTGTACAGTACAGTATTTATACTGTTTGAATAGTAATTAGCTCAGAATAAGGTAATCTAGACACTCGGTTGCTGGTTTTCATGAGCTGCAAGCCATGCTGATCAAAAGAGAAAGGCTTTCAATATTTCACTTAATATTTAACGAATATCTAGGTTTATCCTTTTGAAATAAATTCTAAACAAAACAAGCTTTGACCTTATTGATTTTTTAAAGATAAATTAGTGAATAAGGCAAAGATTTTTTTCTTCAGCGACTTTACAGTAGCTTCCCACATTGTTTGAAACAAATGCATACTTTTTTGTACTCGTATGTACTTAAATGTTGTGTCCAGAGTGCACATTTTATTAAAGAGTATTTTAATCATATTTGGAGTCAAGGACTTGATGCTTCATTAGTACCAGTACAAGAAAGATTTCACCATCTACTTTTTGACAGATGTTTGTTCGATCTGACAGCTGTTTGTTCGATCTGCAAGCAGACTCTGACTGATCAGCGAGAGAGGGCGGGGCTAATGTTGTCACTGGCCCAGATATCAGGTTATAAAGGAAAATAAGAAGGAAGAGGCTGTTTGCTCGATTTCTTTGCTCACACAGCGTTAAAAAGCTCAGAATAAAAGTCCCAAAAATGGATACTGACATACATTCAGGATAGTTGGATCACAGTCAAGTGTCAAGTCACAGTCAAGTCAAAAAACACATTATAAAAATCCTTGTTAGTCTAATCATTACATATAACTCATTAAAATTGCATTAGCAATTTGTTTAGCCCAAAATCACTCTGGATGATGAATTTCAATAGACACTGTAGATCAAATCTATACAAATATCTGTATAGATATTTTTACACCTGAAATGAAGAGAGATTTGAGTAGCCTGGGAGAGGAAATATATAATATCTGGTATGTGTCCTCTATAAATATATTTATGAGATTTTTGGTCGATAAAATATGTCAAACCTCAAAAACATCTTACAAACTTAGAATAAACAAGCAAATAAAGACAACATCAGTGTCTTCGTGAAGAGACACAAACCAAACGGGTTGTTGTGAACCCGCCCTTAACTCACATACACCAATCACAGCTTGCCTTTCTCAGCCGTTTCGCCCAACCAGGACGCTCCTTACAGACCAGCCGCTGTCGCGCGATGCGAACAAGAGTCAGTTTTGTGTGAGACGCTGCTGGATTAGGCTGCAGTTCGGTACGTATTTAGTTCTGTTTCAGTTCATTCAGCAGTCTGTATGTACAGTCTGTGTGTACAGCCTGTCTGTCTGTCGTTTAAGCGGCTGGTGGAGTTTGTTGTGGTTAGCTTTAGCGAGGTGCTTCCGTTAGGGCTCGAGGCGGCTAAAGTCTGGTTATTGAAACACAGCCATTGATTTAAGAAGTAAAAAAAGGTTGCTGCCTTAAAAGGGTAGTTAAGTGCCAACGCGTTTACACGCAGTTTGCGCAGATAGCAGTGGCTGCTTGGGTTCCCAAAAACATCTCAGAATGAAACTGTTAAAGACAGAACTATGAATTGAAAAGTTATTTATTTATTTATTAATCAATCAATCAATCAATCATCAACTCGGTTTACTATAAAGCACAGGCTTCCAGATGTAACACACGCAGTCAGCCAATAGCCAATCAGTAGCTGCTGCTCATGGTTTGGATCTAAAGTCTGCTGGAGAGGAGCAGGGTTGCTGACCTGATACAGGAGTACTTTGTAGTTCAGTAATGACAGACTCCTCTAAACTTGTTCTTCAAATATCAGGACCCCACAGGACCACCATAGAGCAGGTGGTTTCTGATTGATGGATTTTTAGCACCGCAGCAACACTGACATGGTGGTCTTGTCTTAGTGTGTGTCACCCTGGAATGAGTGGCTCGAACACAGTAGTGCTGCTGGAGTGTTTAAACACTGCTCTGCCTATTGGCTCCACCTTGAAGATGTAAAGGCAGAAACAAAAGCTCATCTGTTTCTGCTGTTTGTGTTGTTCATTTTCTAGTCATTCATCAGTGCTCACAGGAGCATGCCTGCAGGATGCTGTTGGCTGAATATTTCTGTTGACTTTCTAGTTGGTGGACTATTCTCAGTCTATGCTGAGGGGTTTAATCACTCCAGAGCAACACTGCTGTGTCTGATCCATTCGCACCAGCATATACTACTATATAAACACATATACTAACATGCCGCTATGTCACTATGAGAATGACCCACCACCCAGATAATACCTGTGGCATCCTGAACATCGAAGAACAAAGTGAAAGGTGGCTAAAAAGTACAGAGAGAAAGAGATGGACTTCTCTCTATAATTATAGAACTACAATTTGGTAAATAAAGCAAATATGTAGAGTGTAGAAACAAGATGTTTGTTATGGCTGATTAGTGTGTAAACTTATCAAACTTAAAGTCCCTCATTTTACTTTGTTTTACCCAACCTGACATTATAGTACTTACTTGATAAACCCTGCATATGCAATCCTGTATAAATAATTACTTTTTTCTATTAATTACTGCTTTCTTTGTAATGGTAATTCATATGAATTTAGTCCCAGTTGTATCAATTTCACAAGTTTGATTTCCCTTGCTTTTTCCCAGACAGTCAAAATGGGTGAGCCACAGCAGGTCAGTGCCCTGCCGCTGCCACCAATGCAGTACATCAAGGAATACACAGATGAGAATGTACGGAAAGGCCTGGCTCCGAAACCACCCCCTCCCATCCGGGACAGTTACTCTATGTTCGGCAATCAGTTTCAGTGTGACGATCTCATAATTCGCCCTCTGGAGAGCCAGGGCATTGAGCGTCTGCACCCCATGCAGTTTGACCACAAACGGGAACTGAAAAAGCTCAACATGTCCATCCTGGTCAATTTCCTTGACCTCTTGGATATTCTCATTAAGAGCCCTGGCAGCATTAAAAGGGAAGAGAAACTGGAGGACCTGAAACTGTTGTTTGTTCACATGCACCACCTTATCAACGAGTACCGTCCTCATCAGGCCCGGGAGACACTGCGTGTGATGATGGAGGTGCAGAAGAGGCAGCGTTTGGAGACTGCTGAGCGATTTCAGAAGCACTTGGAGCGAGTTGTAGAAATGATCCAGAACTGCCTCGCCTCACTTCCTGATGATTTGCCCCAGCCAGATGCCTCTAGCGGGACTGGAGTGAGTCGCCTGGCTGTGGCTCCAGGCTTAGGAGGAGAGTCCAGACTGAAAACCGAGCCCATGGATTTAGAGGAGGCTGGAGTTAGCTGCATGGCAGGACAAACGGACAAAAACGTGCCTCCCACAAAGAAAGAAAAAGTGTGGGATAAAGATGCTGCGATGTGCAGTATTATTGATGAAATGACTTAAACTGTGTCATATTTTGTTTGGTTCTTTGTTTTAATGTTTTGTTTGTGCATTGACAAGAAAAGCATGTTGGAACTTTAAACACTCAGCAATGAGGGGATGTGTATTATACAGTGAAATGCACAAATTAATGAAACTTGTCACAGTAGATATTTCTTTAATGTCTTCTCGTCCCATCAAATAAATAAAGCTAAATGCTTCTTGTTTCTAGTACATACGCCTGTGGGTTGAACATAATCTGCTCAAGCTTGTATAATTACATGTTCCAACTTAATGACCTTCTAGAGTGAGTAAGAGGAACAGAGTTGTGGAGTGTGTAACAAAGGTTGTTATGCAGTGGTTTTCAATTGCTTGCTTTTATAAGAACCAGATTCAGCCATTTAGAGCAAGTGACTACAACACTTGTACAACCTTTTACTACCCGCCTTTGCATAAACAAACTTTTGCTGAGTTTGAACACGTGGATGATTTTTATAATACAAGATGTGCTGAACACACAGGAGTTTGCTGTTTATGTAACTAGTTTTAGATTCATGACTCTTGTTGGGATGTTATGAAAATTAGTACATTTTAAAAGCGATGGCGGCTGTTAGAAGGGTAGCAAAATGATTTATAAAATGACAGGAGGGATGGCTCATAACTACTATTCTTTCCCTGTTTGAAATATTGAGTACATAACAAAATGCATCCAAGAGAGCCATTTTAATTGAATCACTTATACAAAATATACTAGGGCATCAACAAGAATTAGAATATATGTGGGGAGGAAAGTTAATCATTTAGAAATATATATTCATTACATTTACAGTAACATTTCATGGCTTGTTTTAATGTTGATACTGTTAGGGTTAGGGTTAGCAATATATTTGACAGTGCACATTTTTGAATTACAATATGAACATGATTGAGCTCTTTGACAATATTCTTTTTTGAGAGTCAAACATATAAAGTAGGTTATTCTGTTAAACTGCTCAAACACATTTTTTAAATTTAGGAGTCAGATATATTTTTTGGATTTAGCTGTTGGGAATTGGGTATCTAGTTAGCAGTACTGGGTTATTTAACAGTATCTATGTTTATGTAAGTCTGAGCGTCAGACCCTTGCCTGGGATGTTTCACACTGTCTAAGGATATTTTCTTAGTGGACAATTAAGCACTTCTGTAAATCATGTCCTGCTAAAAGCTTTAAATGTAAATATTGGTTCAATGCTGAAACCCAGTTATACAGAAAGGCCATTTAATAAATCACTGACTTCTTCTGTGCCAAGCATTGGCATAGATCAGCGTTTCTCAACCCTGGTCCCGGAGGCACCACTGCCCTGCACGTTTAATTTCTAACACACAATGTGCAGCTCAGACTGAAGCTAATGAGCTGACTAGTTGAATCAAGTGTGTTGGGAGCAGGGAGCTCTAAATTATGGAGGGTAGAGGTGCCTCCAGGACCAGGGTAGAGATACTGGTGTAGATATTGCAGAAATAGGGTGGACTGTTGGTCTGTGCCATTAAGTTATGATGACAGGTGTTTAATAATCTAGATAAATGTACAAGATTGATGTTACAAAACACTTTTGTCATAGTACATATGATTTAGATGTCTGAAGAAGAAATTCTCTGGAATCAATTTTTTTTTTTTTTTTTTTACATTTTTTTACATGGTTTAAATAGGAATTTATGAAAATTCTGTAAATTTGCAACAAGCAGTTATTTATTTATTTATTTATTGTATTATAGAATATTTTCTGCACTGTTTATATAATGCACTGTGTGGTTAAATAACAGTGCTTTATTATACAGATTATACATTTAAGCCTGTGCAAACGTTGACTGGACGTTGCCAGTGAGTTGAGGTGGACAACCCGACCCACCAGTGAGTAATTAGGGCTGGTTTGGTGACCCCTTCCCTGAGCTGAGGGTAGGGAACCCACTGTAACGTGCTGGGCAGAGGGGTAATCAGAGCCAGGGTGGTAAACATTGTTTAAGAAGCTCAGACCCTACTGAGTGGGCACTATGTCTGTGATTACCTGTCCTTGCCCTTCGTCTGGCTGCGTCTCCGTGGCGGATGTGGAGTAACAGTTAGTATCAGTTAGTAATAGTTAATATCAGTTAATGATCGAGGTTACGAAACGCAAACGACGCTGTTTCACAACAGGGTGGAAGGCACCGCCCGCCAGCCAATAGGAGCGGCGCCGGGCCGTCACGTGACTCCTTTATTTATGTAACGTAATGGTGTCAGGAGCGTGGTCAGCGCTGGGGACAGATCCCCGCACTGGGAACAACACAGGCGGTTCTACTCTTTCTCTCTGGTTGATGGATTTTAGCGCAGAGCGCTGGGGCAGCGCCGGGGCAGCGGAGGCAGTTAGTAAACAGACTGAGGACGGACACCTCCATGTAAGATCCTAGCTGCTGGGAGGACGGTCCGCAGGGACTGTTCACCCCGTTTCACTCGCTGACTTTGATTTCTGCCCAAAGCCTGCACGTCATGGATCTGCTGGAGTGTCCGATATGCTTGTTCCTCATGTGCGAACCGGTGACCGTGAGTTGCGGCCACTCGTTCTGCCGGAGGTGTCTGGGCGCCTGGCTGCCGTCGCGGTGTCCAGCCTGCAAAGAGCGGCTCAAACACCGAGACGCCGCAACCGTGAAGAACAATGTCCTGCTCTTCAGCGTCATCGAGAAGTGCTGTCCGGAGGAGACCAGGCTGAAGTGCCACATCCAGGAGAAGCTGAAGATGTGCGAGTTCACAGAAGCGCTGCGGATCGCGGAGGACGGTATCGAGGCAGGTGGGGAGAGTCCTCGGCTTGTGTAACAGCACAGCTCAGAGTTACACAAGCCGTCCGTTGTTAGCAGAGTGAAGGGCTGCAGGTCTGCGCTGGTCTGCTCTCCAGCTGCCTTCCACCAATATTACAGACCCATGACCCCTCTGTGTTCTTCATAAATCACTGTAGCACACCTTACAGGACTACATTTCCCAGCAGGCATAGCCAGTTAAAGGGGAGTTATTCTGTTTACCACATTTCTGCTACGTTCAGTCTTCAAGATTACAGATTCTTTATTTTCATGCACAGAGGAACAGACAGTTACCGTGTGCAATATATAGTATATATATATATATATATATATAGTTTTATATATAGATTAGTGTATGTGTATGTGTATCTATCTATCTATCTATCTATCTATCTATCTATCTATACACACACACACACACACACACACACACACACACACACACACATAGTGCCTGTTTGCTGCCTCATTACCAGGAATTAAAATGGATTATTTGAGGGTTTGCATCATTTCTTTTATAAAACATGCCTCCAACTTTCAACATTTGTTTTTTTTTTGTTGTTGTTGTGAAGCAAACAAATAGAACGAAATAACAGAAAACCTCAGTGTGCATAACTATTCCCCCTCGTAAAGTCAGTACTTTAGACCCCTTTGTGGCTATTACAGCTGCAAGTTCCTTTGGATTAGTCTCTATGAGCTTGTCACTGTGTTTTTTGCCCATTCATCAAGGTAAAACTACTTCAGCTCCTTCACCATGATTTCCACTGGTGAACAGCTATTTTAAAGTCTGACCACAGGTCTGGGCTTTGACTAGGCCATTCCATTCCAGAGTTGCCTTAGCAGTATGCTTTGGGTCATTGTCCTGTTGGAAGGTGAACGTCTGTCCCAGGCTCAAATCACTACAACACTGAAATAGGTTTTGAATATCCCAGTGTTTAGCACCATCCATCTTCCCTTCTACCCAGACAGTTTCCCAGTTCCTGCTGTTGAAAGATCCCCACAGCATGATGCTGCCATCACCATGTTTCATAGTGGGGATAATATTCTTGGGATGATGAGATGTGTTGGTTTGCGCCAGACATAAGGTCCTTGGTTTCTGAAAAAACATCTTCCTCCATACATTTAAGGAGTCTCACCACATGCCTTTTTGCAAACTCAATATGAGCCTTCCTATTTCTGTTTGTAAGTAAAGGCTTTTTTCTGGCCACTCTTCCAAAAAGGCCAGCTCTGTGTACGGCTTAGTGTACGGCTTATTGTAGTCATATGGAAAGATTCTACAGTCTCTGCTTGGGAACTCTGCAGCTCCATCAGGATCCCTCATTTGCTCTCTGTGCTGCCTCTCTGATTAATGCCCTGCTTGCCTGGTCTGAGATTTGAGGATAAAGGATTTGATGACGCTCCAGGGGACTATATGAGATTTGGATATTTTTATAGCCCAACTCTGACTTCTCAACAATTTTGTTCCTGATTTGTTTGGAGGTCATGATGGTCTTCATGGTGTTGTAGTGGTGCCTCTTGCTTAATCATGTTGCAGCCTCTGGGGCCTTTCAGAAAAGGTGTGTGACTGGTGATGTGATGTTATGCATTCACATCACTTCACACACATTTTGTATTGTTACAGCCTTATTCCAAAATTCAAATTCCTTTCTATGCCTCAGAATTCTACACACATTACCTCATGATGACAAAATGAGAAGTTTATTTCAAATCTATGCAAATATATATATATATATAAAGATCTACATACATTTTCACAGCCTTTGCTCAATATTTTGTTGAAGCACATTGGCAGCCATTACAGTCTTTTTGAGTATGATGCTACAAGATTGGGACATCTCTTTTTGGGAAATTTCTCACATTCTTCTTTACAGAACCTCTCAAGCTCCATCAGATTGGATGGGGAGTGTCGCTGCATAGCTATTCCTAGATATGTCCAGAGATATTCAATCAGGCTCAAGTCTCTGACTGGGCCACTCAAGGACATTCAATGTTGTCCCAAAACTACTCCTTTGTTATCTTGGCTGTGTGTTTAGGGTTGTTGGAAGATAAACGTTCATCCCATTCTGAGGTCCAGATCAGGTTATAATCAGGTATGTCTCAGTATATTACTGCAGTCATCTTTCCCTCGACTCTAACCAGTCTCCCAATTCCTGCTGCAGAAAAACATCCTCACAGCACGATGCTTCCACCTCCATGCCTCACAGTGTCTGGTTTCCTCCAGACATGATGCTTGACATAAAGAGTTCAATCCTTGTTTTATCAGACCAGATAATTTTGTTTCTCATGGTCTGAGAGTCCTTTAGACAGGCTGTCATGTGCATTTTACTGAGGGGTGGCTTCCGTCTGGACACTCTACAATACAGGCCTGATTGGTGGAGTGCTGCAGAAATGGTTGGTCTTCTGGAAGGTTCTCTTCTCTCCACAGAGCAACATTGGAGCTCTATCCTGTACCATCTGCCAGATAGGAGAATTGTGAGAATGAGGATGAGATTTGCCGTTGAGGATAGTAGTGAATGTCCTCAAGTGGTGAGAGGAATGTTCCTGAGATGTTCTCAGCTGTCTTAACCATCTGCTGCAGACACGTCCAATCAAAGAGCATTTTCCAAACCTCTGATGGATCTGGTGAGTTTACTTTCAATAAAAAAGCTGTAGAAGTTCTTCAGGACTCTGTAGTCAATGGACAGCATTCTCACATAACTTTACTGTCTAGATGTTCTTGAGATGGATGGTAGTGCAGATGGCGTCTTCTTTGGATTTGAGGGTCCAGGATGTCCGGTATAGTGTTCTGTATATATGTTGAAACAAGTCTTTCAAAACTCTTTCTAACAATTGAAGTCGACTGGCCTAAGGTCATTAAGACAGGCCACTGTTCTTTTCTGTGGAAGTGGCACAATGGTGGTTTGTGGGAATTAGCACATGTTCTAAAGAAAGGTTAAATATAAATGTAAAAACATCAGCCAGTTCAGTTGCACGTGATTTGAGTGCGCAGCCAGATATGTATCTAGTCCAGCTGCTTTTTGAGGGTTAACTCTGCTCAGAGTCTTCCTCACTTCTACAGATAAAACAGCAAGCACTGGCCCTAATTATCAGTGAAATGATTCAGTCCCTGCCACATGCACCTGATGTTTGCGGTTTTGTGGTGATGCTCCAGGTTAAGTCAGCATTGTTTCCTGCCCTCTTGGATGTACATAGATCATACCTGGCCTTTTTGGAGACAACACGGTTGAGAGGAATCCAGTGGAGCAGTCACTCAACATGGACCAAATCTCACTGTTTTTTTTTTTTCAGGGGTTTGATTGTAGTATGTCCAGATGAGCACTGTAGGCACTATGTTTTCAACACAGACGTTGATGTAGCTCGTCACACCTGTGGTATATTCCTCCAGGTCAACAGCGCCACCCCCTTGCAGAGCTGCATCTCTGAGCGGCTTTAAACTGTTAGTAGCAAAGTAGTCTTTTAGCATGAAGCTTCTTCAGTCCATGCTTTAACTTCTAATTTGTGGGGGAGGGTAGGTCTGTACACTGGGTACAGGAACAATGAAATGTGGTGTGACCGTCCACAGTGGGGGTGGGGCACTGCCCTGTAAGCACTCTGCACACTGCAATAAACCTAATCCCGAGTTGTATTCCATCATGTGGGGAATTTCACAGACTGGTGAAATTTTAACTGTTCTTCCACTGAAGTGCTTGAAATCACCTGCCTCAATGAATGTGACATCCGAGTGTTTTGTTCCTTAATTCAGTCTTCAGATATGGACAGATTTTTTCAGAAATGGTGTACTGTATAGAAACGTACTGATTCATATTTCATTACAGTGGTTGGGAAATTTGCAGCACAAGTTATTTTAATGGATGTTCTAGGTCTGTTAATGCAGGGAAATCTGCATGATTTAGAATCATTAACTGTTTTGCATTTCTGGTTTCTATCGTTACTGTAGCTGGATTGGCATGTGGTGTATTTAGTCTCCTGGAACCCTCAAAGCTCAGAAGTGTGGCGGTGAGGATGTAGTTGTCCCTTCTGAAGAAAAATGAAGAAAGAACTAAGACAATTTATTTTCTTTTAGTTTTCTTTTTATATTTCTTTTATTATTATTATTATTATTATTATTATTATTATTATTATTATTATTATTATTGTTATTGTTATTGTTTATTGTTGTTGTTGTTTCTAAAGTATACTAATTTGCCTCCTAATATGGCAGTGCCAATTACCCAACCCTGTTATGACTCTCCCCTTATCACATACGATGCTCCTGACACCAGCGGAGTGAAGGTAAACACATGCCTCCTCCAATACTTGTAAACTGAGCCACCACCTCTTTTCAAACTGCCAGCATTGCATCATTGCTGGGCAGCCAAGACGCTTGGAGGAAAGCACTGGGTCTCCGGCTCCAATATAACAGCTAATGGATGCCTGTGCTGACCAGCATCAGAAACCAAGTGTGACGTGGGGAAAGAGTGGCACCTCTCGGACTATAGTAAATTGTCATATACTAAATTGTGCAGACACAATTTGTTTGCTATTTGAAACCCATTTACCATAGCAGACAAAAAAGTTGACAGTTTGGCTTTTCAGCACTCACCAATTGCTGAAACAAATCCAGGCTATTTTAACAGAGTATGGCTGTTTAGAACCAGATCCAATTCTGATTCTTTGTGCCTAGACACCTTTATTGACTACTGACCTTTAATAGCAGACATGCACAGCCTGCAGCAGTGGGGAGCATTATCAGAAATAAAACAGAGCAGTTTGTAATCTACAATGTGGAACTATTTTACATAAAAATCAGTGTGTGTGTGTGTGTGTGTGTGTGTGTGTGTGTGTGTGTGTGTGTGTGTGTGTGTGTGTGTGTGTGTGACTGTCACTGTCACTTGTCCTCAAGAAGTTTGTCTGGTTTCTGCCCACACTGCTTAAACCATGTGGACTGAATAATGGCTGTTTAGAAATGAAACAATCATGGAAACTCTCTGTACTACCTGCGGGAGTACCACCCACATTTCTCTGGTTTTAAATCAGTGCTGAACAGCACATTTTAAACCTAGGAGTAGACCAGTGCAGACACAACATAGAAACTCAAATCATATATAATAACATATTGATGCACTATAAGATATTTATTTCACATGAATATTTATTTCACACAAGGATGAAAAATAAAAATATCTTTTTATGAAATAATAAACAAACTATAAAATGGTTATTTAAATAAAGTCACACATCAAACAAAACAAGTGAATCCAAACAGTTATATTATATAAATGAATTATTGAAAACAAAAATGATTTCGTTCTAGTAATAAATAGCAGCACGTTTTACTTAAATTGGCTGCATTGCTTAAAGATCAGATCACTATCTGACCAATAGGTAATCAGGTTAGGAGCATCCCTAAATAATATGATCATTTTAGATGCATATTTAATATTATATTATAAGGGTCATTATGGGGGCAGTGCTAGGAGGGATATAATGTACTGCTGTTATCAAACATTTGTGCAACATTTGGGTCAAGTTAAGTATTTTGTTGATTGACTTTGTGAAATACGTTTTACAAAAAACACAGCTCTGCACATTCGACTGCACTTTCACTGTTTATCTCATAAACTGAACATGTAAATAAAGTGTTCCTGCGTTAACTATGTTCCACAAATATCTACAAAGCATGTCATGTGAACAGGGGTGTCCACACTTGCATGTACCATCTTGGCAATGTGAGCTGAGAAGTGAAGTGACTAAAACTGAACTGATTAGCGTCTTAACTCGGCTTGTGTAGATGTGTTTAAACATTTTAAATCTTGGCAGATTGTAGTAAAATAATGTTCTGTTGTTTCAGAGTTTCATCTTTGGCTGGAGTGGGAAAGCTTTATTGTAGATTGTTAAAAGCCTTCCATAGATAAAAGACTCTGCTGGTGCCAGCTTTCACCCACGCATGAAAGCAGTTGAAGAGCTGACCTGATTGTTGAGTGCATTAGTGATTTCACAAGCTCGGGTGGCTATTAACAGGTTAATGAGCTGGAAAAGTGGATTAAAATGTGCTGCTAGCAACGAGGACATGTATTGTCTATAATAAACTCTATAATAATCAGTTTTCCTCCATATAGGAGCACTTTCTAGTTCTATAATTACAGACTGTAGTCCATCTGTTTCTCTGCATACATTATCCCCCTTTTCCTCTGATCTGTGGTGGTCTTGTGGGTTCCTGACCATTTTAGATCAGGCATTATGTGGGTGGTGGTTTAGTGTGTTGTGCTGGTCTGAGAGGATCAAACACAACATTGCTGCTGGAGTGTGTAAACTCCTCAACATCACTGCTGAACTGAGAATGGTCCACTAAACAGAAATATCCAGCTTGCAACATCTTGTGGGTTGCATCCTGTGAGAACTGATGTAGGACTAGAAGAAAACTGTGCAGAAACGGAGGAGCTTCTGTTGCTGACTTTGCATCAACAAGGTGGACCAGCTAAGTAGCAATGTGGCTGGACTATCGAAGCATGGACTATCGATGCTGTTGCTGTTCCTTAAGTTGCACAACTTGAAATGCACAACATCTTATAAAATTGCAAATTTCAAGGTGGCAACTGTATTTTGCACAGCACAGAAAGAAGCTGTATGGATAAAAAAACGATTGCCATGTAATAAGTCAGTTTGCATATTTCATCCCACACTAGAATCAGATATCAGTCCATCTAAATGGAGACAGATTTGACTACCAAATGCACGTGATTAAAATCTTATCAAGATACAAACCAGGCACTAGTCACAAGATATGGCCAGGTGTAAACAGACTCATCCTTTCTCTCTCTCTCCCAACCAAGTTATTTACATATTTCCATGTATTAAGTATACCACAGTTTAGCCCCTCCCATTCATACTGCAGTATTCAGAATTCAGAGTATTCAGAGCTTCTCTGCTCTTTGAACATACAAATTACAAGGCAACCAATCAGAACTGAGCTCATTTATCCTATATCTATCTATCTTCAAAACTGGCCATGCTCTCTCTGGGTGGGTACAGTATCATAGCACACCAGCGTATCTGAGTTAGGTACTTGGTGCTTGGCTGCCCAGCAGTGATGCAATGGCAGCAGCTTGAAAAGAGGTGGTGGCTTCTTTTCACATGTGTTGGAGGAACCATGTGCTTGTCTTCACTGTCATGGTATGGGGAGCATTGTATGTGGTGGGGAGTGTTCTAATTGGTGTGGATAATTGGCACTCCCAAATTGGAACAAATATTTTAATTAAAAAATTTAAGCTGGACACAGACAAAGGAAACCATCTCCTGTTTGTCATTTGCATTCACCCATCAAATGCCAATCACCTTGAACTAATCATAGTATGACATGTTGCTAACTAGCTTCTGGGGTTTCTGGATAGAACTCGTGCCTCATGTATTGTTCACGTGTTTCATACAAATGCATGCACCAAACTGTAATGATTACACTGTCTGCGTGTTCTGATTGTTTTGGATGAATTCTCATTTTCCTGCAAATACACATCCCAGCCAAAAATGTTTCTTTAAATTTTCTGAATTTAATTGTGTTGCTATGAAAGAGTGTTTTACCTTTATTTAACCAGGAAATTTAAGAAGCTTTTTTACAGGAGTATCATGAAAAAGACAAGCACATAAATTATTCCCAGAGAACAAAATTCAATAGTCAATCTTCAATCAATCATTTAAAACATAGTCAAACAGTTTTGCTCAGTCCCATCATTCAGAGAATGTTGGAAAACTATTCACCGACACAAGTTCCTGCAGTTACAAATCTTTGTGTAGCAAGTTCCAGAAGGATGGTAGGTTTAACTAAAAGCTTGTTTCACCAGTTCTGTGTGTACAGTGGAAATCTCTCTCACTGAGTGTCCTGACATTTCCAAATTTTGATTCATAAAATTACATAAATAAGACGTTTCTAAGCCTAATATTCCGAAATAAAGGATTCTGATTGTACTAATGTCTTATGTGATATGTTGATCGTTGTGTATCGAGGTCTCCATTGTATATTTATATAGAATACGATTCTATATATGAATTCTGTTTGCCTCTCTGGGAATTAGAATATCATAGATTTTGCTTCATGCCCTTTTCCTTTTTTGTTATTTTGAAAATGTACAAGATGGAAAAATGCTTTTGCTTAAAATGCAAAGGGGGTGTGTTAACCTTATGCCTTTTGGAAATAATTTCAACTTGCTTAACTCTGTGTATGTGTGTGTGTGTGTGTGTGTGTGTATACACTTTGCCCCTAAGTAGTATTTTTCTGCTTGAGATTTAGAAAATTCAACAATTTGCAATAAAGCTCATATCAGCATTTATTAACAGATGCCTAAATATTACAAACAAAAAATGCAAGTTGCTCAATTAAATTATGATACATTTTACACTTAAATTAGGGTCAATTATTATTCAACCCCTAGGTTTAATTGTTTGTGGAATAAGGTTTGTCTGCACAGGTCTCTGGAGCAATCTTGGCCCACTCATCCATGCAGATGATGAGTAGTCTCAGTTTTTTGGGCATCTCTTGTGGACTTTGATCTTGAGCTTCCTTCTGCAAGTTTTCAATTGGGTTAAGGTCAGGAGACTGACTAGGCCACTGCAACACTTTGATCTTTTCCTTAATAAACCAGGCACTGGTTTTCTTGTCTGTGTGCTTGGGGATGTTGTCCAGTTGGAAGATAAAATTACACCCCCATCTTAAGATCCAAGATTGAGGAGCAGAGGTTTTTGGCCAAAATCTCCAGGCAGGATGTGTTAACCATTTTTTTTGTGGATGTGGACCAGATGGTCAGACCCCTTGAGTGAAAAGCAGCACCACAGCATGATGCTTGACTGTAGGGATGGTATTCTTAGGGTTGTTGGCACCAAAGAACTTGATCTTGGTTTCATCAGACCAGAGAACCTTGAAGCAGTCTGCCTCAGAGTTCTCCAAGTGATCATATGCAAACTTTAGATAGACCTTGACATGACACTTTGAAAGTAAAAGTACCTTACAGGCTCTGATGGAATGGAGACCATTGCAGTGGAGAGTGTTAATATAAATACCTTGTGGTATTTATTGAATCCATTTAATGTCCTCAATGCCATGAGATCTTCCCAGATCTCCTTGTTGTCCTTGGGTCAGCATTGACCTTTTGGACATGCCTGACCTCAGCATGAGATGACACTTTCAAAGGCTTTTCAGGCCGTGGAAGGTTAACAGTAGTTCCATAAGCCTTCCAATTCTGGATGATGCTCCCAAAAGCGGAGATAGGTAGGCTCAATTCCTGGGAAAGGGTTTGTACCTCTTGCCATCCTTGTGACCTCCACAATTTAGTCTTTCCCATGTTGACCATGTATGACATACTTAATCCAAGTAGGTAAAGGTCATTGATCTTTAGTTCAATAATACTTTAGTTACTTCTTAATATTTGAGGGAACCAAACACAATTCTGTTGGTTTGAGGGATAAATAATAATTTGAATAACTGAAATACCCCTTCCTCTCAGCTCCTCTATATTGCTCCCCTCCATCCCTATTCACACTCTCACATACACCCTATGGAGGGTGTATATGGCTTAATGTGTATAAAGAAAATAAAGAAACGAATATGAAGAAATTAATAGAGGTTGAGGTTATTCATCCCTTTGTGAGTGTTCCCTCAGGTAAATTAAGATTCCAGCAGCATCATTACAATGCAAACAGAGAAAAATAATATATTTTAAAAATTATATTAAAAACTAATTATATACATATATATTTAACTATTATTACTTATGTCTTGGACACTCAGGAGAAGAGAGGGGCAGAGCTGTCAACCGATCAGTACCTGGTGGTGAATTGGATCCGCTGGTGGAGGGGCAGGCGGGAGAGACCTGGCAGGCCGAAATGTATCCTTCGGGGTCTGCTGGGAACGTCTGGCTGAGCCCCCTGTCAGGGAAACTTTCGACTCCCATCTCCGGGAGAGCTTCTCAAAGCTACCTGGGGAGGCGGGAGACATTGAGTCTGAGTGGACCAGGTTCTCAACCTCCATTGTTGACGCGGCCGTCTGGAGCTGCGGGCGTAAGGTCGCTGGTGCCTGCCGTGGCGGCAATCCCCGAACCCGGTGGTGGACACCGGAAGTAAGGGATGCTGTCAAGCTGAAGAAGATGACCTATCGGGCCATGTTGGCCTCTGGGTCTTCCGACGCAGCTGACAGGTACCCTCCGGAGGGTGCTCGAGGGTTCATAGGAGTTTGCCCAACCAGTCCACATGTGTTTTGTGGATTTGGAGAAGGCATTCAACCATGTCCCTCGGGGTATTCTGTGGGGGGTGCTCTGGGAATATGGGGTCCAGGGCCCTCTGTTAAGGGCTGTAAGGTCCTTGTACGACCGGAGCCTGGTGCGCATTGCCGGCAGTAAATCGGGCCTGTTCCCGGTGCATGTTGGACTCCGGCAGGGCTGCCCTTTGTCACCGGTTCTGTTCATAATGTTTACGGACAGAATTTCTTTGCTGATGATGTTGTCCTGATGGCTTCTTCAGACCAGGACCTTCAGCAGGCACTGGAGCAGTTCGTAGCTGAGTGTGAAGCAGCTGGGATGCGAATCAGCACCTCCAAATCTGAGGCCATGGTTCTCGACCGGAAAATTGTGGCTTGCCCTTTCCAGATCGGTGGAGCTGTCCTGCCCCAAGTGGAGGAGTTCAAATATCTCGGGGTCTTGTTCTCGAGTGGGGGTGAGAGGGAGCGTGAGATTGACAGGTGGATCGGTGCTGCCGCCGCAGTCATGCGGTCGGTGTACCGGTCCATTTTGGTGAAGAAGGAGCTGAGCCAAAAGGCGAAGCTCTTGATTTACTGGTCAATCTACATTCCCACCCTCACCTATGGTCATGAACTGTGGGTAATGACCGAAAGGACAAGATCGCAGATACAAGCAATCGAAATGAGTTTCCTCCGCAGGGTGGCCGGGCGCTCCCTTAGAGATAGCGTGAGATTCTCGGCTACCCGGGAGGAGTTCGGAGTAGAGCCACTGCTCCTCTACATCAAGAGGAACCAGTTGAGGTGGCTCGGGCATCTGTTTCGGATGCCCCCTGGGCGTCTCCCCGGGGGGGTGTTCCAGGCACGTCCCACCGGGAGGAGACCGCGGGGTAGACCCAGGACACGCTGGAGGGACTATGTCTTTTGGCTGGCCTGGGAACGCCTCGGGGTCCCTCCTGGGGAGCTGGCTGAGGTGTCGGGGGAGAGGGAAGTCTGGGCATCCCTGCTTAGACTGCTGCCCCCGCGACCTGGCCCCGGATAAGCGGTGGAAGATGGATGGATGGATATTATTACACATAGTCTTGCACATGGTCTTTGAGTTGATGAGCTACAGATGATTACTGTGGCACCAAACAGCAAAGTTCACCAGGCTCCTATAGTCCTTCTCTCCATTGTCACTGATACACCCAACGATGAAGCAAACGGCTGGATGTGAGATGTAGCAGAAATCTGCTGTGTTCAGGGTTAAGAGAAGAGGGGGCAGCATTGTGCCCTGGGGTACTCCTGTACTACTGATCACAGTGTCAGATGTGGTCTCTTTCAGCCATACTGTGGCCTGTCATTGAGATAGTTGGAGATCCAGGTGACAAGGCAGGGGTTCACATGCATCTCGTTCAGTTTCTTCTGAAGCATAATGGGTTGGATGGTGTTGAAGATACTTCAATGTCCAAGAATATCCAAGAACAGTGTGCCATTCCCCTTATCCAGGTGAGAGTGAACTCAGTGTAGCAGGTAGAGGATAGTGTCTTCCACACCAAGACCTGCTCAGTATGCAAACTGCAGACCATCCTGGGTGTGTTGCACCTGGGATCTGAGACAGAAAGAGCTACTCCAACATCTTCATCAGATGTGAAGTAAGTGCCACTGGTCGGAAGTCATTCAGCTCACTTAGCCGGTTCTGTTTGGGAACTGGAACTATGCATGTCTTCCAGAGGGTAGGTACTCTCCCCAGCTGAGATTGAAGACACGTTGGAGTGGTTCTCCCAGTTCACCAGCACAGGTCTTCAGCAGGGGACATACTTTGTACTTTAGCTGAACAAGGACCAGGTTGTGGTCCAACTTCCTCGGTAAGGTAAGGGGTATGACACTGTATACCTCTTTCACAATAGCATACAGCAGATCAATTATCCTGTTGTTTCTTGTTGGACAGTCCACAAACTGGTGAAAAGCAGCCAAAGTAGAGTCTAAAGTAGCGCGATTAAAATCCCAAGCGATGGTCATAAATGTCTCAGGGTGCTGTGTCTGCAGCTTTACTGTGACAGAATTTATCTGCTCACATGCAGTGGCTTTGTCTGCCCTCAGAGTAATGTAAAAAGAGAAATGGCGATCACGTCACTGAACTCGCCAACAATTTAAAGCAGTGAGATCACATTCCCCATGATAACGGAATGAATGGGCAGTTTGCAGTGCACCATTTGTCTGCTGGCTTAGCCTTTAGCTAATGTCCGGCCCTGCTGCCCCGGGGTCTCCTCCTCAGTTCCGCTGGAATGAGGTGTCGTATCTTGGCTATCAGATTTCAGTATTGAAATATCAGAGTATCAAATTTCAGTATGTTTAAATATTGTAAGAAGGATTTCATTGGATGTCCTAATGGCTTTACATTGTATTTTTCACATCATGAATCATATTGTATATCACCATTCAGTCCAAATATACCAGGATATGATTTTTTGTCCATATCACTCAGCCCTATAATGAACTTTTTTTTCTTTACCTATGAATCTACATTGGCATTAACCACTGAGGTCTGGAGCTGAAATCGGAAGCATAATCAAGGCCAAAACGAAATGCTTGTTGTGCTTGCTTAACGAACTCTCTGGTGAAGCATAGATATGTGCGTGTTGTCTGTACTGCAATTAGAGGCCACGGCCCATGTGAGTTCTGTCCGCTGTGTATTTCCTCCTTGTGTAACCTCATGTTATGACACAGTCCTTTTTTTGTATGTTAAGTAACATCAGCTGTTATGTAGCCCCTGCGCGGAGAACATGTTATACAGCTGCACGAATGCCACTTGTGTGCGCTTTCGAGGAATGTCACTGTTCCAGTGAGTCACACCTTCTTCATGTTAATCTTTAACTCCAGCTCATCTGTCTTTCTCCTTGTTTATCTTTAAGTAGAATTGTTTGTTGAACTTGAACCCTGTGACCCATATTTTTAGCTTGTGGTTAGCTACTCATGTAACTGCATTACATATTGCTTACATGATCCAAGTCCAATTAAAAGTGGTTATGTATGTGTTGCAGATGGCCAGAGATAAAACGCTTACTCTTGCGTAAACAGCGGAGTGGGAGGAATGCTTAGTGCAAAGTTAGAATATCTAGAGAGTAATTAAATGTGTCAGTACAATCATGAAAGATGGTCCTTTGTAGTATTGAATGGCTTTTGGTCTGTCCTGTAATGATAATAAAATTATTTTTGGTTCTGTATCAAAACATTTTCTTATAAGGTCCTTATTTAAGGTGCTAATTTGGATTGACTCAGCATTTTTTTTGACCACTGCTATACTAACTGCCCAAACCCCTTGTTGGTATATACCCTTTTTGAATAATATAACACTGATCTAATTAAACTTTTTGTTTTCTTCTTTCTCGTCTGCTCTAGCTCCTGACGATGTTAGTCTGAAAGTGTGGCGGGCTGAGGCAAGCATGGGGCTTTGTCGCTTCTCAGACGCCCTCCATGACCTGGAGGACCTGTGCTGTGTCAGGCCAAACTGGACTGAGGTGAAGTCTGGAGCTGACTCTTATGTCTTCAGTGGAGCGGGAGAGACATGAGCCTGTCTAATGTAGAAGGGAACGTTGCTCACACTGTATCTGTCCAAATGTTTATGGACACTCATGAATGCATTCAGCTACTTTAAGTTGCACAAATGGCTGTTCAAATTCTCACACACAGCTTGTCTAGTCCCTCTAGAGGAGTATTGCCAATAGAATACAACTCTCTGGAGTAGATAAACACAAATTTATTGGCACCATGCTTAATGCCAGGCGTGAGCTAGAGGGGTATAACCCACCCTTCAGTACTGAGTATTGGAGCAGTGGAACTGTGTTTTCTGCAATTATGCTCTTGTTGCTGAATGCAAAGTAATTATTTTGTTTCTTATATTAAGCTTCTGTTTATGATGTTGGTTGTTGTAATGTTTGAGACATTTCAGGCCTTTCTGTTCTAAATGTATGTGTTCATGCTGGAGTACCCTGACTTGTAAAACTTTTAATCTTAATGATTATTAATGATTGTAATAATTTTCTATCATTTCCAAAGCACCAATTACCCAACCCTGTTAGGACTCTCCCCAATCACATACAATGCTCCCGATACTAGGGGGGGGGGTGAAGACAAGCCCTTGCTACAATGGCTAACAGATGCCTGTGCTGGGTGTGTTGTGGGGAGAGAATGCAATCTATCCACTCAGAGAGATTTTGAGATAAAGCCCGATTTTGCTCTCTCAGACTCCAGCTGCCAATGGCAAGACGCACGACTCAGTATTCAAACTTGTTATCCTTTGGATCATGATACATTAGACCACTCTGAGCCCCCACCTTGTCCAACTTGAGATTTTGATACTGAAGTCTCCCGTGGACAGTAGAAACCATTACCAAATGCAGAATAAAAATGATCTTTAATACCCTTGATTCTGGAAGAAAGTATGAATGGGCAGGTATCTCGGTACCTTTTCAAAAGTTCACAACAGGAAAACCATGCTTAAACACACGACTGAGTGTTCTACTGCTTGCTGTGGGCTTCTGACATCAAGCTCCTATTATCTAGATCGGTCTGTTTGGGTGTTCTGAAAAGGCACTGATGTAATTTTATTTCAAATTGCACAAGCCCATTCTTAACTGGGTTACATCAAGGCAAAATAAATCTGCTTTACTGTATTGGGAGAATAATGGCTCATAACTATTAGTATGAAATTTAATCTACTCTAATGTCCAAATGTCAGAGGCCACCATTTATTTATTTAATCATCTGTCAAAACAACCAGTAAGTAAAAGCTATTTCTGGAGGCATTTCTGGGTAGAATACATAAAATCCACATGTGGAAAGAAAAAGGAAAATAAAAAGAATGTTGCAAAATGTGGAGATGTAACAATTTGAGAGCGTTATATGTTAAGACCGATTTTAATCAAAAATATATTATCAGATTATCATTACAGTTATATTGTGTTATAAATGCAACACATTGGATAAAATGCCGACATACATTTTAGTAATTCAGCATCTCCTAAACTTTCTGCTCTGCTGGAATCCAATAAGTACATCACCAATTAAATGAAAGCATCTGTCAAATCTAATCATCAGCCCAATCCCAATAATTTTTAACTTGCATCTTGACTAATACAATTAAAATATAGTATTAAAAGATACAGAGAAAATGAGACAAATAAAATGAAATGCTTCAAATTCTAAGACTGACTTTAAGAATTTGAAATGAGCTTTCTCATTTCATCATAAATACATCAGTGGTGGTTTCTGACTTTGCACTGAACTATAAATCATGCAGACATATCACAGGTCAGTAATAATATGTATTGATGTAAAATGAAGACAAGAATGTGTCTCATTTTCTATCCCTGCAGTTTGCCTTGTCAGGCTGTGCTTGCTTAATTAACATTTTCTATTTTTAAATTAAATTAATGAGCTGTGAGTGAAAAAATCAGTGATGAAGAAGGCCTGTTGGTGAAGTGACTTAAAACAGTAGTATTGCTCTAATGGAACATTTCCCATGTTCTTGTCTGACCTTAAAGCCAAGCGTAGTCAAACATGTTCAACCTTTCTATTGTACGCTTTTCTGGGATAATGACTGAATGAATGTCTGATATTTTAGCAGGCAGAACTATAATGCTGGATAACCATGGTTTTAGCCTGTCACAAGGGAACCACATAGAGCTGGCTTGTGATGTTTGTTCTTCTTGTGTAAAACTGTGCAAGTTATGACTGACTAATGTATACACAGTTTAAGGATGAATGTAATTTCTTTTTATTACATGTTTTATAAGCATATATCAGAATTCCTCAGTTGCTCTTTGGTATGGTGTTGAGTTGATTGAGTATTATGTTGTTGAGATATACTGCTGGCATCAATAGGTTATTATGGAACCAAAAGGTTATGGCAGTGTTGCCACAATAGGTCTCTGTGTCTCTAAGTCTCTGTCATTGCTGTTATGTCATGTCTGATGTAGTGCTCAAAACAGCCTGTGATGCAGGAAGGATAATTTTACTCTTGAGGTGTCAACAACCCGGCCCTAAGCCCCTATGATGACATGTTAGCTTGTGGTTTTGAACATTTGTTTCTAATTTCATATTAGAATAGCAGTATCATAATATGTAAAGGTTTGCAATACATGACATCATCTAGCTACCAATTATCAATAGATGGCTTTGAATAAATTATTATTAAATACAGTCAGAAAAGCCGGAAGCCCCCTATGGAGCAATATAAATGATTAGAAATGCTATAAAGTGATTTTACATGAGAATGGATGGACAGGACAATGTTTCACTGTGATTGCACACTCTTCATTTGGTTGTGGTTCTTCACATGCACTGTTTACCTGTGGATAGGGTTTCTTTCGGAAAGGGAACGTGCTTCTGGAGATGGGTAGGAAAACTGAAGCGCTCTTCCAGTTCCACTACTGTCTGAAACAGCAGCCTGACTTTGCTCCTGCTAAGAACCAGATTAAGAAGGTAGGTTAGGAAGTCTGTGTGGGTGTTACACTGTCTGCACTGTCATGTTCCACATATTCACGTACATTCACGTCACTCATTGACATAACTCACCAAAGCAATAGATCAGAGGACAGTAAAATTTCCCCTTAACCCAATTAAAGTCAGTCAGCCAGAATATGTTTGTTGTCTGACGTGCTTTATATATGTTTAATATATATTTTAATATATCTTATTAAAATAAAACATTTTAGAAATTTTAGAATTCTGAGAGGTGGATTTTATTTTGCTTAAAAAACATGATTTAGCACTTTTGCCTCAAAATATGAGCTTCTAACCAGTGCAAGGCTCCACTGACTTGTAACTGGCAGGACAACGCTTGCAAGAACTGCGTAAAGCTGCACAAGTCATATTTGTGTAAAATCATGTGATATCACTTTACTACCACAATTCACATGCTTATTTACCTGTTAACTGTCTTTAACTTGACTGTTCTATATCCCTCCAAAGTCCAGAAATGCATATATGAATGTGTGTATGCAATGCATGTATGCAAGGGTGAACTTCTGTAGGGGTGGCTCAAAGTGTGAATTCCACTTCCTGACAGTAGGGGGAGCCCAGGTCTAATAACTATTCTTGCAGAATTCCTCTTTAAAGGAAATCAACAACATGTGAAATAAAGTCATTTAGAGTGAGTTTCCCTCACTGGTTGAATCACAACCAATCAATGAGTCAGAAATGTGGTGAGGACAGGAGCTGAATATCCAAAGACAAAACAGCAGTCCACACGACTTGTGTGGAAAACGTGTCAGGGGATGGATACAAAGGAAATCCATGTTAAATATTCACAATCAACAATGACAGTGTAAATACCATCAAACACTTCTCTTGACGAAAATTTGTCTGTTTCTGTGCTGGTCAGATTTTGGAAGCAGAGGGGATGGCTGTACCAGAAGAGGTCCCACGGATCCTGCATGTTGTGGCTGAGTACCTCAGGGATCCCTGCCCCATTACCAGCTCTGTGGGCCCGTCCCTCACTGAGGGTCTGCAGTGCCCCCGGAAGCAGCTAGAGGAGAGAGCTGACAGTGAAGAGGTGAAACGACTGCAGTCTACACTGTCCATTCGCTGATGGTTTGTCAAAACTACAAGAAAAGAAAGAAAATTAGCAGTTAGAAATACTTAATTGCTTAAGGTTGTTAGACACAGAATGACCACATAAAAACTAAACACTTGTTATGATCAATAAACAGTCACACAATATTCCTCAAGTGTGAATAGACCTAGTTTTCTCATTACAAAATAGGCAAAAAGTGATATTAGGTACTTGGGTACATTTTTGACCATTTTTGAAAAATAATAGGAAAATTATGTCCTAAAAGTTGCGTGAAACATCCTTTTCCTGTCTGCTTTCCTTGAAATCTGGTAGCTATATGGATCCAAATATATCATTTATTATTATTATTTTTATTATTTTTATTTATTTATTTTTACATTTGTTAAAATTGCTCTTGTTGCTATGATCCAACAAATCTGTTATCTCAGCTGTTGCTATGCCAACAGTTGTGACAGCAGTGCGAGGGTGAACACATTAATATGGGAATTTGCTAACTGAATGAACTGGTTGACATGTAAAGGCCTCTACACTTAAAATACTTGTTAAGGGTTTTTATGGCTGTTCACAGGCAGTGTATGTTTCTGTATCTACTGCGTTCATCATTTTACCATTACATTATAGCTTTATACCAGCAGTGTCAGCTGAGAAAGAAGACATTTGAATCTGAAGTGCTAAAATTCCATGTGAAGGAATTTATTTTGGGGGTCAAGCAGATAAAAGTGTTTTTTGTTTGTTTTCTCTTTACTGCAGTATTCTGTCCATTAGCCGATTGACCATGACTTTTCTCTCTCTCATTCTGCCTCTCACAGACTCAGATGGCTTCTAAAGTCAAACAGGACACTAGTACAGAGTGCTGCCTGAGTCTGTGCCAGGCCGTGTCGTTCCTGCCCACGGCCGAGGATGATGAAGAGCTGATGATGAGAAAGGAGGAGAGACAGACGAGAGGTGGGAGGAGGATTGTAGAGTGCAGTTTCCACTGATACATTGCCTTTCTAGCTTTTATGCTAAGAATTAAAGTGGAATAAATTGATAATAAAATGTATAAATAACACTTTTACACATTTGAATAAACAACTGCATGATCTTCGAGAAACCTTTAAGAAAGCTTCAGCCTCTCGTTGTCTCTCGTGGAGATGTACACATTTTCATTTCCTCTGTCTTGGTTATCTCGTAGGCACATGTAGTGTGGGCCGAGAGTCATCCCTCAGTGTCCTAACGGTGTCTGACTTTGAGTGTCCTCTTTGCATCAGGTCAGTTCAGTTCTGCACAATATCTACTCACTGTGGGACTGTTCTCACTCAATGGGCTGTGTGTAATGCCTTTACATTGGCTGTGACAGAAATGGATTTCCTATTTTAGGGCACTAATGAGTTTGTCAACTATTTTTCGATTTTCTCCGTGTCCGAACTGGAAATGGGAATTTGAACGTGATCTTGAGGGCACTATAATGTCCCACAGTTCACTGATAATTTATAGTACATCATCAGCATAACTCCGTACTTGAGCTGAAAATGGACCAGAATGCAACTGTAAGTTTTATTACTAAGCAGCACAGTGGAGCTGATATTTGCTCATATACAGTGCATCTGGAAAGTATTCACAATGTATTCACTTTTTCCAAATTTTGTTGTGTTACAGCCTTATTTCGAAATGGATTCCTTTTTTCCTCTCAAAATTCTACACAACTTCAACTTTGTTTGAAATTATTTCAAATTAAATAAAAAAATAAAACACTAAAAATAGAACATGTATATAAGTATTCACAGCCTTTGTGTAATACTTTGGTGAAGCACCCTTTGGAACAATTACAGTCTCAAATCTTTTTGTGTATGAAGCTACAAGTTTGGCACATCACTTTGTCCAATCGGGTTCAAGTCTGTGCTCTGGCTGTGTCACACAAAGACATTCACAGAGTTGTCCTGAAGTCACTCCTTTGCTAACTTGGCTGTGTGCTTAGGGTCGTTATCCTGTTGGAAGATAAACCTTCATCTCCGTCTGAGGTCCAGAGCGCCCTGGAGCAGATTATCATCCAGGACATCTCTGTATGTCACTGAAGTCATCTTTCTCTCGACCCTGATTGCTCTCCAAGTTCCTGCTGCAGAAAAACATCCCCAGAGCATGAGCATGCTTTACTGTAGGAATGGTATTGACTAAGTGATGAGCAGTGCCTGGTTTCCTCCTGAGATGATGCTTGGCATTCAGTCCAAGAAGTTCAAGCATTTTACTTCTCATGATCTGAGAGTCCTTTAAGGTGCCTTTTGGTTTTCCTCTCTCCATAGAGCTACACTGGAGCTCTGTCAGAATGACCACTGGGGTCTTGTTCACAACCCTGACTAAGGCCTTTCTGCCACGATCAATTGGTTTGGCTTGGCGGCCAGCTCTAGGAAGATTTCTGGTGATTCCAAAGTTATTCCATTCACCATTCCATTTTCCATTGTGCTCATTGGGACCTTCAATGCAGCAGAAATGTTTCTATACTCTTCCCCAGATCTGTGTCTCAATACAATGCTGTCTTAGAGGTCTGTAGATTTCATGGCTTGCACTGTCATGCACTGTCTACTATGGGACCTTATTATAAACAGCCTTTCCAAATCATGTCCAATCAACTGAATTTACCACAGGTATCCTTTCAATCTATAGAAATCATCAGTGGAAACAAGATGCACCTGAGCTGAGTTTTCATATATATATACAAAATATACAAAAATATACAAAATATACAAAAAGTGAAACGCTGTGAATACTTTCCTGATGCACTGTAGCTGCTAGCTAGGCCAGTTACAAGCCACTGGGCACTGTGAAATTCAGATGTTTTGCCATGTAATGTTAATTACCGTATTTTCCAGACTATAAGCTGCACTGGAATGTAAGCCGCACCCGCAAATTAAAAAAAAAAACCTGGAAAATAACATAAATATGAAGAAAAAGCTGCACCTCATTATAAGCCGCATGGTTTAAAGCGTGGAAAAAAAAGTAGTGGCTTATAGTCCGGAAAATACGGTAATTTATTAATAGGAGGATTATGTTTGTAAGTAATATAATTTAGGATTATACAAGAACGGCACAAAGATTTACAAACTTCTATTCAGAATTCAGTTTGTGTGCGCACAGCTTAAACACTGGTGCTGTCACATGTCATCTGTGTTTGTACCATTAATTAGTAAACTAAATAGTCAATCGCTATATAGAACAATACTAATGAGGGAATAGGAATCCGTTTTGATCTCTGCCCTCAATTACCTGTACCATTGTTTATCTTCTGCACTGACAGCAACAAACTCAATTGTTCTATTGCTCTCATTATGTGCAAGGATTAATATTCCACATATGGTTCGTCAATGTGGCCCATTGATGAAGTTGGTCTGTACAAGAAGGTTATGCTACACCACCCTCTTGAAGAAACAAACATACTGTATAGTTGGAGATATTTAACTCATTTTTACTATTTTAAGTGGAACTGTGTTCTCTGGTACGATGATGCTCCATCATATACATTTGGGATGAGTTTGTATCTGTATGTAGTTTCTGAAGGAATATTCTGTTTTTTGTTTTGTTTGTAAAAAAAAAAAATTAAAAAGAAAATTCTTTCTCTTACTATCTACTCTTTTAGTCCAGATCATTTACATTAGATACATTTCACTGTTCTTAACACAGAATATGGCAAATGGCACAACACAACAAACTTAACCTGCCATGTGAATTAATAGTCTGTCTAAATGCTGAATTTTATTAGGTTGTTCTACGAGCCGGTCACCACGCCCTGTGGCCACACGTTCTGCAAGAGCTGTATTGAGAGAAGCCTGGACCATAATCTCCGCTGTCCTCTCTGCAAACAACCACTGCATGAGGTTAGTTTCAAGTCTCAACTGCACTGATAAATTATTACTAAGACTGTATAAAACAGTGCCTTAAAAAAAGTATTCAAACCCCTTGAACTTTTCCACATTTTTTCATATTACACCCACAAACTTTAAATGTAATTTATTGGGATTGTATTTGGTAGCCCCACACAAAGTAGCAAGTGATTGTGAAGTGAAAAGAAAATGATACATAGTTTTCAAAATGTTTTTTGTGGTGTGTATCATTTGTATTTAGCCCACCGTGAGTTAGTACTTTGTAGGACCACCTTTTCATGCAATTACAGCTGTATTTTGGGGGTATGTCTGTGTCAGCTATGCACATCTAAGGCTGACATTTTTCATTCGCCTTTGCAAAATAGCTCAAGCTCATTCAGAGTGGATGGAACTCTGGTCTGTGAACAGAAGTTTTCAAATTTTGCCACAGAGTCTGAAGGGGATTTAGACCTGGTCTTTGACTGATCCATTCTAACACATCAATATGCTTTTGATCTAAACCGTTCCATTGTAGCTCTGGCAGTATGCTCTGCTGGAAGGTAAACCTCTGCCCCTGTCTCAAGTCTTTTGCTTCCTCTAACAGGTTTTCCTCTTTGCCCTGTATTTAGCTCCATCCATCTTCCCATCAACTCTGACCAGCTGAGAATCCCCACAGCATGATCCACCGTGTTTCACAGTGGGGATGGTACGTTCAGGGTGATGTGTGGTGTTAGTTGTCCACACATGGAGTTTTGTATTTAAGGCAAAAAAAAAAAAATCAACTTTGGTCTCGTTTGATCAGAGCACCTCGTTCCACATGTTTGCTGTGTTCCCTACATGGCTTGTGGCAAACTGCAAACATGACTTCTTATGGCTTGATTTCAAAAATGTCTTTCTTCTTGTCATTCATCTATAAAGACCAGATTTGTGACATACATGACTAATAGTTGTGCTGTGGACAGATTCTCCTACCTGAGCTGAGGATCTCTGTAGCTCTTCTAGATTGACCATTGGCCTCTTGGCTGCTTCTATAGTTAGTGCTCTCCTTATCTAGGCTGTCAGATTGGGTGGACGGACATGTCTTGGGAGGGACATAGAAAACTAGGTATCATTTTGTTTTCACTACAGAACACTTGCTACTTTGTGTTGGTTTGTGGGTGTATAAATGATAAAATGTGGAAAGGTTAAAGAGGTGTGAATACTATTTCAAGGCACTACATTGATTAGTTTTGTTGCTTTTTAATACTCTTACCATAATAAAGAGACGACTCAGCTGTTTTGTTATGGGACTGGCCTTTTGTCTACATGCAGTTCTATTTCTATGCATTGTTAATTCACATCATCATCCTATTGCAGTTCTAAATCTCACTGCTTTCTCACATTCTGTGGTAGTATTTCAAGAACAGGAAGTACCACCCCACGGTGCTGCTGCAGGAGATTATGACCCGCCTCTTCTCCCAGCAGCTGGCCGAGAGGAAACAGGTGCACGACACAGAGATGGCTGAGCTCTCCAAGTGAGTCGCCCACATGGTGATTACCAAGTATAGGTATTCCTGTCTCTGAACGGGCAGAATGCTGCACCTTATAGAATTGCAGCACCAAAACTGGTTTCATTTTATGCACAGCAAGAAATAAACAGTGTGATAAATGTGATGTGTTGACCTTTATTTTTGGCTTCAATAAAGAATGTAGTAGCCAAATGGAGTTGGGAATTCACCAACAGTGCACCACTGCTGAAGGTTTGACATTTTGTAAAATTCTTTATTTACCTTCCCCCCTTTTCCTTTAGCTTGAGCAAGGACATCCCGATCTTTGTGTGCACGGTGGCGTACCCGGGCATCCCGTGCCCATTGCACGTTTTTGAGCCTCGTTATCGGCTGATGATGCGCCGCTGCATGGAGACGGGTACCAAGAAATTTGGCATGTGCAGCTATGAGCACGGAAAAGGGTCAGTTGACAGAGGCAGCTGTTATGAGTGGCAGTCAGGCCTTTACTCTTTTGCAGCTTTATCCTGTATCTGCCATTTGATGAATTGTAATACTTGGAATCTGTGTTGGCATCGTAATTTAACTTAGAGAGCAGTCTTAATACATGTTTGGGAAACCAGCCAAAACAGTGGTATCCATTTGTGTGTCAATAAACCATTTAAAGAAAATGAATAGTTTTATACACTTTTATATTTTGACAAACAATAATTCTGGCTTTATTGTGCCTCAGTGAAGGTAATGGTTGTAATTGTTTTTAAGGCTTTTTAATGAAAGCAAAGACCAAACTGTATGCTTGTTGGCCCAGGTTTGCAGATTACGGCTGCATGCTTGAGATACTGGACCTGGACCTGCTCCCTGATGGCCGCTCCTATGTGGACACTGTGGGGGGCAGCCGCTTCCGTGTGCTCAAGAGAGGCCAGCGAGATGGATACCACACTGCTGACATCGAGTACCTTGAAGACCACAAGGTCTGAATTAATAGAGGCAATATTCGATTCCAGATCAGCTGGTCCTGGACCAGTGCCTTATTTCATTTACTTGTGTGCTCTTGTTCTTGAGAAGCACCTCAGGAGTTTAGATTTGGGCCAGTAATATATTGTTTGTTTACTTGGTTTTTCTCTTACTATTACATAGATATCTTCTAGAAAGGAGACTCCAACTGTTATGCCTACAGTGGGGCAGAAACAATTTAGTCATTCTTTAAAAATCCTGCAATGCGATTTCCTGGACAATCAGTGGTTAACTAAATACTTTTTTTGCCCCACTGTAAGCTGAGTGTAACTGTAGATGGGACTAGCTTTGAAATCTATTTTATTATATTTATAAGGTGGACCTACATTGTTCCTGCACTCATTGACCATGTTAGTAGTTACATACTGTGTGTCACATAGGTCCGATATAAGACCACTGCTAATCAAATATTGTTTGGATGGGTGGTCTTTCTTAAAGGCATGTTGGAATACGTCTATTGAGTGACAGTTTAATGGCAGTGTGGCCTCTGACTTTATACTGAAATTGGGTAGTTATTATAGTCGTTTGTTTATTTTGTTATACAGCAGTTTGTTATACAAGAGTTGTGTATTTGCATTTACTTCTAGTTATGTTACTTCCATTTCATTTACTGAATCAATATCCTAATGGATTTGAAAAGGAATAATTTACAGAATTTTAACATTTAGTTCCTAATAATAATAATAATAATAATAATAATAACCTGTCTGTTCGATGCACTGCAGTGAAGTTCAACTATGATTATTATAGCAAAAATAATAAAACTTTATAGAGTATTTCTAGTTCATTTCTTATTACATAAAGAGTAAATAGCTTTATATATGCTTAACTTTTCAGATAATGGCTTCCTTTCACAACTCTGCCTCCCCATAGTTATAATTGAACTTACACATTCTGTTCAAAGAGGGCAATATGGTCAGACAAGGATTGGTTTTGACTGTGAAAAAAAGCTCATAATTCATTGTATTTCATCTATGTATAGTTTTCTTGTTAGGTTGAAGATGATCATGTGTGTGTGTGTGTGTGTGTATTGGGTTAAATATAGGTGGATGGTGGAGAGCTGGAATTACTGCAGCGTCTCCATGATAGTGTGTATCAGCAGGCAACGGAGTGGTATCACCGGTTGAACAGCCGCATCCGAGAGCAGATCAGCCGCCAGTATGGAACCATGCCCGAGAAAGAGAACAACATCCAGGTCTGAACGTACACACATAAACACACAAAAAAAAATCACATTATTATTTACACAAATTAATACTGTAAAATCCAACATCTGTCTGCGCAAGAAGTTTTCTGAAGCTTGTTAGCTTCTCTTTTTATGTAGACCTCAAACATAACATTAATCTCACTGACAGGTGAAATGAAAAACATGCATTATCATCATCTACATGGCACCTGTCAAAGGGTGTATATATTAGGCAGTTCTTGAAGAGTCAGTTCTTGAAGTTGACAGAAAAATGGGTGGATATAAGGTTTTGAGCCACAGTGACAAGGGCTAAACTTCGATGGCTAGATGACAACATCTGCACAACATCAGACAGGTGGGGTTGAAGAAAGTAAATCCAGATGACTTCAATTAGAGGATATTTGGAGGGTAAATATTAAGCCAATTAGAAGGTATCTCTCCAAGGTTGGAGACACTCACCATACATCAATGTTTAGCAGTTGTTCTGGATAAGGTATCTATTCCAAATTTTTGTGGGGAAAAAACAACACAAAAATGGCCTCATGTGCCAGCAAGGCAATGCTTTATGTCAAACCAAACCACTCAAGTAATGGAGTGGGTTGAGGAGTGAAGAGGTTCAGGTGATCTCATGGCCAACACAGTCACAGGATTTAAATAACTCTAAGAAGTTGTGGGAGTGTGTTGGCAAGTGTGTGGAAACGAAAAAAAGAAACCACTGTAAGCGTGCCTATGAAGTATTAATAGACATTATTGTTTTAGTTGTATTTCATTTTGCTTCGATTGTTCTGAGACTTTCTTGTTTTGCATCAGTGATAATTTCAACATATTAACTGTGTGTGTGTGTGTGTGTGTGTGTGTGTGTGTGTGTGTGTGTGTGTGGCAGGCATCTGCTGATGGACCAGCTTGGTGCTGGTGGCTGCTGTCAGTGCTGCAGTTAGATCCAGCCTACCAGACCACAGTTCTGTCCCTTACCTCACTGAAGGACCGCCTAGGACACCTGCGTATTGTACTGGAGTACTTTTCTCAGAGCTAGGTCGAATGGATCATGCTCTTTTTTTTTAAGCACACAGACACACATTCTACTTCTCTGTCTTTTCACACGTCAAGTGCACGCGACTTGAAAAATGCTTATATATTTGGATTGATTCAGCTCACAAAGGACACATTGATTTGTCTTGACGCAAGAGGTAGCTCTCCTGTCCATTTGCCACCTCAGTGCAAGAGCACCTGCCTTCAGTTTTGCTTTACTGATATGTACTTTGAACGTGTGCCGTATCAACTTCTGTTGTCGTGCTTAAGGGGGCTTACTAAGCTATGAGAATGAGCAACCACGCTAGATAGTCCAGCTACAAACAGAATCCTTCTGAAATGGAGCTCTGTGGAATGACTTATTACATAATGCTTTAAAGTTTCCATTTGATTGGATACAAACAAATATCAGACCTCCATACCATTAGTCATGCATGTAGGCCTCAAGTCTACACTTGTCCAGAAGAAACAATCAAGGAATGACAGGGAATGTATACTTATGTGTATACTTATTCCTTGTATAGCTTAAATTAGGAGAATGAAGTATGATATGCAAAGTGTTTGTAGTGCTATGGGCTTCTAAGTGCTGACTCTAAGCAAAGTTGTCACTGGCAGATATCTTAAAGTTCATAATGCAAAACGAGCTGAGTACATCAAACAAAATGCTTTCCTTCTTGTGATATTTCATGAACAGAGCATCAGAAAATCTGCTTATAATTGAAGTAGCGTTTAAGAGCTACTTTCACCACAGCCAGCATGAGCAGAGAAATGAATAGTGCAAAAACATCGGTATGGAATAATAACCTTCAAAGCTCCCTATTTCAGCAGATTCTTCTTATTTTGCTTTTCCGGTTGAGGGCTCCTACAGTTCCTTTCCTCTTTCTTCCTTGAGTCAAACCTGAATATTAAACCGAAGGCAGGATTTCAGGCATGCTGGCAGAGCAAATGAGTTTGTTGCACAGAATACGCCTAAAAGCTGATCTCAGTCAGAAACGAGGGGGTTTCAGATGTCCTAAGAACTGTCAGAACGTGCTTTATGCCTTGTTCTGTGGTTATCAAAGCTTTTCAGAAGGTCTTTCTCCGTGTTCTCTTGAAGGAGATTTGTGCCTTTGGGTCTAAAGCCTTAATCTGTTTGAGCAAGACACAAGGATGCTCCTAAGCTCCTGTATTTCCTTTTTTCTTCTTTTTTTTTAAGTTGGTGGAATGTTTTAAGATATGATACTACACACGATTTGCTATTAGACATAAGCTTGCATTAAAACAAAACCTTGTTTCTTACTTTGAGAACTGTATGTCTTATGCTTCAACAAACCCGTAGATCCGAGACATTATTCAGCTAAAAAGCACCCAACCTCACTGCTCTGTATTTATTTTCATCCTCAGACATCGAGTTTTGTACCCAGCCTCAAGCTGGTCTTTGCCACACCATCATGTGAGCACCCTTTTTGGTACATGCAGTTGGCATCTGTACTAGCATTGGGCGATGTATCGATATTTCTGTCTATATTGGGATGTAAACAGAGCACGATATGGGCTGAGGCAATATAGTTTATATCAAGTTTGAATGTTTTTACAGAACATTCTGCTCCACCCCCTGCTCTCAGGTCCTCCTCTATTCAGACTCCTCCTTTGGCATAAAGATGGCTTGTTAAAATTTGATCTTCATTTCTTCTTTATACTCACTAATTTTAACTGTAGGATGTCATGGGGTATCCTATTTTTTTCACATCATATATTGTATCGTATATCAGCATTCATCTAAAATATTACAGGATGTGATTTTTTTTTTTGTCCATATCGCCCAGTCCTAATCTGAGCTAGATATACTAGTGTATCTTAAAAAAAATTGAATGATTCATTTATAATTGAATGAAAAAAACGAAATCATAATTTTATATTGATTGTATTAAGGTGACATATTTCAAGCCTTTTTATGTAATGTTGATACGGTCTGATTAGTAATTTTATTAAAAACTAGAAATGAAATTTTCTAATATTTGAAATTTCTGACTTCCATGCCCTATAAGCCATTCTAATCAAAACAAAAAAAGGATTATGTCACTTTACATGTTTGTAAATGAAGATATGACACAAATGGAATTGTATTGATATTCATTTTTTTGAGATGCACTAGTAAATAGATACAGTAATAAACTTGTTGGACCTGAGAGAGGTAACTGTTGAAGGGAATGGTCTGGAGAAAAGGCCACACTACTTGGGTTAATGTAGCACGCCACTCCGGCCACTTCATGGACTTACTATGAATTTTCGAATAAGTGTAGATGGTAAAGGGACACTAATTTTGGTGGTTAATGCCAAACCAACTGCATCTGTCTGCTGAACCCAATCAAGAAGAATACATCATCTATGAATACAGTGAGATTCTTGATCACAGCCTCTGAAAATCAACGCACAAAACAACAGGTTCTTAGTGCTTGTTCTAGTGATCAATGAGGGAACTTCTAGTTACTTCTGTTTTATGCAGTATGACCTGACAGACCTCCTGAAGGCCTGTAGCCTTTTGGTCTCGTTCACACTTCTGCTTAACTACTTGAAGGCTACAATAGTAAAGGGGCAAGCTGAACATTTTAACAGTAAATAAACTAAAAACAGCTTCTTGGTTTCAGGTTAAACTGAGCCATGTGAGTTTACAGAGTCTTCAGGAGAGATATGTGACCTATTAATGACCAATAGATAGGCTGAACGCTATCTGGATGAAAGGGATACCAAAATTTATTATCAATTCATTATCTAAATACACTCAAATTAGAGGTGGATGCAACAAAAATATGAAATAAACTTGAAATATACTTGAGTACATTTTTGCAGTACACTATTTTACAAAATTATATTTCAATTTTCTGTGGTTTGATGAGAACAGTTTAGGGATTTTCCCATTGAATTTGTTTTGTGGCCTATCAATCCAATCTGATTACTTTACTGTTGAGCATCCTCTGATTCCAATCCATGTTTTTGTGTTTTTATGGATGATACAGCCACATAATTGTGGTATGCTAGTCTGCTCTTTACCGGTTCATATTGCTATGAAGTATGAGCACTGGGCCTATTTTTAAATAAACATATTATGTTTAATATTGGTTAATGATGAACACTGATTGGCCTACCTGATTATTTGGCTACCAGTGTTTACTATTTATTTTAATGGGCACATAATGGTACACAATGAAACAACAGATTTTCATAATTTTTCACTCATCCAGGGTGATGAAGAAAAAACAGGTGTTTTGAATACTCTGGCTGGAACATTCACATAGTCTGGTCTTAGCCTTTATCTTAGTTTAGAAAACTCTCTTTCTTTTGGTGGATTTTTAATACATTTGTTTTCAACCTGAGTGAAAAGCATGACAGGAGTGTATTTTGATGCATTACAGGAGAAGGTGGTATATAATCTATGCCAAGATGGAATCTACAAATATTACAAGTTTTCATGTTGTGCTACATCTCCACCTCTTTGTTACTTTACTGCAGGTTGTGAATATTGTCTGTATGTAAGCAGAGCAGCTTAAATAAAAAAAAAAATACAAATGATTGGAATTGGGTCAAGCTTAATTTTAACTGATACCTGATCCATTAAAACATTCTTGTAGGAGCCCGGGTTGGACTGGGTTGGGACACCCTGGGAAGAGATACAGTGCACTCATGAACTGTTAACAGAAATATTCTAATTCAACATTGTCACTGTTTGAGCTCTGCTGATGCCCATAATATCAGCAGAAAAATATTTTTTCCATGATGCCATATGTTTCACTCCAAGGGAAAAATGAACATGAAATAATCACGGTCATATAGTTCAGATGGAGAAAACAAAACTCCATTTGTTCCACTAGGAGCCTCAGGACTGTTTGGAAGGGTTTTTACAGAAACAAACGTAAAACTCAATGTGGCCAAGATTTACTTTTGATTGAAAATGTAAGCAATATTAAACAGTAGTTAAAATGTTTATATTTGTTATTTCTATTATTGTTCATCATTTTCATTAAAATTTGTTTCGGGGATATATTTGAATGTGTGGCACCATTTTGTCTAGACAATATTCTGAATTTCATTAATAATGTTAGAAATGTGCAAATATGAATTCATGAAAAAATAAAATGAAACTAATTGAGATCCATTTTCAGTGTGTATGACCTGAACTGTAGACAATTTTGAGTTAATTACTGTGCATTAAGATTTAGTTTAATTTTAATTTTAATTACCTGTATTAGCACATAATATATGGGGACAACTGCATGTTTCCATGTTTTATGTAGTTGACTGATGAGCAGTCTCATTGCTAGTTGGGGTCTGTTCCCACATGAGAAATTAATTAACTGTGCTGTTGATTCAAAGTGAAAACTAAAGTATATTATTTCAAATTCTTTCCTTGGTTAAGATTGTCCTTCAAATCCTCTAATCAATTTCAGTCACTGACGGTAAACAATTTGTGACAACCATTTATAAAGACTCTGGCCTCCCCCTATCTAGTGTACATCAGATGAAGTGAATTCAGCACCACTGTCACTCTCATAAGGAGCAGTCATCCAGCAGAAATCACTCCAGCGCCATCATTCCAACATAACTGGCTGTATTGTGGTCTGGGGTTGCTGAGCACTACAGCGAAGTAGGTAAAGCAGGAAAAAAATCTACATTTTTGAATAACCATTTAACGTATAGTCCTTAACCCAATAGAAATATTGTGGATGGGCCTAAAACAGTTCATGTCCAAAGACTTTGTAGGGAGGAATGGACCAGAATTTCTCCCATCCATTGTGCAGGACTGATCACCAACTGCAAAATATGTTTGTTTGATATTATTGCTGCTCAAGGAAGTCACACCAGTTACTGAAAGCAAAGGTTTCTTCCGAAAAGACACAGCGGTGCATTGAATTTGAATCAAATCAAAATCCTAAAAGTAGAAGATCAGAACAAAGTAAAGGAATCAAACAAATGTCATTTACACACTTTGTTGAAGAAAATTATTCAATATTTCATATGCGAGTTTCTTCTGATCCGTCATACTCTCCCCTATTTTCTCCTCAACATCTTCCACCTTTCACCAGCATCTTAAATCTCTCCCTCATCTCTTACCTCCACTTTTCTCACCACCCTTCCACACTTTGATTCCTTCTCCTCCCTCCCACTGGAAACTGTTACAAGCAACAACCTAAGAGGGCTGAGATTGAAAGTGGAAGAAATCACAACAGGACTCAGACCTCTGTGCTTGCCAATTACCAATTGGAAGTGACTTCTGACATCATTTTCACTGGAAGCATCAGCATCTGATCCACATGAGCTCTTCCCTATCTTCTCCTCTCCTGAATCCCCCATCAACAACAACTACCCTCACCCCAGAAGACACTTTAATGTGAAGGTTAACACTCCAACCAACAAACCAACCTACCAAGTCTCTCTCCAGTTTCCACACATGACATGCTTCATCTCTCCTCTAACAGTCCAGCCACCTAGCTCCTAGTCCACTTGCCCGTATCCCATTCACATTATTTCAGTCAATGGCAACAGACCTCCTTCCTTTTCATCATAAACTGCTCATTGTCATCAGGTCATGTTCCATATACCTTCAAGGCTAGACAGCAAACTCGGCCGAGCATATTTCTCCTTTATCATGAGAATTCAACTTTATCTCTCTAGAGCGGCCACTCAGGTGCTTGTTCAGACTCATATCATTTCAAGACTTGACGACTGCAACTCTCTTCTAATGGCCCTTGCAACTGATCCAGAATGCAGCGGCAAGGCTTCAGTGTTCAGTGGCTTCAAAGGTTTTGAACCTGATGTTCAGCTACAGGTTTGATTTGTTCATGCTGGCTTACAAATCAAAAATAGACCAGCCCCTCCATACTTGAGGGCAATAGTCAACACCTGATTTATGGCAAGAGCCCTTCAGGCATCACCATCAGGATGCAAGTATAACACTATTTTCCCTATTACAGGCCAGTGGAGCCTCACAATGATATTAAAGCTGTTATTTCTAGTGATTAATTTTGACTACATCAACAATGTATAATATGTATAGCGTATTCTAGTACACAAAGAAAAAATATTAGTGCTGTTTAACCCAAGATCTGCACTTTGTGGCAGTTACATGCCATATTATAGGCTTCATATATCAGTATCAGTCAAGTCTTAGGGTCTCATCATAGTATGATGAAATTTCAGTGAGAAATAGTGGTGAGCTCAGAAAACAGCTAAAATTCACTTTACTAACTGAATAAAATCCCAGTTTAAATGCCAAAGGAGCCTTCCAATGCCTCTTTTCTGCTCTGTCCACATGTACACGCTCAACCTGCATACAGATTTTGACTGATCAGTCAGAGAGGAAATGGCTGATGACATCGCTGATCCACATATTTGCATTAGAGAGGAAATTGAGATTATTTTGCTTTCACAATGTTCATATTTCAGAATAAAAGTCCTCAGAAAGGATAATACCTGTACATGAAATAACAACAACAACAACATCAATAATAATAATAATAATAACAATAATAACAATAACAATAATAATAATAATAATAATACATATAAAAATAATAAATAAGTTTTTATTGAAGAACTTAATATAAATATCCACGTTGATCTAATTGTTACAAATAACTCCAAAACATTTTGGTTGATCAATTTCAAGGTTTTTTTAGTCCTTACAAATAACACCAAATTGTAGACATTTTGACATTTTTTTTATCAAAACATGGTCAAAATCAAACAAATATCTAATCTCAAATGAAGACAAATTTGAGCAGCCCGGGATTGAAAATAAAATGTGGCATGTATGACTGTCTCCTATAAATACTTTTCTCATTTTATTGGAATTTAAAAGTAAAAAACTATAAGAACATCCCAAACAAATCAGCTTAGACCTCAAAAGGTTAAAATTGGCTTTACCACAAATAAATCTTAATAAACCCTAAATTAAAAGTGTTTTTTTATTTCTTTAGTCCTATAGAACTAAAATATTTTGTTCTAGTAGTTCTAATAGTAATAGTAATAATAGTTCTTTAATACTTTTAAATGGTCTTTAAAATGCATTAAGCTAATAAACCTTTCATTTAGATATCCAGATTCAGCTCAGCAGTAATTATTAGTATCAGTACCAGACACACTGGAATAAAATACACCAAGTGGCATACAACTGACACAGCCACCACCAGATGGCAGTATAATACCACTAAAAATATATAAGTACAGCAGTAAAGATGCAATTTGTAATCTTGCTCAAGAGCATTAACAGAATTAATGGCCTGCGTTCTGCATCAGTTAGACAATCTGGAAGCTTTTACATCATAATGTTCACATCCTCCTTGTGGCCAGAAATAAAGTCAAAAAGTCTATGGAGTTAGAATAAACCCACTGACCAGTTGTGCTGCATGAGCTGATTTCTTCATATATGGCTGGGTCATAGAGCACTGGACTCTATGAGCTTGAGTGCACAGCTCCCTGGTCACAGGCAGAAAATCAATGTAAGCAATGAAAGAGAGAGTGTGAGAGAAAAAGAGTCTTTATTGACCAATCCTTTAGCACTTGAAAAGGTGGTCATTTAGTTAATTTATGCTTCTTTTAAAGGGCCTGTATCCCCATTTATCTATGACAACCACCTCTAAGACTTGTACAAGCCAACATTATGACACCAAAAAGGTCATAATTTATGTTTACATGACCCTTATAAGACTCGTTTTTCTGATTGGATGCCCTGAATCATGCCTCATTCAAAAAGCAATCTGGGCTAAAATGATGGCTCAGCAAGACCTCTAAAGGAATAATGTGATGTCTGGTGTCGTGTAACACACATATGTTTTGATGCAGTAGATTGATCAATGACCTTTGGGTGTGGATGACCCTACCATTGTTCTGTAGCATTTTGGAAATGTTCTAACCCAGTTGTCTAAAACAGGTTCTCAATGTTTTGCATTTCACGGCCCACCTGTTTCGAAATAGAAAGCATAATGACCCACATGATGTGCAGATTCCTGTGGTTGCATTGTCTCAAACTGATTTGGCTTAATTTGCCTTAATTAATTCTTGTGCATTTCTATTCATGTTAATAATGTTTATGGTTTGAACACAGTTGATCTCTCAATTTTCACTTCTACTTCATATTTTTTTTGTCACATAGACTTAATTATCTAAAGTGCCGTTACTAGTCCAATATGGACTACTGTCTCCCCGAGGATGGGCTGGGGGACCACTAGACAGTACTTCACAGGTCTAGCCGTCGCAGTTTGGCCTTGTTAAAGTCCCTCAGTTCCAAAGTTTGCTGCTTTCTTCAAGAAATGACTGTTCACTTGCTGCACCATTTCCTTGATAGCTGCCATTAACATCTTTCACCTGCTGGTGGCTTGAATGTAATGACTGATTCGTGTTATGTAATGCAAAAGTACAGACGTAAACGTGGTGGCTGTCACATTTTAGGTTATGGAGGTTTTCTTTTCTTTTTAATAAATGTGAGTAGAATTCATTTTTCCATCATATGATCCCTTTAAGCATTGCTACAAAATACTAAAGATGCTCTCCCTGGTTGAAGCTGCGGTGGAAAAGGATCTGTCTGTAATAGAGTGTCTCTCTGATGCAGCTCAACATGAACATCAAAGCTCATTAAAAGCACTGGCAGGAGAACAGCACTGTGAGCTAAATTGATCCATCACCCACCTTCAGATCCCCCCCTGCCTGTGGCTCTCTGAGGGAGGATGACAGCCATTTTGTATTTAATAAGTCATCACAAAGGACCCACTGCTCTGGAGCAGTGTGTGTGTGTGTGTGTGTGTGTGTCTATAAAGAGTGTGATGTGGGGGAGTGTGAGGGGGAAACTGGAAGAGTCCATCAGTGCATGTTGTGGAAATCCTCACAATCTGATTAGGATTTAGATACGAGTGGTGAGTCAAAGTGGTGGCAATTAGTTAGGACAAAATTAATGACAGTTCCATGTTGGTGGTCAGAGATAGAGGGGTGGAAATGGGGAGACGCAGCAGCTTTTCTGCACACATCCCACGACCAATATGGATTACTCTGACAGCTTTTCAAACAAAGTTCCCCCTTTTTTAATTTCCACACAAATCCTTCCTGAGTCATTTTATTTCCAGAGGAAAGGGATTATTAACTGAATAACTGGGGATTCGCAGACACTCTTGTTTATGTTCTATGTGCTGTGCTATGAGATGCAAATACTTCACAATGAAGGAGTGAGAATGTGTGCGGGTGTCAGAAAGTTGCAGAAGTATATGCATATTCTCTCTCTCTCTCTCTCTCTCACTCTCTCTCTCTCTCTCTCTCTCTCTCTCTCTCTCTCTCTCTCTCTCTTTTGTCCTCTTTGAGGGATAATAGGCAAGGGAAGGCAGTGAGAGCTGATAAACCTGGCTTGTTTCACGCTAGCCTAATCCCCCACCCCTTGCGTCAATACGCAGATAAACCTTCAAATGGGAAGCAAAAAATAAAAGAGCAAGAAGCAAACATATCAGAGGCCTAGCTCTCCAGCATCAGGGAGCTCAGTAAGAAGTACAGTAATTATACACACACAGAAACATGGAGAGAAATGACATGGCAGGTCACACTGCTTTGGGTCGACACTGACGGGGTAAATCGGAGTGCTGTAATCCCGAAACTGTACAAAGTCTTGAAAAGTAAACATGTTGAAAGTTACTGCAAATATGCCTGCTTCTGCCAGTAGAGGAACTTATCAGGATGGGTGGAAGGCCGTTTATTTGCCCAGGCTGTCTAGACAGTGAGGGCTGAAAAAGCCACACTTGTGTAGGATAGGCAACCTTAAACGTCTCTGAGCGGAATCAAGTTGACCCTCAGTTTCCAAATGCTTGGAATCAGAGAATCAGTTCTTTTTTGGCTCCTACCTCTAGTTGTGAAAATTAAATTAAATTAAATTAAATTAAATTAAATTAAATTAAATTAAATTAAATTAAATTAAATTAAATTAAATTAAATTTAATTAAATTAAATTTAATTAAATTTAAATAAATAAATAAATAAATAATAGAAAACAGCAGATGCAACAATTTGTGAGCCTGTATTTTTATCCAGTTTCATCCATTTGTCTAGATAAATGTAAATCACAGCATCGATTGCCACATGAGCAGGTGTGTTCTGAGACTATTTAAGAAAGTGATGCAGTTTAAGTCTAACAACCTGAGATCTGCTCTCTGCAGGCAGTTACAGGTTGTTTTCCAGGCTTCATAACTGAGGAACAGAGCACATGATTCTTTACACATATCAAGGCTTAGCTTATCTAACCATGGCAGCCTCGTCATTGTGTTGTGAACTATCAGTGAGGAATCCAGCTAAAATTCATTTGTTTCCAACTGCTCTGTCCACATGTACAATCTCGACCTGCATGCAGATTCTGACTGATCAGTGAGAGAGGGCAGGGCTAATGATGTCAAAGACCTATTGGGTTACAGAGGAAAATGAGAAGGGAGTTCTCTGGTTCTTTCTTTGCTCAAATTTCAGAATAAAAGTATTTAGAAGGGATAATACTGATACATAAATGACAAAAATAATGCGTGACATTTAGGATGTTTTTTATTTTGACCACTGTCAAGTATTTTGAAGAACTTATTATAAATATCCCTTTCAATCTAATCATTACAAAAATTCAGTTTTCATTCCTTACAAATATAAACAAAAAATAATGTAAATTAAGTATTTTGTTAAATCAAACTGTGATCATATTCATACAAATATCTAAATTCTGTTCATGTTCATTAATTTTACATAGAAAATTAACAAATATTTGAGTAGCTTAGGATCTCCTGAAAATAACAATATTTGGCATGTGTGAATGTTTTAAACTGCAAAAAACATCACACAAATGTGGCCTTGCTTTCTAAAAGTTAAGCAACTAACTCACATTAGCATCGTGACAATCATTTGTCCTTCACATACTAAACACACTAAACGCAAGAGGATCAACTACTTTTTGGCTGAGCAGAGAATGGTGTAAGATTTTGATCTGTATTGTCCTTCTGAATGACTCTGTGTTTACAGGAGCGCTCCTCACTTGGTGTGAGCAGGAGATAAAAGTAGCAGAGAGAAGAAAAGACAAAGAAAGACCTTTAGACCTGCACCATGAAACAATGTGATGTGACATCAGTGCGGATTTGTGGATAAAGTGACCTTTTCTGTGTATAGTAGACTTAAACACATTACAGACAGAAGAACAATTGAGGGTTTTTTTTGTAGAAAAAAGCCAGAGGGATTCACAGTTACTGCGATATTTCAGATAATGTAAAGTCAAAATACAACAGCTACAGAGCATAGAAGCAATTTAGAGTCAAATGTGTACAATCAAATGTGATCATGTACCATCTTAAAACACATTAGCCTTACATGCATGTAATAACTGGACCATACAGTTGGCATGGCAACAACCCTTTTCCCTGCAACATGTATATAAACACAGAAGGTATGGAAAAAGCCTCTGAATGAAACATCAATGCTAAATGGTTCCTTCGGCCTTTCACATTCAGAAAGGGCACGACCTGAGCCAAAGAATACAGTACTACCATGGTAATGGCAGCCAGCTGGAAAGGTAATGCGATGCATTCAAGGCTTCAAAGTGTAAAAAAAGCCACAGTTAAAGAGGATTGTAAAGGGAGAAATGGTGAATTTGTGGGAAAAAGGGTCTTTAGAACATGGATGAGATATTTCTTTTCCCAGCTTCATGCCAGGCTCCTCTGGAGGCGCATTCATTCGGACAACGTTTTGAACAAACATGACTGATAAACATCTCTTTCATGTTTAGCTCATATTTTCCACCAACCTGCAAGATCAGCGATCTCCAGCATGCCCGCTACAGCTGCCATGTGGGGAATCGAGTTTCACCGAGCCAAGGTGGATTTTACAGATAACAGAAAATGCAGGCTGGATGGTTCAGATCACAAGGAAGATGACTGACAGCTGGTGACTCCTGAGTTTCTGGAAAACAGGACTTTTTGTTATTCAGTAAGTGTGCCAATAGTATAACTAGGTGACGGTGAGTGTAGGGTGGTAATGCAGCTGAACTTATTACATGATACTGGTATGATCTGGATTTATATATCATGTTTACTGTGATCGGATGACAGTGATCAGACAGAGTACTGACTGTGCCCATGAGGCCAGTGTTCAGAGGCCTAATAAGTGATATATGGTGCATATGGTAAAAATATAAGGCAATAATTGTTTAAATCCATTTCCATTTTCAGGATAAATTGTGTGAAATTATGTGATGGTAAATATTGATTGTGATCACACAGAATGTGCCAGTCAGATTGAAAAAAATGCTATCAAATACTGTCCCATACTTACACTGATTTTCATTCAAAATTCACCACACCATCCAATTACACCGGACTAATCACACTCTCTATGAAAACATATGCCGTTAGTCAGTGTTCTTTAATTCATGATATGCTCAGCATGTTGTTCATCACAGCCACCTCTACTCACAAGATTATATACACTAATACTTCTCCAAAATAAATATACAATGTTAAAAACACACCTCACTCCATATTATATTACCAGTGTTTTTGTAACCCATTTTTATTATTATAAACATAACCCAAAACAATGATGTAATTAGTAATGTAATGTTGTCCATCTGTTTCTTGCATCCTTTGTTAGCCTCCTTTCACCCTGATCTTCATTCGTCAATACCCAGCAGGACCACCACCAGAGAGCGGGTATTATGTGGGTGGTGGGTCATTCTCTGGTCAATCAATCAATCAATCAATCAATCAATCAATCAATCAATCGATCAAAGTTTATTTATATAGCGCTTTTTACAACAAAAGAGTTGTCACAAAGCAGCTTTACAGAAATCTGTGTCCAAGCCTCAATTGAGCAAGGAAAAACTCCCTCAGGCTAGGAGGAAGAACCCTTGAGAGGAACCAAGGCTCAAAGGGGACACCCATCCTTCTCTGATTGACAACGGATAGCAGAGACATAAGGCATAAAACGTTGTAGGACAATAGAGCAGTATAGCTAATAGTAGGAGCATACTTTGTAAGTGGGTGATGAGTTATATGAGAATGGAAGTGTAAACAGGATGAGTGGGCATCTAGGTAGATCTGTCAGGATAAGGCATCATGAGTGGGCGTGGACCAATATCAGCCAGTCAGCAGGGGCAACTCAGGACATGGGGGAGAGAAGGAGAGAATTAAGTGATCACAGATAATCTGGTGTAGCACAAAAAGACAGTATGTAAAGTAAACTGTAAACTGTTAACCAAAAGCCTGCGTAAAGAGAAATGTTTTCAATCAAGATTTAAAGACAGAGAGTGTGACTGAGTCCTGAACAGTAACAGGAAGGTTATTCTAGAGTTTGGGGCTTTATAAGAGAATGCTCCCCCTGCAGTGTTCTTTCTAATTTGAGGGACTGTCAGTAAGCCCTCACCTTCTGCGTGCGGTGTACGTGACAGGTTGTATGGTTTGAGAAAGTCTTTCAGATATTGTGAGGATAAGCCATTAAGTGACTTGTAAGTTAGGAGTAATATTTTATAGTCGATGAGGAATTTAGGAAATAGGAAGCCGATGGAAGGATGAGAGAACAGGACAAATGTGACTAATGGGTCATTCTCATAGCACAGAGGTGGAGTGTTTAAACCCCTCAGTGTCAGTGCTGGACTGAGAATAGTCCACTAAGCAGAAATATCTAGCCAACAGTGTCATGTGGGCAGCATTCTGTGAGCACTGATGAAAGACTAGATGAGGACCAATGCAAACTGTAGAAACAGATGAGCTTCTGTCACTACCAACTAGGTAGGAGAGTCTAATAATAGTGTCTACTCCAGCAGTAGTTCTATAAAAACATTATTTAATTACACTGTGCTCCTGTATGGTGAATGCAGAAACAAGGAAGTGATGTAGTGTTTGTTTAAAAAAAAAACCCCAAAAAAACCCCAACAACATTCTTTTATGGTTAAAATAACTTCTCAACCAATCAGCTTGCAAGGCCAGAGCTAACTGTTGTGTAATTTCTTATATAACATGGACAGGTAGGTATGTGTTCTCTGTTTATCCAGTTGATACAACAAGTCTGATCTACAGTGGCTCCATCTAACAACTTACGGGACTTCATTACAAAGAACCTTCACAGGTATAGTGTGAGCTGTTTCAGCTACACACTGAGTGCATCCAGCCAACTGATCAGTTGGATTATTTTTTGTCTTGTCTGTTTATATTTAGTTACTATGAATTTTATTCCAAAGGAAGTAAACATTTACATTTACTGCACTAAAATTGTGCACGTTTGAGAAATAGGACACATTTGATTGCACACAGACGACTGCCCACAAACAGAACAAAAAACAAGCTGAGAGTCTGACGATAACACACAACAAACTTTGTGACAGAATGGCTTTTTGATCATGAGAATACATGAGAACATCACAGTTAATTTGACGTGTTAAATTAGGCAATGGAGGTGAAGACAGGTCATTAAAAATCGATTCCGGCCATGGGGCTTAAAGTCACAGGCTTCGTGTCAAACTACCTGGCCGGGCTTCACAGCATTAGCAGTGGAGTGAACTCGGTGAGGCATGATGCACACACTGCTTCGGTGAGCGGCAAGCTGCATGAACACACTGGTTTGGCTGAGGGCCTGACTGGCCTTTTTGCCTCTGACTGATGAGAACAGGCTCGCCTGTCCTCATCATCGCCTCGGCTGCTTTCTTTTTTTTGTTGTTGGCTGGACATCATCATAAAGACTGAGCTGGCGGAGGCTGTTAGGGACAGCAGTGTGGGAATTAGATTACTCTTTTCTGTCAGAGAAGCTGAGGTGGCTGGGGAGGGAATAAGCAAAGGCATCGCTTGTCAAATGCATTGGATCGATTGGCAAATTAAATTGCTTGTAGTTTTCTCCCCCCCCCTGAATAGTGCAGAGGCATGGATGGAGGGAGAGAAAATGACAAAAACACAGGTTTTGCTCTGCAGAAACGAAGCTCGGTTGTTTTTTTCAGCTGGTTTTTTCCATCATTAAGTTCACTCCCAATCATTCCATTCACATTGGGACAGAATGTTCTTGCAAACAGAAAGGTCTCTCAGGACTTTGATGTATTCCTGTGTCCATGCAGGTTTCTCCAGGTTCTCCGGTTCTCTGTTTGCCTCCCAAAAATATACATGGTAGGTGGGATTGTGTGAGTACATGAGTGAGTCTTACCCTTTGATTAAATGGCACACTGTCCAGGGGGTATTGCTGCCTCGCACCATCTGATTCCAAACCTGTTTAAACCTTGAATAGGATGAAATAAATAAGATTTGATGGAGGGAAAAAAAGGATTGATGGATGTTCCAAAGGCTTAATGCATGTTTTCAGTAGCCATGTTCATAAAACCAATTTGAGTCAACTTTTTCTGTCACATGGTTCATTATCATTCTGAAAGTAGCCACCCAAAGATTGGTAAATTGTGGGCATAAAAGGCCATGTTCAACAACAATACTCAAATAAGCGGTGGCATTCAAATTATGCTTGGTTTTAACAGGACAAATCTGTGGCAAGAAACACTCCCCCGCATCATTACACCACCAACAACAACCTGCACTGTTCACACTAGACAGGTTGAGATAATGGATTCTCTCTTTTTTTTGTCAGATTCATCAGACCAGTCTTCAACTGTCTAGTTTTAGTGACTGTGGCCACTGCAGAGTCAGCTTTCTGTTTTTCAGAATTAATACCTGATGTGGTGTTCTGCTGCTGTGACCCATCCAATCTTAAATATTTCTGAGATTTTGTTGTTTTTCCAGTCACACAGTTGAACAGTGTGGTTATCTGAATTACCATAGCCTTTCTGTGGCTGAAACCAGTCTATTTTCTAGTTATTTCCAGAGTCAATGATGACCCATCCAAAAGTGCTATTCAAACTTCTGAAGGCAGCTTTGCAATTGTTTCTGACAATAACCAATTAAAGTAACCAGTAGGCAGAACTTTAGAAACATGTATCTGTTCCATGGAGCTTTACATGTGGAGACGTGAAAATACTGCCTTAAATCTCAAAAGGGATTTTGTTGTTGTGATTTTTTTTTTTTTTACAGATTCTCTTTAACTGGTCTGGAAAACTAAACAGTTAGCTTCTAAGTTCACGGTGGAGAGTACCATAACGTTGTCCTGAGAGCATGGCATGTGGACCCTAGTGATGCCAGTTACAGCAGGCAGTAAAGAAAAGAATGGATAGAAGCTTTGGAATGTTCTAAAAAACCAACACAAAAAAAAAATCTGCTTAATTGAAAATGTGGATATACACATTTCTAAAGCTCCACCTACTAGTTATATCAATTGGTTATTTTCTGACAAAGCTGCCTCTAGAACCATATTGAGTAGTAATTTTCCACACAAGCATAATTTATGCACCACACTGCTGCCACATAATAAGTTTACTGGTTAAATGCCTGAATGAGAAGGTGTACAGGTCTTCTTAATAAATTGCTTGATGAGTGTTGGTATGTACTGGTGAAAGTTAACCTGTAAAGTGTAAAGTGAAAGTGCCTGTAAGAAATATATTGTTGACTTTTTCTTTGGCTTTGTTCTCATTGGGTCTGACTCAGTTGTCCCGTCCTGAAGTAGATGCATGTACACGTAGACCAATAGTTTTGGCAAGAAGGGGGGACTTAAACAGGCTTGTTCAATCCTTTAACACATTTTTATGTGCTGGCAAGAAAAGCCCAGTGCCAAACGAGAGCATGCTACAAAGTAAAATGACTGATACTGCAGATTGTAAATTCTAACCCATTCCATGTTCTGCACACAGGTGAAAATTAAGTGAAATGTCTGAAAACTGATCAAACAAAACCAGAAATTTGGTCATTTGGACATTTTCAACATGAGCCATACTGCAGCAGCTTAGAGATATGTAGTGAGATGTGCATGGCAGCCGACCATGAGACTCAGTGTGAGAAGATGCATCAATAATGCATAGCCTCAGACATCTGAGGAAATGTGTCTTTCATCCAGCTCAAACGAACTTTTTTTTTTTTCCCTCCTCTGGACTTGAACATAACCCCATGTGCACCACACCAAATGTACACGCATGAATTCTTCAGGCCAAAGGTGCATGTGCTTTATGTGCATGTGCTGTGAGCCTGGGTTCATGTGTTTTTGTGTGTCATTTTTGTGCCTAAGGGTGTGTGTGCGAGATCAGGGAGAATGATTTCACCCACTATCTGCCCTTGGAAAGACTCTGCATCATGAACCACCCAAACACCTTCCGGTGATGTAAACCCAGGTATAAAGAAAGGTTCCCCTGCCAGCATATGCAGGTTTTGGGAGCCACACTTTTAAGGAGAAGGTATCTGGCACATAGATGAGTTGATCTGTCAGGGCAGCAGTGTGGAGCTCAGAACAGAGGGAAGGACTCATGGGCTTCTGAATCATGCTGAGTGACAGATGTCTGCTCTGACTTTGGCTTTCTGCTATTTTTTTAATGCATATTGTTGGCAAAATGCCTCTGTAGTGCTTTGCATTCATCAATTTAATCGTTGCAGTAGAAGATAAAGCAAATACAATGTTAGGCCTGGTTCTTGAGGCATATCACTTTTTTGTTTGCTGATAATGAGGAAGTTACTTATTGGAAGTCTGCTTGTGTACTTTTTTATTTCATGTTTCCATTTTATATTTTGTGTTTATATATAGTCTGTATTTCCTACACCTCTATCCAACACCTGTACCAAGAATTGGACACCTAGTACTTGGCAAACAAAGATTTTATTCTGAATCTCATCTTCAAGACCTTCTCTGAAGGTCCATTGTAGAAAAAAAAGAGAAAAAGTTATTTTTTATCCGTTTTAAGTCACTTCTGTTAATGTTTTAGCACTAATCAGTTTCCAAATCCACTTTTCACACTTGTGCTGGGAATGAAACCGCATGCTGAAGTTAACCAATCAGAACTATTCACACCGTTGTCTCTAGGTAAAACATAGAACAGCCTTTCCCAGGACCTTCTGTTTATTTCTCACACCTTTACCTTTTGCATTAACAAATCAATTATTGTGGATTGGCAGTTTAATCAACCAACTGTAATTTTCAAGCCAGCACCTGGGAGCACTATCCATGGCTAATTCGGTACAGCACAAAAGATTGTACTGTTGGGACTGTTTGCTGTTTTCTACGAGTGAGAACAGTGTATGGAGTAAAACACTAGATTGTATGAATTAAGATGCTTAACAAAGGCTGTACAAAAACATCAACATTCTGCGACTTATCTCAAGGCAGCAGTTTTGTCAAAAATGTTTGGAGACACAAGAATTGACCTGCAGCTCAACCAACAGATACAGAGAGAAACAAAGATTTTGAAGTGTCTGACTGACTGCATCATTTTTTTCAGGAAAGCAAGAAGATGTTTTGAGGTCATGAGGAATGGCCTCACACCTTACTGTCCTGGCAGCATTCTTCTCCAAATCACCTAAACGTCCCCAGTTGCTGGATGAAATTAGCCAAAAACTGAGATAAACAACCAAAAATGTGTGGCACCTAGCAGATGGAATTTGACTTCAAGACTTGTGTGCACCGTCTTTGAGAAGAAGGATGCTCTTAAGGATGTGTTGCCCTTAAGTACATTGTTGAGCATTGAACTTGATGCTACACAGTGCTGACGGTGGTTTTTGCACCTGGAAAACTTTCTTCTTCTGACCTTCAAAGACATCTTTGGCTATAGAGAGGATATTTTGATCAAATATATCATGTGACAGTGGAGAACCCACATGGATGCTCATGTGCATTACAAGGAGCTGCACAGACAGATTCTAGATAGTGTTCTAAATTAAGTGCAGGGCTGGTTTAAAGATAATTTTAAAAAATCACTTTACTGTCAATCTTGGTTCCACAGCAGTTCAGTAACTTTAAAGCTGCTTTCTCTGACACTGCTGGCACACACCAGGCACACAGCTTTGGGCCTCATTTTGACCTGGCTGAAAACCAACCTCTCTGTGATGTATTTTATGTATTTATGATATTCAAGGCAAATCTCCAACTGATCTCCACATCTTCCTTCAACGCAATGGACTTGGACCAGCTTTATTTTCTGTCTAATTTAATTTTAACTATTCTGGCTTCAACTGCTCCTGTGGAAAGACCTACATATGGGACACATTTGGACACTCCAGACTATCTGCGCATGCTTCAATTATTATCCAAAGGAGCTTGTTTTGGAATTAAAAGGCAGAAAGCAGCTTTATGATCACATAATTAAGCAGTTTGTCCAGAAAGAAAGGAGGATGGATTTTGTATTGAAATGAGTACAGTTTCTTTTTTTATTGATTGCTATTAGGTATGATTAATTTCAGCAATTCATTTAAAGCAACATCATGTGAAAACTGGCTTGTCTTGTTCCTGGGCTACCCCTAGAGTTGGGGAAGGGTACAAAGTAGCTGCATATGCACAAGCAATAACCTTAAAATCTAAAGCGCTCGCCTGTAACCTCTGTGTACTAATATTCTCTGATCTCAGTTTTAGCAGTCATGTCGAAGCAGCTACCAAATCAGCATTCTCTCACCTTAAGAACATTAACTAGATTAGAGATTTTCTATCTAAACCAGTCCTGGAGAAACTCGCCCAGCAAGATTGATTACTGTTACTAATTACTGCCTTCTAACCCAGGGGTTCTTAACCTGGGGGTCGCGACCCCCCCATGTACTTCTAGGGGGGTCGTGAATATGACACTAATTAAGATGATTTGTCAGCTAAATGTGTGATAGGTCAGAGTTAAGCACTAATGTTTTTCACACTGTATCATTCTCAGTCTTGATGGAGTGTCTCGCATGAAGGACATGGCTTGGCACCCACTTTTGCTTAAAATAGAGCATTTTTAGAATTTGCATTTTTCACTGAACTGACTCACTCGCCGTTCTGCTCGACTCTTTTATCTGAATCTTGGGAAAAAAATTAGGAAAGGGGCAACAAAAGACTGGGAAAGTCGAGGAATGCTCAAAAAACACCTGTTTGGAACATTCCACAGGTGAACAGTTGGAAACAGGTGAGTGTCATTATTGGGTATAAAGGGAGCATCCCTGAAAGGCTCAGTCACTCACAAGCAAGGTTGAGGTGAGGTTTACCACTTTCTGAACACCGGCATGAGCAAGTAATCCAACAGTGTAAGAACAATGTCTCTCAACATGCAATTGCAAAGAATTTTGGGATTTCATCATCTACAGTCCATAATATCATCAAAAGATTCAGAGAATCTGAAGAAATCTCTGCAAGTAAGAGGCAAGGCCGAAAACCAACATTGAATGTTTGTGACCTTTGATCCCTCCAACATCATTCTGTAATGGACATTACCACATGGGATTAGGAACGCTCCAGAAAACATGAACACAGTTAGTAGCTCCATCTACAAGTGCAAGATAAAACTCTACCATGCAAAGCCATATCAACAACACCCAGAACAGAGAATGTAAAAATGACCAGAGTGTGGCAGAGTGAATCCGGTAGATCTGACCATAAAAGCCGAACTAAAAGGAAAGAACCAGAAGGTAACATAAACATCAGAGCATCCTGAAACATTGGCGTCCAACTGCTCCACTGTCACAAACCTGAGTGATCACATGGCAGCACCTACATCCCAGTTTACTATAAATCCCAGTGTCCATGAATCACTGGATCCGCAGCCTATAAGTAAGCTGAAACATTAACTACCAAAAGCTACACTGAACAAGTGAGTTTTTCGAGTAGACTTGAAGAGTCCTGAACATTTTCTGGAAGGTTATTCCAGAGCTGGGAGGCTTTTTAAGAAAGGCTCTTCCCCCTGCTGAAATCTTCTGAATTCTAGGAACTAGTAGGAAGCCAACACCCTGTGATCTGAGTGATTGTGATGCTCATAATAGGAGATACGATCTTGCAGGTATGCAGGAGCAAGCCTGTGTATAAGGTGAATTGAAACACACCATTTCTGGTCTATGTCTCAATGGTTTAGGACCACCATACCTATCTCATATCCCAAGCAGAAGTCTCAGATCATTAGGAACAAGTCAGTTAGTTGTGCGTAATGTAAAGACTAAACAGGGAAAAGCAGCGTTTAGTTACTATGCTGCCCTTAAATGGAATTAGTTGACAGAGGTCATTAGAATAGACCCAACACTGGGCACTTTAAAATTCAGGCTGAAAATGTTTGATCAGGCTTTCAGCTCAGTTTAAAAACACTGTTAACTCTATCACGTAACAGCATTTTTCTCCTTCTCTTATGTTTATTTTTATTTCTTTTAAATATACTTTATTTTTAATTGTATTGGTTTCAATTATTCATTTTATTTTATTTCTTAATGACTTTTTTTTTGCTTTTATTGATTTCATGTCTATTTATCTTATGTCTCTTTATGTAAAGCACATTGAATTTGCCACTGTGTATGAAATATGCTAAAAAAAAAAAAATCAAAGAACAAAAATCTTGAACTACACATAAGAACACTGTTGGTTAGTGTCTGCATAGCTGCATAGCATCTGTAGGATGTTAAATATGAGCTTTTTTGTCAATTTTAGAAACCAGAAATTGATTATACTATTTCATTCCTGTATAAACACCCTGCTTGAAATAAACAGTAGGAATCTATGTAGCTATTCATTTATTGTTCATTATATTATTTTAATGTAGCATCATATCCCTTTATTTATGTTTTGAATGAACTCAAACAATTAGCCTATAAGGATGCAGCTAGCTCTCTGGTGTTCCACCCCAGTTTCAGTGTTTCATAAGTCAGGATCAGAGTATCCTACAGACATGACATGTCATAACACGGCAGGCTCATTATTGGGTGATGAATTATCAGTGAATAATCCATTAATCCTGTAAAACAGGTAAAATTCATTTGTTTCCAACTAAAGTTCCAGGTTTAATGTCAAAGGAGCTTCCAGTGCATGTTTACCTCTCTGTACATATGTACATGCTCAACCTGCATGCAAACTCTGACTGGTCAGAGGGGGTGGGGCTAATGACACCACTGACCCAGATATTGGTCTAAAGTGTTTTTAGTTCTTTAAAAAACAATCAAAATTACCCACACAAAATTGTAGAGGCAAGCAAACATTTGATCAAAATTATCTTAATTTTTACGTCTCAAAAGAAGACAAATTTGAGTAACTTAGGGTCTCCTCAAAGTAACAATATCAGGTGTGACTGTCTCCTATAAATCTATCCTTGCTGCTGTTTCCTTCTCTCTGTCAGAGTCCGGTGGGAAACAGGAGAGGAGGCGGATGAACTTGCAGGGTAACTTATTAAATAGAAATAAACCAAAATACACAATAACAAAACAAGCACACCAACACAGACACACAAAAACCAACATGGACAGACTGAAACAACAGATCTTAAATACACAGGGACAGACTGCAAACACATGGGGATGATTACACAAGGGCAATGCTAGTGGAACACACTAAAGACAGGGCAGAGCAAGGGCGGAGACAAAATCAAAAACAAAACAGAGCCATATGCTAAAAGGTAAACGGTAAACCAAAACAAAACAGAACAACAACAGGAAGGGACAGACAAGGGAACATAACAGGACAGAAATGTGACACTCTTCACTCATAAGCTGCTATACTCATACCCATCTATTCACAACTATGATTCCATCTCATGTACCACCTGGGGTGTGAATGACAATAATCTCCTTGAATCCTTGAATCCTAAATACATTTATAGTTTATTTGGTGAATAAAAGTACATCAAACTACAAAAACATCCCATTAATTTGGCACTGGAGTCTGATTGTTAAGGGCATTAAGAATATTATATAATACCATGGGCATGTTAGGCTTTCCCATTAATATTTCAGTCTTTGCAATGTATCTGTTTCCAGTTAAGGTTAATTTGTTTCCCCAACAACAATCAACTCTATGCCTTTGTAATATTTGTCTGGGAAGCTTATATATTCAAAAGACAAGAGGTGATATAATGTATATAGATGACTCTAATAAAGCAGAGCTCTAGTTTTCCAGGAACTGCAGTGAATTCTTTCAAATTCCAGCACTCATCAGTGTCTCCCATCAAACTTACCAAAACATGGTCATGGTCCATCTGACCTTTCTGCCTCTTGCTCTTCTTAAGGATGGGAAGTGCTGTTTGTTACTGCTGCTACCTGTTGCTGCACTGCAGTAACAAGGAGGCTGAGAAAGTACTGGATTGCTGGAACATGCAGAGGGGAGGGAGGAATAGAGCTAACTGAATAATGACGGCTGTTATGTAGTCTGACTGCAGAATCAGAAGGTTGGTCTCAGGTAGAAGATGTGGAAATGATTACTAATGCAGTCTGGATGCCCTAGAGGGCCAGGCAACACTGTTGATAATGGCTGTCTACTTTCACGCTCAGTTAGAAATTCATGGAATTATGGAGTGTGAAAAAGGCACTTGCAACATTTAGAGATTATAATGTGGAGAATTCGGCACAGCTAATTCACAGGAAGGTTTTTGCATATACCTTCAATACGTAGCTATTCATGGCATTGGCTAAATGGCAAGGGAACATAATGTCAAAGCAAATAAGATACCCTGAATTTCATGACCAAGGAGCTAGATAACACGTCTGCCTTGAAATTCAAAGGGTTTAAGGTTTTGACATACTAAAACTTATAGCTACAGTGTGACTATATCTGTTTTCTAGATAAAGAATTCAAAATCATTATAACTTAACAAGACCTCACATATTAATATTAAGTAGTTGTGACAGAATACGAATTTGTGAATAACTACATTTTAATTTAAAAAGTCATCTAGAACCTTACAATTACAAATAAACAAAAATGTCAGCTAGAACCTTAGAATTACAAAACAGTAATCAACCTATGTTGTTTGAGTCTTAAATGCAAAAAAATGCATTTAATATGATATTTGTCATTATTCTATAGTTTTATGTAACTGTGTTTTGTATCCTTTGTGACATTACCGTTCGGAAGATGAGAGATGAGGAAAATATAGAAATCACTATTGTCCCTAATGGAGATTCTAAAAAAAGACTTGAAATAGTATGAATTTAACACTCTACTATGATTATAGTTAGGATTATGGTTAGGTCAAGTTTAGGTTATTACTAAGTTTAGGGTTAAGGTAAAGGTTAGGTTAAGATTAGGTTAAGGTTAAGGTTAGGGTATAAGGTTAGATTGAGTTTAGGTCATGATTAACATTAAGGTTTAGGTAAGTGTTAGTTTTTAGTTTAGGTTATGTTAGATTAAGTCTGGTCTATGTAGGGATGGTGTCCACCCCTTAGTTTTGTGCAGCATAGCCCAAAGTCTGTTAGTTAATCAAGAGAGTAGCATTAACAGCTGCTGACAAACCAGAGCCAGGACCAGGCCGCAGACAGACAGGCTAAACCGACCATTTGCAAGCTGCTTTGAGGCATCACTGAGGCAAGTTTAACAGTACTGGGACTGTGTTTGTACCCCAAATTAAAGTTAAACAGAGAAAACAGCCTGTCTTAAAAACTTCATCAATATCCAGACATATTCAAACTGTAAAAGTAACGCCTCAAATGTTTGGTTCATTCAATATTAGATCACTCAGTTCAAAGGCAGTTATTGTGAATTTAATTATTAATGATCAGAAGCTCAATTGTTGTTTTATGCATCAGTGAAATTTGGATTAGACCTGATGAATACCTGGTACTAAAAAAAAGCCACCCATGAAGGTTATAATTGTGTGCACAGCCCGAGACTATCAGGCAGAGGAGGTGGAGTCTGTATTATTTACCAAAATATTTTAGATATCAATCAGAAACACTGTAACACCTTCACTTCCTTTGAAATTCTGGCTATTAGCATAATAATCTGACCACAAACAAGAATGAACATTAATTAAATTATTCATTAATTAAATTAATTAGTCATTAATTAAAGTTTATAGACCACCAGGGCCCTATTATGAGTTTTTAAAAGTGTGCAGTGATAAAGTAATAATTGTAGGAGATTTTAACCTTCACTTTGTTAATTTAAATTTTCTTCCCCAAACTTCAGGAATCTCAGATTATTATCTAATGTCTTATGAGCTACATCTTAGCAAAAACGTACATCCACTCTGTATTGCATGAAACATTCAATAAGATTATCTACAGCTGAACAAATGATTGAAAACCTCCCCGATTTATCAACCCGAAGTTACTGTCCATCAGATCCAGTGGAGTTAGACAGATTAACTCACTGTTTACAGAATAACCTTAGATCAACTTTAGACAGTGTAGCACCACTTAAGCGTCAAAATTTGAGACAGAAAAAAATCACCCCCAGGTGTAACAATCAGACTTGTACCTTAAAACAGTCAGTATGAAGATTAGAGCGGAAATGATGATCGACCAAGCTGGAAGTATTCCACTCATCTCGGAAAGGACAACCTTATTGAGTATAAAAGGGCTCACACTAGAACTTTCTCAGATTCCACCAGATTTCATTAGTAATATCTTGTGTACTTTTTCGAATATCTTATGGACTTTTTCAATCATAAAATAGAAAATATTAGACAGAAGAGTCAACCCATAATATTAAGTCCAAACACTCCATCTGGTGATACTGATATAGAACAAAATATTGAAGAACATTTTCACCCACTTGGGCAGTTAGAATTATTTACACCACAATTTCTGCCACCTTCTCTTTAGATGCAATCCAATCAAACTTACTTAAAGAAGTGCTGCCAGCTATAATCAAACCTCTCTTAGCAATAGTGAACTCATCTCTTAATTTAGGTCTCATACCTAAAGCTTTTTAAAAAATGAACAGTTATTAAACCACTACAAAGCAAATCTAGATCAGAGTGTACTCTCTAATTACAGACCTATTTCTAATTTATCATTTATATCTAAGATCTTAGAAAATGCCCACCACAACTGTGCAGATACCTGCACAAGAATCAAAATTCCCATCTGGATTCAGACCTCGTCATAGTAATGAGACAGCCTTAGTTGGGATTACAAATGATCTTGTCTCTGATCAAGGCTGTGTTTTCCTGCTTGTGCTGCTAGACTTAAGTGCAGGGTAGGCCTGGTAGGTCCTGGAGTGCCATCTTCCTGCGTAAACTCCACAAGATTAGGTTAAGTTAGTTTAGGTTTAAGAGGTGTATAAATAAATTGTAAATAAATGACACTGGTTGAATTGCACCATTCCCTGTTGAAATCGTTAGATTTCTCTGTGTTGCATATACTTTTTAAAATTTGTATGTTGCTTTCCACATTTCTGTATGAACCCAATGATAACTATTCTTCTTTTTCTTTTTTCTTATTTCTGTTTGTACACTATCAGAGTATGTGTATGTCTTGATTGGTTAACATTCTAGGTGGTATGGAAGTAGGCCTGTTCTGAATTGTTAAATTGTGGGTGGTCCACTGTTTACAGTGCCTGATGTGTCCGATGTATTTATTTTATTTGCAGTAGTCAGAATAAAATAGTTTGATAAATATTCCAGAGAAGAAATCTGCATTCATGGCTCCACCATTAATTAAAGCTAAAATAAGGCGACTGAAGAGGGAAAGAATTTTTCATACTGATTGAAGGAGCCACCTGTTGAAAAAGCTCTAATAATCATCCATATTTAGTGTGCTAATTATCTCGTCTGATTTAATTGCCACTTACTACCTGCATTGCTATGACGATTATCACAGCTGTGGTCTGACATTGTTTATGTTCACTCACATTCATGCTGTCGGTGCAGCTCATTCTGAACTTGGTAGTAGGCCCAGAGATTTTTTGTGGGAAAAAACAGAACTGGAGTCACTGCAGAGACCTTCACTGTGAACATCAAGAGTCTCTAGGGCTAAGGTTCCATCATTTAATTTGTAAAGCTCTGTTTAAGCAGGTATGGCAGAAATAAGTTGGCATTGCAAAGACTCTGGAACTCAGCCTGAAACCCAGGGCCGGCCTCTAGCAACGCGGGGGCTCCTGCCAAGCAATTTAAATATGCATCCCTTGCCGGGGTACTGTAATTTCTAATCCCTCTAACCTTCAGTGAAGGTTGCCAGGGACAGAAAACAAAAATGAATAAATTGTGCAAAATGTATGTGTAAGACGCCAGTGGAGTGATAACACAGTTTTTCACTTTCTGTGTCACGTTGGGAAGGCCGAGCGAGCTCGAGTCATTTCCATTTTTCCCCATTCGAAAGGGGGACTTGCAGGTTTATTAGAGTTAGTGGCCTGTGATTGCCTTTTAATGAGAGAATGAGTGTGAAGGCGAGATAAGGAGGAGTTCAGACTGAGAGGTCCTTGGTGGGATTAGAATAATCATCAAAAATGCCATGTCTTTAAAAAACTCACAATAGGATATGGCAGCCCGGCTTCCAACCTTCAGCAGCCAATCCATTTGTATTCCAGTGCAGTGGTCCAGTTGATGCCTGTGAATATAAATTTTGCTCTCTCTTTAACACCTACCACAACTGAACAAATGGAAAGTCTCAATGCCAGTGAGAAAAGCATGAGAGGATCTATTTTAACAATCTTTCTGATGTCAGCCCTCAGTCTAGTTGATAAATTGTGTTGATTGAGTCTCTTCATTTGTGTTGGAAACATTTTCATCAAATGTGCCCTTATTAAACGTGACAAAACATAGAGGCCACTCGTCTCCTGTTTTATTTTCTGTATGCTGGCACACTACTGATTGTGAGATTATATGACACAAGCCTGCGGTGCGGACTCTGATCAAGAAGGCAGCAGATTGAGCTCGCTACAGATTGTGGCGCTTTGGGTGAGTAATTCTGGCCTATATACAGACAACATTATAAATAATTTCTTAGATGGATATTTGAGCCATTGAACTGCATTAGATATCTTGGTTAAAAGAGGATGCAAAATCCACAGTATTTTTCATCTGTTGAAATAGAATAATTCACTGCTCTTTGACTTGCCTGAATACACTGAAGATTATAATGATAATGATGCCCATTTAATGAACTTTCAGCCCTGTGTAGTGACTCCAGAGTATGCTGCAATACACAGGCAAGGGACATTGCACGTGGACTGCGACTGGTGTTTCAAGACCAGACAACAGCTGTCATGCTTGTTGAAAACAGGCTTACTCTTTATAGCTGAGAATGCATTTAAGTGCTCTCCAGGGTGTGCAAAAGCTTGGCCCAATACATTAGCTCTGATCTGCAACTCACAGATCAAGTGGGCTACTGTGAATAGCCCTTTTGGGGAGAAAACACTCCCTTAGAAATCTGATGTATTAAGCTATGGTCAGCTCCTAGTGCACCGGCTGGCAGTCTTTTCGCTTTAGTTTATATGACTTTCCAGAAGATAAGCGATGCCATGTTGGCGTACCACTGAAACATCTGGTTTCAACGGTTTGTTTAATGACACATCTGTAATGGTTAAAGGGGATTTAAGAACATGTAACTGTCCAGTAATAGCTCTAAGCCTCAATGTTATTTGTCATGTTCTTCAAATTATTCCCCAAAAAACAGTTAAATGTCAATTACAAGTGAAACTGACTTTTCTGGAAACATTACACCAGATTACATTATTATTACCAGATTCACAAACACTGCAAAAACACAATTTTTAGTAGAATATGTGTAGTTTAATATGCACCATTGATTTGCAAACCTGGCGCATTTGCATATTCCTTTCTCATTACCCTAATCCACACCCCTGAATTACAAATGACCACCACAGCTAAAAGCCTCAATATCTCTACTACAAAGCAAAGGAAAACAACCTTTCTGATGTAGAAATTTATATTTTACTGCATGAAATAATAGTTGCTTGCTTCAGGGAAACTTGATATATAGTGATATATAAATTAAACTCTTGGGCTGATGTGGCTCACTGAGGGCTGAGAAATTACTGATCTTTCAGCAATCACCCACTGTCACATTCTAGTACACAAGTAGCCAAGCATGGACATAGTACGAGAATAGCAGAAATCTGGTGGACTCCCTTCTCAAAGCAGGGTATTAAATATTTGAAGTTTGAAGTTAATTGTCATGAAGGTGAACTGAGAAGCAGAATGCACAGGGTTGGGGGCTATTTCCATTTCCACTAGTGGCCATTAAAGACCCTAAACACTTTTATAGTCAAATTAAAAACAACAACAAAATCCCCCCCAATATAGTTCATTACTAATTGGCCACAAGTGTAACAAACAATAAACAACCATTTGCTCTGTACAGGCTACTGGTTTTGTTTGCTTGTTGTGTGTAATTGTTTTTCTTTTTTTTAATTAATATTTTAGTTATTACTTGAATTAAAGTGCAGTCACGTCAAATAACAATTTTGGTGCCGTTTTCCCCCAGAAGAAGCATTTCGAGACTACAAACACTCAATGTGTATTTATATATTTAACAAAATTTATATTTATGTTTTGTGAACAATTTACAAATTCATTCATCTCACGGTTCATGAATGAGGCCCAGTAAATGCAGTGTGGCTCCCACTGCCATGAAGGGTTGTACCTGCTCTACAATGACCTTTGAAATGGTGGCTCGCAGGGTTTTCCAAGCAGGTCATTAAGCATCCTGACCATCACTTTCTCCAGGTTTGGCCCATCCTCCACTGCTTTCACTCTTTGAAGAACCCTGGTCTTCCAACAACATCACCAGTCCAGGGTTTGTCTCATGGGACCACCACTACTGCCCAGGACCACCCTGCAAGCCTTGCTGTTTTGTAGATGCTCTCACCCAATGATTTGGTCACACAGGTTTTTATATTCCCACTAATTTTTCCAAAATATAACAGGCCAATTATGAGATTTGATGACTGGTTGCTTACCTTCTAACATGTACCACACTTTGATGTGACATTATGAAATTATAAACATTATTTCTTCTCTCATCATAATGTTTTGGCTGGTCAGTAGTAAATGTTCTGTTAAATTAGGTTATTATATTAATTCATTGAATTGATACATTTCAATGGAAGTAATTCATTTTAGCTCCAATATGCTAAACTTTAATTCCAACCCTGTTCAAACACACCTGATGCAACCTGACCAGACCAGAAAAGGATTCTATGGTTCCATTCCATTTCTTATAGAAATGTGGCAAAATTGACTGCCATATTCTGAAATTTGCAACCAGACTTTACACAGTAGAGAGGCAGAGCCATACACACCTTCTCATTGGGTAGACCCCACAGCCTTCTCACAGAAGAAGCCTCTCAGACTGCCTTCAATGAGTTTACAGCAAAGCTTAAAGGAAATCATATGTTTCCCCTGGAACCGAGTCTGTCCAATAAGTGTAATATTTCAAGAAAACTAAGATCTGGAATCAAACACTGGAGAGGGAAAGAGGACAAAAACTTATCACTGAAATCATGGGGATGGGGCAACACATCATACTACAACTGGCCACCAGAAGCATTAGACCTGTGACGGCTTCAGATGTTAAGCAGTCCATGATTTTCAAACTCTTCCCCTTCTGCTTCATTTGCCAGTGTGTGGTTAATGAGTGCTCCACATTTTTGAGCCTCTGCACCCATAGTGTGAATGCACTACTAGCAACACCCCTTGTGCACTGCTAAATTACTGTGACTCTAATCCCCCAGTCATAAACCCTCCAGGTCCGAGATGAGAAGAGGGCCTTCATCCAAAACACCTTAGTCTCCTAAGTCAGTTCCTTAGGTGGCAGTGTTGTGAGGTCAGTACCTGTAAGTGAAATGCATTTTAGATGTGCTTTTAAGGCTGCAATATGTCATGACTTTGGCAAGATACAGACGGCCTACTGCTGTAAACGTCAGCATATACCACTAGCCAACAAAATATAAGTATAGGATACTAATCTTTTATAACATTTTACAGGAGCTAAAATGGGATGTGTACACAAATAAACATCACAGAAGGAAAATCTACCTGCAAAAGAGAGATTTTCATGTTAGAGATAAAAGCTCTAGTTAAAATGATCATAAACAACTCACAAGCTTGTGGGAAAAGTAAGTCATTGAAGAACAAATATATATATATATATAATTATTATTATTATTATTATTTATTTTATTTTTTTAAATATGTGATACAGCCAGAGGAAGATCTCTGAAGCCTAATAAACAGAAACACACCAATCGTTGAAAGGATGGTTCAGATTTTTTATTTTATGCATTGCATTTTCATTACTCATCTTCAGGGCACCAATCCATCAAAGTCTATAGCATACACACCCATGCACCTAGGGAGCACGCTCAGAGGAAATCCATGCGAATATGGGTGGAACATGGCAAGCTCCTTACAGGCAGAGACAGGATTGGACTCACAGACCCAGGCCTCTGGAGCTGTGTGGCACACACAGTACAGGCTTAAAAAGCAAAGCTGGTGTCATTTTCCCTGCCTCCTTTCTCTGTGCTCCTTCAGGACCCTGGAGGAATGACCACTGGTCAAGTAGTGCTGTTTGTCTTCCTAGATAAAGTGACAGAAGGTTAATTGACTTCTGAAATATGTAAATGCAATGTTTAGTTTTGCCTTTTTTTACACCACAGGTTCCCAATGCAGCTGCTACGGGCTTCATCCACAATTACTACTGTAGTATCAGCATGCTGCCTGCAGGCCTTGTCCAATTTTACTACTTGACTTACCCTAAGACTTTTTGTGAGATTCAGAGACTAGTAGCCCTACTAGTAATACTTTACAATGCATATGATATGCAATGGCAGCCAATTCTCAGATACTGTATTACTCAAATATTTAGTATTTATATATTTAAATGTATTTAAATATTTAGACAAAAACCATTTAGTACTGTTTATTGCTGTTGACTCCTTCACATGATCACTCAGGTTTTTGACGGTGGAGTGGTTAGACACCAATGTTTCAGGATGCTCCCATGTTTATGTTACCTTCTGGTTCTCTCCTGAGTTAGGCTGTTATAGTCAGATCTGCCAGAGTCACTCGCCACACTCTGGAAATGTTTACATTCTCTATTCTCTTTAAATTTAAACATCAAACTCATTCATCTCTGTACCTTTTCTGAGTTAATGATGACCCACCGACCTGAGCTGATTACATGCTAACCTCGAGCTCCTCTGCCCCATCTGAGAAGGACCCCAAGCTCCCCTGCTTTACATTGGCTTTCCACCTTCCGGCTTCTGGCTAGTTTCCCACCCTGCCATGGACTAGTTGCTCACCCACCATCAGCAACCATGTAGAAATCTACTGTTACTATTATGTCCACCAGCAAACTAACAATAATTCAGTATATCTGAGTATTAGAACAGAGGTGTAGGGGTCCAGTGTCCCCTAACTGTGTATAAGTAGTTTGACCAGAGGAGGATGGGTCCCCCTTGTGAGCCTGGTTCCTCCCAAGGTTTCTTCCTCCAACTCTGAGGGAGTTTTTCTTCGCCACTGTTGCCCTTTGGCTTGCTCACTAGGGGATCCATCTCTTATCATTTGTTTATTTGTTGTTAACCTTTTCTTTCTTTATTTCTTGATTTCTGTAAAGCTGCTCTGTGAGAACTTCAGTTGTGAAAAGCACTATACAAATATATTTAGATGATTTTTTTTTTTTGCAAGTATGGTTAGTTAATGTACCCTTATTGTGAAGTGTTACTGGTTTTTGTGTGTAAAGTCTGCACTTAGAGGGCACTGCATCACACAAAAATGGGTTATTTCCAGTCTTGGCTGATTCTGACTGGGCAACTCAAATTATAACACATAACTCAGAACACATTTATTTGATGTATACAGCAAGGAACAATGTGTGGGACAATATGAGCACAGTTCTATTGTATGTGTTTGGCATTTAGATTGCTCTTAGAGTAAGTCATGCTTTAAAGACCTGCTGACTCAAATTCTGAAAAACAAAAGCAAGCAAAAGGTGTGCTTGAGGATAATGATGACCCTTTTTGTTTAAATAAGCATGGAGGTCAGACAATGTGTCCTGCTAGGCCTTATCCCCACCTCACTGCCTCCCCACCATGGTGACAGCCACGACTATGGCACGACTTTGTAATCCACTCATCCGTCATTCCGTCTCTGCCCATGCGCCCCACCATACATCTCTTCACTCTTTGCATCGCCCGTTTAACTCTACCATCCATCTTCCCACCGGGTGCCTTTCTCCTCCCATCCGCAGGCTGGGGCAGCCCTCTCTGATTACCTGGCGGCAGGCTGTCTCAGTCACAGGCATGCAGGGTCATTTTCACTTCTGATTCACTGTGCACCACATGCTCATCCACTCCCTTGTTTGAGTGTAGAATTGCGTGGGATCAAAGGCTGTACATTATCATGTTGGGGAGGGGCCTGCAGGATGAAACAGTAGCAAACTGCGCTCTCTCAGGACTAAGAGCCTAAGTCATGAGCACATTAGCTGTGGATCACGCGGCGTTAGGAGAATCTGTCTCTGTCACTGAGCTGATGAGGCAGAGTGATTAACAGGCCTCTCTTCTCAGCACAGACCGGCAAGCAGTGGGAGCTGCTGATGAGTCAACTCTAAAAGACAATCTCTCTCTCTCTCTCTCTCTCTCTCTCTCTCTCTCTCTCTCTCTCTCTCTCTCTCTCTCAACTGTTATTTCCCTCTCCCTTCCACCCACAATGAAGCAAATTGAACATGCACAGGCCAGGTTCACACTCAAGTCACTAATGCACCTACTGGAGTGCAACTTAATGCAAGTCAAAAAAATATGCTTTGGTTAAAAGAGTTAAAAGAGTGCTCAAAGTGAGTCGGTACTCACTGTACACACTCTTGGCACTTGTACAATTTATTCTTTGGCATAGCATGTCTTTTACCTGTGTATCGGGATTTCTCATAAGCAGAGAAGTTTAAAAATGTCCAGGATTTAAGAGGATTTAATGCAGTGAATATAGATACCAGAGCACAGAAGATAATTGGATACAGAAACTAATGAACTAACAGTCTGTTATCTGTTACATCCATTCTTATACAGTCTCTTAATTTTCACAACCTCTACATTTGAATACAGTAGCACAGAAACCAATACCAAGTTTGAATTAATAATTAATAGATTAATAATTTGAATTAATATCTACAGCAGAGTACAATACATTATTCACTGTGTCATGTCACACCTGCATTAGGAAATGGATTAATATGACCATGGGTTTGAGAGACTAGAATAAAAGTCTAGCTCTTGGCTGAGTGTCTTAACTGGTGACACTGAAAACCAAAATAATTCAAATCATTCAAAAATATTTCTTTCTTGGTGATCTGTACATGCTTGACCAGCAAGTTGTAGCAAGGAGTGAACTTTCAAGTATTGCTACCTGTTTATGACATAAATACTATATTTCACAGTTACAGAATAAAAGCATTTTCCCGTCACTTAAACTCTTGAAGACTAAGAGACCTGATGAAAAAACTTGTCTGGTTTGTGTCAAACTTGTGTCACTGCAGTGACACTGACCTGGTGGTGTGTTAGTGTGTGTTGTTTTGCAGGTGGATCAGACACAGCAGAGCTGCTGGAGTGTTTAAACACTGCGTTCACTCTCTGTCCACTGTATTAAACACTCCTACCTGCTTCACCTTGTAGATGTAACGTCAGAGACAGAAACTTATCTGTTGCTGCACGGTTTGTTTTGGTCACCTTCTAGTCCTTCATCAGTGCTCAGGACTGGATTCTTCTAGTTGGTGGACTTTTCTCAGTCCAGCAGTGAAACTGTTGGGTTTCAACACTCCAGCAGAACTGCCACCATGTCAGTGTCTTTGCAGTGCCGAGAATGTCCCACCACCACCACATAATACTTGCTCTTTGTTGGTCCTGTGGGGACCTGAAAGAGTGAAAGAAGACAAAAAAGAGAAACAGATGGACTACATCTGTGTGTAATTATAGAACTATAAAGTGCTGCTGTGTGGTCAATGAAGGTATTAATAAAAAGGTATTTTTATATTGATATTAAAGTATTAAAACATATAATTTACACTATATGGGAATGAGTATTGGGACATTTTCTGTGTCTTCAATTATTCTTTTGTTGGAGTAACTGCCCAGGAAAAAAATTCTACTAGATTCAGGAACATTGTGGATTTGAACTGAAGTGTAGGGCTGCATACTGGCCCTTAGACGTAAAAAGTCTTTAATAATAGTAAAAAATAATCTTTATTCAATTTAATTAAATGTTTAAGAAATGTAAAACATTTATGCTTGTCTTTATTCCCTTGTCTTGACACAGTCTTTTGCATGTCATATCCTGTAACAGACAGCAGGAGAGACAGGGCTATTTTGAACTTTACAAGAGATGACTGACCAGTGCGTGTCATGGACGCATTGTAAGCTGTGCCATTGCATGAATACCTCCATCAATCTTCCCTCAGCTTTTCTTTTTCGCAGACAAGATAAAATGCCAGCTGTGTCAGATCAGACACAGATCAAGTGTTACTCTACTTCTGATTCACAATCAATGGCAGACTGGCTGCAGTGGAAGGCAGGCAGAGTGATATATGTCCGTGCTTTTACTGCTTATAGCTTATATAGTATAGTGCACTGAGTAACATCACATGTGCACTTATATAGAATGGAGGGTGTTTATTTTTTTCTCTAGAGAATCTAGATGTGATGCCAAGTGGCCTAGAGCTTTCTGGGCCCTCCTTTCTGACTCACATACAAAGCAGCTGTGATTGTGTGGGATATGAGAAGAATATGCAGCCAGCTGAGAGACAGAGGGAGACAGAGCAATTGCAGTCAGGGGGAAAGAAGAAGAGGAGGAAAAGAAAGAGAGTGGGATGTAAGCACATAGTGGCAGGTGTCATGGATTCTTTCTTGCAATCTCACACCCCCACACTGTGTCTTCATTATGTATGCTGTTCAGGCCCACACAATCACACACATTACACTGCAGCCATTGTCCCAGTGGGAGAAATCAGGAAGCGCAGGCAGTGCAAGAGCAAGAGCCTACTAGCTCTCTGGAATTTGATGTCTAATAGACAGCTTTTTTTCTGCAGCACTTTATTAGCTATAAGCAATCAACATTAATGGGGAGAGCTTACCAGGTGTCCTCTTGGTGATGAAGCTCCTAAAAATTTAGTGTAGGTCATTTTCGAAAATGGGAATCTCATCACAAATCTTACATTATTCCTCAGGGCAAATGCTTTCTTGGCAGAGCAATGACATCTCAAAGAAGATGTATTTTTAAATGACTTGAACTACTTTCATATTCCTCTAAGTGTCTGGGAAAAAAAGCCTAGTGTGCCTGGAAGATCATTTATTTTCACCAGTGTGGCACACGCCAAGAAAGAACGGCTAGAACAGCCCATCAAAATGTATTTCCCACTTGAACATCTACCTTGCAAAGATCCTAAATTGGGGTAAAAGTAAGCTAACAAGTAGAGCTTTTTCTTGCAATGGAGAAGCAGAAGATCTCACTCAGCTCTCTTTGCAGAACAGCGATTTCCCCTGAACAAATAATTCATTTTCTCCAGTCACCTTGGATAATAAGGCCATGCTGTATGTGTGACAGGCAACACTAACAACGAATGTCAGCTTTCAGGACCAAACAGCCCCACCTGGGAACACAACAGACTTGATTATATACAGCTCTAACACAAACTGGGAGTCCCACTCACAGCTAGAGCCTTCCTGTCCTCCTCAGAGTTTAAACAGAAGGGGAAATGGACAACATCCAATAAAGGACTCGACAGCAATAAGAGAGGCCACAGACTTTATAACTAGTCAGCTTACTTAGCCATAAAATGCACGTACATAAGATGGATCATCCTGAATAATTTTAAGACGGGTGTTTCTTACGGTGAAACATGTAAACCAGCAACAAGAAGTTTGTGGGTTCCAAACTTGTGACTGTTTGAATATTCCCAAGTGTGTGTTCACTCCCTTACTGTTTGCATGACATGTTCATAATGTGAATAGAAAGCAGTGCCTTACATTTTTAGCTGCTTAAATCAGCCTGTGGGATTCCTTCCTTGTTAAATTGTATTTTAAATTGTAAATGTTGAAAACACCATAGTCAGAAACCTTTACTTCCAATGCAAAGCAATATTTGCTGAGAATATCAGACCACCAATGCTTTCTGTGAAAATCGATAGGGACATGTGATTTGGTTGGCAGAAATAACATAATTGGCACAATAGTACTCTCAAAACAAGACAAGATAGTCTACCTGCTCAGCAGACACAGCAGACAAACATACACTTTTGGAAATCCATTCCAACGATCACTCCAGTTTGAATTCTTTTTTGGGTCAAAATTTTGTACTCGTGTCTTTCATTCTGTCATTACCATTTCATTTTTTAATCCCATGGCCTCAATAGCAAATCAGTCTTTTCTTTATGTCAGAGCATTTGATGTACCAACTGCCTTCAGGGCTTTCAGAGTGTAAAGAGTATTTTAAGCAATATAAGAAAATCAGTTTTTGTACAAATCACATTCTCTGCCTTTTAGCCTTTAAAGACTAATATTTCCAAAATGGAAGAGAGTCAAATGGATATTATTATGTGTATGTTGTTTTATTAAAAGATTTTTCCACCAGATGTGGAATGAATATGACTCAATTTTGCGAGATGGTCCACGCCCCAATCTCCTCACACTCAGCCACTCCAAACTCTAGCTCAAACATATCTCCAGTCCCTGGGGGCGTGGGTCAACTAGCAAATATGCATAAATGCATGAAGAGCATTTAATGTCATAGTAACACATTTGCAAATACTACTAATGATTCATTGCATCACAATGCATCACAAAAATATCACATGGACCTCTCTGAGTGTCAATTTCCCAGAAATGAGCAAAAATATTTCTTTGGTTGCAAACACAACAGGTCAAGATTTTTAATGTAAACAGACACCATATTCATGGTCAAAGACTCCCATTATTTTTCCTCTTCCTTCATAACATCCTAAGAAATGTACAAAAATATAAACTATAACATAACTACAGCAACAAATATGGCCAAAAAACTATGATCAAAAATACTGACCATGTCCAGAAATTTGTTGCAATTACTTTGCAAAAATTTGTGTAATTTAAATTATTAGCACAATAAACTTACCCAAAGCCATACTTTAAAAAGCATAAAATGGTTCAAGACAAAGTGCTGGAGAGTTCTGAAGTGGTCAGCAATCCAGGTCTAAATCAGCATTTGTGAGCTGGTATCATTCAATCGATGAGACCTGGAGCAGATAGCAAAAGAAGAGTGGTTGTATAGAGAGGTTTAGGAAACTCAGCTCTCCAGAGTGTGACTGATTAGAGGTATTGTGTCTAAAGTGTGTTAATATTACATTGATGGTGGTAATAATTTTGTCCAGTCTATTTCTGGAGAGAAAACTAATCAGATTTGATATTTTATTCTCTGCTTTTTAATTGCATTCTAGTGCGAAAAAAAGAAAGAAAAGAAAATATGAATACCAAAGCATTTGTCACTGAAACAGTGATCTGGGAGAAAAGGGGCATTTTCTGTTCAGTGTTGATGAGCCACATTCAGATAATTGCTGATGCTTTTCTTTTTTGATTGCTTTCTTTTTTCATTTTCATGCTTTGAACAAACCATATTCCTTTGTTTTCTGTCCATATGCTGCAATCATGGTCTTGGAAGAGATTCATTTTTTTTGCCTTGCAAACACCTCATAGTTGTTGATTAATAATTGGTAAACTGGTTGATGGTTCAATAATTGGTTGATATCCATTGTGGTTAAATATATCACAAGTACATTTACATATATGTATTTGGTTTATTAATAAGATTTGAAAATTGAGAATATATTCATGTATTTGTTTTGAGTGGCATACAGACAGAGGGTGAAGGGTGTAGGCATCTGAAATAAATAGAAAATTATTGAGCCCATATTATAATGATAATTTAAACTATTTATGAAAATAACCACAGACCAGAAATCCCAGATTTAGTGGTAATACTGAATATAAGAGGTAGCCAATCCCATTCCTGGAAAGCCAAATTCCTGCAATGTTTTGTACTTTTCCTGCTAAAGCGCACCACATTCAATTCACCTGTTAATTGGTTCAGTGGATCTGCTGGTACAGGGAAACTGGCAAACTGTGTTCTGTCTCAGATTTTTACGCTTGCCAATTTTTCCTGCTTCTGACATAAACTTCAGGAAATTAAAGCTTTAGCGAACATTTTATCAGGAGACTCAAATGCTTTACAGGTGCTGATCTCTGCCTTCCCCCCTTCCTTCCACCAGTTTGGTCCTCTTGGTCATCCAGGGGGTTGGCTCCACCCCTGCATTCCATACTCGGCATTGTCTAAGAGGGCCCAGACGTTTCAAGACATGGCCTGACTATGGACCCAACACCAAAGACTTCAACTCATAAATATTAATCTTCAAAATGTTCCTTTGGTCAGAATAAAATGTTTCTGCATACTCTTCAGAGTATTCCTGGTAGAGCTGACTATTCACTTGCTGCACCTGGGGCCGATGAGGATAATGAGCCCCAGGTGGTGCATAAAGAGAGCGCCTTGGCCTTCTCAGAGAGAGAGAGCTGAGCTGAGAAGGACTACACACAGTTCTTTGCACTGGGACTTAAGAGTGTGAAGCATAGGGCTATGAAGCCCCTCACAAATGCTGGCAAGTGCCTGTTGCAGCCCAGTTGGGGCTTAGTCTTTTATTTATTTATTTATTTTTGTCGTTCTCATGTTGGTATTTGTGTGTTATGAACAAATAAAGCCTTTGGAGTTGCTCCATTCTCATGTTGGCGTGTGTCTTTGCACTGCTCATTCTGTGCTGGCTTCTTGTAACCAAGCCCCAATTCCCCAGCATGGATCACAACATATATACCACCCTGGACAAGTGGCACTGTAAAGAAATAATCACTTGTTCACTACAGTTTCCATCAGCAGTTTTATTGTTATGAATGATCAGTGTATATCACTGCTGTCCAATGAAAACATGTATCTCCATATTTGTCCATTGACCCAGGAGCCTTCCTCAAGGCTGTAACACTTCCAGTCAACCAAACATTGGGTCATGCCCTGCACATGCAAGACATCAAGAAGGGTTCACACAGTGTATGCTGGTGCCTCATCAATGATCCTGGGCATGGGAGGTTGTGGCCTATTAGTCCTGCACAGGAGGGATTTCAGCCAGGAAACATGGAAAGTGGGGTTCACCTAAAGAGTTCAGGGAATGTCCAGTTTGTAAGAAACTGGACTGATCTGCCAAATAAATAAACTGGGCCAATGTACCGATTTTCAGGTGGTTACCCAGAGTGGCAGATCCTTAGCCAACAAACACACTTTCTGTTCAGGGCTCAAGATCGACGCTGGCACTGAAGGTTCACTCCAAGTCCTGGTTGACTCTTTTGGTCTGTCTATTGGACTGTGGGTGGAACGTGGGCATGAAGGGATGGGTATTTGATGAAGGTGGCCCACTGGTTGGGTTCTGTTGTCCTTATTATTGGCACACACCTCACAGGCAGTAACTTGGGCCCGGTCCTCACTTTCCATATGTGGCAACCATAATGACTGTCATAATATTTAATGACTGTCTCCAGTGACTGCTCCTGGGGACAGGGCTCCCACTGGTGGGAGAGGACATCAGACATGGCGTTCTTTGACCTGGGTCTGTATGACAAGGTAAAGTCAAGTGTAGAACAGTACCCACCTGGCTTGGCATGGATTGAGACGCTTGACCTGCTGAATGTAGGCTGAATGAATGCAGATTCTGGCCTGTGCCAGCAATATTGGACAGGACAGCACCCACGCCTTTCTCTGGGTAGTTTGGAATCAGGAAAATAGAGAACCAGAGCAGTGACTAGCCACTGCTTTACTTCCTCAAAGGCCTCCTGGGCTTCTGAGATCCACTGAAACTGGCCCAACCCCTTCTTAGTTGCAAAAAAATGGATGTGGGTTGTGATTACTAGGTAACAACTCTGACCTTGACTGGGTCCATGCTCAGGTGTTTTGTTAGAGATGATAAATCCCAAAAAGGATCCCTTCTGAGCATGGAACAGTGACTTTTCTAATTTTATGAACAGGTGGTTCTCCAGCAAAGGTTTTTGTAGTGGCCAGATGGATTAGTGAAAGCCATCTTCCATTCATCCCTTTCTTTAACGTTATAGGCATAGATGGACCTTGGTAAAGATGGAGGCCTACTACAGTGAGGAAATGAAGGCAGAGGAAATAAGAGGGAGAGGGTAGGGGTCCATATCCATAATTTTAACCCCTGCTGGAAGACTGTTAGCAGTGCTACAGAGTCCCACCCACTCTCTGCCACTACAGTGTGAAACTCGATTGTATATTCTGACACCAAACATTTTCCCTGATGTTGGCGCAGGAGACAGAGCTTGTCTCCCCTTTGCAGGCTGGATGATGAAAAGTGTGATGCAAGGCTGCCATAAAAATCTCTGCAGAGGAGCACAAGTCAGACTACCATTCTCAGACAGGAGTTGTCCATGCCAGGGCTTTCTCAGTGAGCAGGGAGATGTTGTAGGCCACCTTTACCTGATCTGAAGGAAATCTAGATGTCTGCTGTTCAAATGTTAATGTCCATTTGAGGAGGAAGGCTCTACAGCCACCAGGGTCCCCTGACTACCTCTTGGGTGTTAGGAGCTGAGGCTCCATCTGAGTGGTTTTTGCTGTTGTTAATTGAATGGGGAAGAGTTAGGAAGAGGTGGAGATGCATCCACTGGGGTGTTGAGCCCCTGTATAGCCAGGCTTCCTATGGTTGCCCCCTGATTGGACAGGGCAGATTTGACCTGTTCATTGGCTGGCTGCTTGGCTGGGTCCATTGTTGGCTGTGTCTAGCATAAGGCCTTATTTTACATTCACTTCCATTCAAAGTTAAGTCTCCTGTACAGTTGCCATTTTGCCATGTTTTTCATTGGACGGCGATGGCCTTGGCTTAGTGGTTTCTGGAAGACAATGGTTTCTGCATTATGTTCCTGGAATTGACCATGTTTATGCTGACAACCACTGAGTTTGGCTAACCAACCAGTTCTGAGTAGGATTCTTCTCAGGAAAACTGGAATAATCCGACCAAGCTCCATTCCAGCTACATTGGATTTATGAGAGGAAGGCTGGTTGTATTACTTTTCCACAGCTGTAGGAAGGACCATCACCTCCATCAACATCATTTACCACCACACTGCCTCTTCAAGCACCAGCATGTACTGGAAGGCATGCACCTGCATCCTGTTTACTTGATGTCTAGAACTATATTAAGCTGTGGAGTCACTTGTCCCTCCCCTTATTCTGTAATGAATTGTGAAATTCTCAGCATAGCAATCACCCAAACAGTGGATGAGCACCTGCGTTTCACAATTGCCTTTTGTTAACATTTGTCTAACGGGGATCCACGGGCATCTTAATTAAGTCCTTTCAACACAGCAAAACAACATAAGCTAAGGCAAATTCTCCTGCTACAAATTCATCTGTCCATGTGTCAGCAGAGACATTATAATTAGCCAGATGATGGTAGAGAAAAACAGTGAAGTGTATTTGTTAACTGTTCATTACAAATCAGTGATTCAAACCTCTATAACGTCACAAGATTCGTCTGGATCACAGGTTAAGCTTTGTGAATGACTCACAAACGAACTAATTTAATTAAAGGAGATTGTTTCTTAGAGAATATTCAATGTCAGAGAGGACTAACTGAATATGCCAATTATAACAGTTTAAACAACTGTGAAAATAGAAGCTATACCATGATAGCACTGTCTAATGAAGGCTGTCCTTCGGAGCTCTCCATCAGAGAAAGAAGGGGACTTTTGAGAGAAAGCCAATGAAAGGCCAACAGACCTGTTTCTGCATTTGAGTCAGAAACTGGAAAATAGTGTTTGTACCACTTGTAAATTGCTCTCAAACAAGTTTATGAGATGTGACATGTACCATGACCTTTTACCTTTATGGTGTAATCATATTTTTTATTACACTTTGATGTTTATCTGACCAATATTAGTTCATTTTATTTGATATTTCACAATGTTTGTAATGTTTGTAAAGTCACTTTCTTGGGTTATCCTACAGATCTTCATTCTAAGTGGGTGGATCTCCTGACAAGCACCTGAACAGAGTGAAGTACCAGTCAATCATCTTATGTATACAAAATTCCAATGAACACTCAAATGCAGCACTAGAATGGAGTAAAGGTGCCCTTGTCAATATCAAGAGCTCTGCATACAACTAGCCTGTATGGGAGGGTGACTAGACTAGACATTACTGAAGATAAAACATGTCCGCATGTTTGGATATTTTGCATGTGTTCACTCAAGTTTGTGACAGTGGAGAGTGAATGTTTCTGGTTGCTTCTATGTGTTACCTTTTGGTTCTGTCCTTCTGGGTAGGCTATCCCAGACAGGTATGTCACTTGCCACACTCTGGTAATATTTAAACTAATCACATCTACCTTTTCTGAGTTAATGGTGTCCCACCGGCCCTGGTAGAGGGAAGGCTAACTTTGAGCTCCCTTGCCCCTTCTGAGGGGACCTCGAGCTCCCCTGTTACCCCAATCAGACTGGCTACCTATCTTCTCGATACCTCGCAAGGTTTTTCTTCCAGCTCTGAGGGAGTTTTTCATTGCTACTGTTGCCTTTGGATTACTCACCACGGGGTTATGTCTACATCCTTTATGCAGTGATTGTCATTTTTTTTTTTTTTTTTTGTAAAGCTGCTCAGAAATAACACAGTTGTCAAAAGTGCTATACAAATAAATTAATTTTTTTTACTACTAATCTGCCGACAATAAAGAATTTAGATCCAGACAAATCTCATAACCTTTCATGGGGTTGGATACTTTTGCAAGTCGCTCTCTAAATAGACTGAACAAAAGAAGCACTGCTCAAAAATATAATAGCTTTAGTTAGAAAAGTTTTATTTGTTGTACTCTTTATTGACTGAATGTATTTTTCCATTCATTCCAGTTTTATGCAACCATACCTCTGAAATGTTCAATAGACAACAGAAAACAAACCAAACAGGTACAAAAACAGGAAACGTAAACAAACAACAAGGATGTGAAGTATGAATGAGAGCACAGGATCACTTTTGCATTGAAGTATCTTGAAAAACAAACAAAAGAGTTGACCAGAAACACCAGAAACATCTGGATTAGATCGTCCAGTAATTCATAACTTCTACAAAAACGATGTCCTTTAACATTAAAGAAGCATTGTCTGTGGAAACACCGAATCACACAGATTTCAAAAATCCATATTATACAAATGTTGAAATCTCAATCTCTTTCTCAATCTCTCTCTCTCTCTCTCTCTCTCTCTCTCTCTCTCTCAAATTTTACAAATCTGTCACTGTTTACAAAATATGTTCTGACTTGAGGCCACAAAGGACCTCAGAAGGCTGTGCCTTCATCAAGGTGAAAGAAACCAAAACAAAGAGTGAGAAAAGTACAAAACCCTTTTTCTTTTGAGCACATATATGGGGTGAAACGAAGCACAGCATGTGTGGTGGAAACTTTGTCTGTTATTTAAACACAATTCTGAGGCCTGATTGAGGGCTGGAGCTTTATCTCCTCTGAGGGCCTTCCAAACCCTAATCAAGCGTAAGCGTGGGCTAAGACGCCTTTGGCCATATTCTGTTGTCAACACTTCAAATTTTACAAACAGACTCAATCTGTGCCTGCAAAACTCGCGGTGATGGTCTATAAAATGGGAGCGCCGAAAGGTCAGCAACGGACCCTGCTGCAGATTGATGAAATATTCAGTGTGGACCCCAGTGCATGTGGAGAGAGAGAGACTAAAAGGCATGCCAACACCTACATCAGCAGTTTGGTCCATATGTGCGTATATAGATATATACACACGCTTTCAGTACTCAGTTCTAAAATGGCAGCATGTTACTTTCAGGCCACTTGATTATGCTTTTTATGAACACATAACATATGCATCAGTGTTGTGTTATTAATGCAAGGCAGTGGAGGAAAGCGCATTGATTTGTTTCCAATAGACAGATGGTTGATGTAAAAAAAAAAAAAAAACACTATCAAAAGGATGTCTGTAGTGTAGCATCACTATTGAAATGCCCAGCTTTGGCTCAGTGCACAGTACAAATCCTAGATAAAGCTGTGTGTAGACGGAGCATTGACTTCTTATGTGACCAGACTGTGAATATTGGGGGCAAACAATGACAAGCTCATTAAAATACATTTAACCACAGTATCGTGACATTTTCACCAATGTCCTTCTGCGAGCACTCCGGATGAAACTGCAGATCTGAACGTGTGACAACGCTCTCAAGCCAATCCTGGCACAAATGAGGTATGGCACCTTAAATGAGGCGTAGCAGCAATGCAAGGTTGTTGAGATGAAAAGAAAAAAAAAAAAAACACAGCAAGATAATCAACAAGTTCAATATGCTATGCTCTACGCATCAACAACAAATCAAATTTTCCTCTGGCCCAAGATTTACATCAGAGTATTTACACTATCAACAGACTGCTAAATTGATATGTTTTTTTTAATTAGGCTGTGTAAAATTAATAGGGGGGGGGGCATATTAGCTGTATCACCCGCTAATACTAGGCTCTGCATTGGTATCAATACAGCATTATTCTGCTTATTTTCCACACTATTCTCAGGGTCCTTTCCCCCATAAACATTTCAGTTATCTTAATCATCTTGGTCGAGAAAACTGGTAACTGACCACTTAATCATCACCTTAATGTTAGAATGCTTTTCGCAAAACCAGTCGACTGAATCATCACACTGCATGAGTTACATAACAATCAGCGCAAAAAAAATTACAACTTTTATGTGACTCCCATTTCTGTAAAAGAAAACAGGGAAAGAGACAACATTTGTAGAGAACACTCATATGAACCGAAATATTGCACACTTATGACAGAAGTAAACAGGTCTCTTGAACTGGCACAGCATAGGTGTCAAAATCAGGCTGATTGTTTTGAAAAGCATTCATCTCAGCCTCTTATTGTGCCACGTTTGTCTTGATCTCATCTGTTCTTTTCTCTCCACTGAAATGTTTGTATTTTTTCATTAGAAAAGAGTTTCAGAGTGGCCAGTTTAGCCAAGAGAAGTCCAGGAGTGTGTTTGTTTTGGCAGTACAGTGTGTCCGCTGAACGGGGGGAAAGAGGGGGGATGGTCAGGCAGCCGGACGTGTGGGCATGTTAGTGTACAGGGTTGGGGGGGGGGTTGGATTGAGGGCTGAGAATCTGTGCTGGATGCTCAAGGAATGGCTCACATGCCTGAGGCACCCAGGCCCATAGCGGCCGTGTGGCTCATGCACGGTAACGTCTGCACGGCTTTGGGGAAGTCGTGGGCGATGATGCGGCCGTTCTCCCCACCACTGCCATTTCCGCTCATCCGCGTCAGTGTGGAGCAGCGCATGGCGTCGTTAATGGATTGCTGGGATGAAGACAATGGCAGAGTTAGGACACAGCAATGGAAGTGTGGGCAGAAATGCTTGAAAATGTTGGTTTTAGTAAAGAATATTCAAAAATGATTTAAGCCTGAAGTTACCAACCACACTCTCGGAGTCCTACCAAACATAACCCACCTCTTACAACGTACACGGCTGTAACTAAAAAACATGATACATGCATCAGGTTATAGTTAAGGTTTGTCGGGTGGCAGATCTCCAGGAGCAGGCCTGCAACCACTGATGTAAGCATTTGTCTAATGACGAGTTTGCATACAAAATGCTGGAGAACATGATTTTTGGGTAGTTAGTGGAAGAAGTTATTAAAATGATGCAGATTCTTGTTTGTAGGAAATCTAATAGTTTTCAATGTCTTAATGTCTTTTCAATGACTTATACTATTTGAAGATTTAGTGATGAGCATACTAGAGACTGAGCATTTCAGTTTAGACACATCAAAAGTACGCTCAAATAGAACACACTCAGTGCTTAAGTAGTTTACGTACAATACTTTAAATTGTTGGATTGTTTAAACCTTTAAACAATAACAGCATTAGTGTTAAGGAAAGGAAATGCTACAATTTAAAGTAGCTCATTTTAAATACATTTCACGAGAAAAGCTTTCAGATTGTTGGTGTCAGGGTTTTAACTTTAAAACAGAGATGACGTTCGAATATCCAGAACTTCTGTAATAAGATCAGTTTTTTATGAGGTTCAGTTACAACAGCAGTAATAAGAAACCTGCTGCCATCGCTTTGAAGTACAAACCTTTATGCACCCAACTGAATCAGTACTTCAGGCAGATGGAGAAACGAAATCCTCTCTTCTGATTCCAGTTGTATTATCCCTATAGCATTCCCTGAGCTTTTAAAATGTTTCTAATGGTTATTCTTTTCCATCCTCATCATTTTTATATTACTGTTTTTTATGTGGCGATATTACTAATATTTATTTAATTTAAAGTTTTACTTTTTTAAAATAAAGTTTCTGTTTCAATCTTGAATTCACCTTGCAATCTTGTGTTTTTCACGTCATATATTGTATCTTATATCATATATTGCCATTCAGCTAAAATATATCAGAACATGATTTTGTTCTCCATATCACTCTGCCCTAAGTAATGTCACTAAGAACCAAGAAGAAATTTTAATTCAATTTCAAGAACCATGCTACAACATTTGTGATTGGTATGAAGAATCTCTTCATATGTGCTCATTGTTTTTAGGGTTTTCACTTTCAGTGGTTTCTCTACGGCATCATGTAAAATACTCCTTCTGGCACCTTTATGTTAGTGTAGAAACTGGGTTCCAGTATTCTGTATCTGCGTTGTTGTTTTTAAGTTCTACAGACATAAGTGTCCTAAAGATCCAACTGAATCAAAAATGAAGTGAACTGTATGCCGTTAGATATAACGTATGAATTTATTTTAGCTATGCATCTCCATTAGCTGATTTCAGTCTATATGCACTCACAGACAAGCTGACACCTTATCAACAGCACAGGCACATTTGAGTTGATGCTGTTGATAGGTGATAAGTTGATAGGTGTGAGGCATTTCCTCAGTTGGTACCAGAGAAGAGGGACCCCTAGGGCTATGTGGGAAACACAAGCACTCTTTAATTGCCACGCGTGGGCTGGAAACTGGGTAACATTGCACACGTTTGACTTGCGAATCTCCAATCTTAAAATGATTTCATTGCACTACACTTGAATGCGCTGAGAGGATTAAGTTATACGCCTCATGCAGACTAATTAGCTCGTTTTGAGTGGCGCCGATCCTGCTTTACTAATATGAAAAATAGACAGCTGTGAAATGTAACTCCTGTCAATCGAATTAACAAAGCAAATCTAGTTAAATCTGCTCTATTAAAGTGTTACATCAGTGTAGAATTCCTGTCTAACTCTGTTAAGATTGCTGCTGTGGGTAATTGCCTGACATAGCGAAACTGATCACACAGAAATCCGCAGGTAAAAGCAGTGTTTGTGGATATGAAGAACATGACGAGCTTCCAAGTGGACCGAGGCATTTGATTTTTCATACAATGCATCACCAGATTAAGCTCAATTACGGCAAACACAACTTAAATCAGGTTTAAACTAATTACAGTTTAGATCATGGCAGAATTATGAAGAAGCAGAGGGCGCATTCAGCATGGTTTTCGAGTGGCATGTCAAGGGAAGCAGACTGTTTTTGCATAATCATTAGTCTAGACAGACAGACTATTTTTGCCATGGTGGCAGGAAAACATGGTCATGCTGTATCCGTGGGGACTCACGGCTCAGCTAACAGAGGCTAATGTGCATAACTACAGCTCTGCAGGGCAGCCACAACACAAGAGGAGGAAGAACAAAGAGAAAAACTGAAAGCAGAGAGAGAGAAAGGGATGGAAAGGGAGAGAGAATGGGAGGAAAGAGGGATGGTGTGTGTGTGTGTGTGAGAGAGAGAGAGAGAGGGAGACAGAGAGAGAGAGAGAGAGAGCGAGAGAGAGAGAGCGAGAGACAGAGCGTGAGAGAGAGAACAGAGAATAGAAAGTTAGGGTGAAAGTTAGAGCCTGAGGGCCCAGATGTATTTTATGTCAGGTTTCAGGTGATCCATTCTGCCTGAAAAATTATTAATGATATGTCTGAAACTGCTCTACACATCTAACAGGGACACATGAAAAATGCGCACAAAATGCAGCTTCTCTGCTTGAAACCAATTATTTTAAAGGAAGATCAAAGGAATATGATGTTTAGGAATATGATATTATGAACATTAGAAAGAGGACATTAGAAACAAGCAAAACATTTTTTTGTGGAATGTTTCCATGCCTGCCTGAAATTCCATAAATGTTTCACAATTTTGGATTATTTGTTGGATTAAAAATTGTTTTAGAATTGTGGATTAATGTAAAAAATTAAAAATAGTGTTTAAAATGCTGCAGATTAATGTGTGCAGCATTTACTACATTTAAAAGCTATTTGTCAGGAAGCTTTTACATGAAATAGTTATGATTCATGAATAGTTTATGAATTTATCATTAATTTTTTTTTTGTTTAATTTCAGGTTTTCTTTATTACATTACTAAACTCAGAACACACCGAGTGCTGGGAACTTGAGTTTGCACCTTTTGACTCAGCATTTCCTACATTTTCTCACATCAAAATGAAGTCATTATTACATCATAATGACTGAATTATGCAGGCATGTTGCTTGAGACTTCCTTTAACAAAGGCAGTTTAAGTGCATCGACAGAAAACAATTTCATTCAAAAAGGAAAATGGTCATTTTATATTTATAACGTTCAGTATGACATTTTAAATCTGTTTTGTTTTACATCCCCATGACCAGTGTTAAGAACAAATCTATGCAGCTGAAAGTAACATATAGGAAGATTTATCTTTTTCAAATAATTTCTTAACAAAAATGAACCTTTTCATAATTTTCACATTTTTGGAGAGGTAATGGTAGTTATAGTTTTTTTACACTCTAAAACAGTCCTACCTACATCATTGTTCACATTTTCAGTGGGTTAAACTGAACTGCATGTGCACATCCAAATTAGCAGCAGACCGTCTGTTCTGAACAACTTTCAGTTATTCCTTAATAGAGCAAGAAGGAAGTTCAAATATAAGGAATCGCTAAAAGTTCATTATATAGTTTATTACTATTCTCATTTTCAGTTTATTGAAGTTTCAACATTATAAAAGAACATTATGTTAAACTAAAGCTGTGGTTTATTGTGTCCTGATTAAACACACTAGCCACACTAGTTAACATACTAATTAAAATATGATACTTCTGATCTAAACGGATCCGTCATTACGGTTTCATATGTAATTCTAGATCAGATATGTATTTGATGAAAGTGGCTCAGATTTTAGTGTCCACACTGTTCAGAGAATATTCGATCTCTCTCTAATTAAGGTTAAAAATCAGATTATCATAGTAATGTGAACATAGCCTTAGGGACTCATATAACCTATTCATGTTACGGTTTACCAGATTTACTGAGCTGTAATAGAACAATGCATATGTATAAGGCTTCAATAAATAAATAAAGGCAAACTAGAGATGTGTAAACTGGAGGTGCTGCAGCACCATTAAGAATGAAAGATTTTTTAACTGCAACTGTAAATAAGAAAAATACTAGTCTGAACAGAGAAAGGACTTCAGGGCAGAGTTTGAATTATTATTTTATGCATTAATCTACATTAGAAACGGTGCAGTTAGTACGTGGTTAGGTTTTGCACAGTTTGCTGCAGCTTTAGTAAACCAGTGGTTAATTTTAGGCAATTCCATATTGGATCAAGCACAATTTTTGCTTTACCATCCTATGTATGTAGTGTGATTGAGAAGTAGAAGGTGGGTGAGAGACAGAAGAAGAGAGGCATATACACAAAGAGAGCAACAGAGATAGAGAAACAAAGAAGAACGGCACAGAATCAATAACAAAAGGAGCCAGCAAGGGGTGTAGTGAGAAGTTATTTGAGGTGATTGTGGCTGGACAGGCCGCAGGTCTGGAGGGTGGGGGTGTGGATGGTGGGGAGCTTCAGCTAAAGGTTCGGTCTTTGCAGCTCCTGCTCCAATGCGCTTTATATTTTAACTGTGTTGCCACTGTACAGACTGTAACTCTGCAGCTCAGTGTAGCTGCCTTCTAAGGCATTGCAGTGAAAAGCCTGAGGAGGCACAGACACCTTCATCCGCCGTGACTCAGTCCTGGACTTATAGCAAAACTCCACCAGTGCCACCAGCATGGCCAGACCCAGGCCACCAATCAGGATGTAGAAAACACCGGCCACGTTACTGAGGCTCAGAGCGCTTGTCTTGTCCTACAGGAGGAGACAAAGTCAAATCAGAGAAAGCAGAAACAATACACAGACAAACAGTATGCATGTACTACACATTCAGGAAACAGACGCACACACACAGATTCTAGCAGTGTAACGTACACAAATGTCACGGTTCAGTAGTGTTTGGAGCTGTCTGTCAACTGTCTGAATTCAGTACCAGGGAAAAAGACCCCCCTAACCCCCATCCAATGAAAAACTCTATTTCTTTATTCCTTCCCAGACGAGGGGATTATTTTTATTACTGACGCTTTGTCACATTTGGTTATCTTAGTTGGTCTTACGTTTAATGTTTTGTTGTCATATTTCCCCAAATTTTGTAAGGTTGTTTTGTGACATCAGTAGAAACATAACTAAAAAGCACTAAACAAAAACATTTCATTTGATGTGATTAATTAAGCAGTAAAATGTAAATGTAATGTTAGCTTCATTAGTTTTTCTGCAAAACTGTACCGTTACACCTCTAAGACACACAACCAAACATACATACACTAGAATACACTTATGAAGTGTATTAAAGTGTAACAAAAGCACTCATCCAATGACCAGGCAAGACACACAAATCTACGCACATTTGCTTACATTATTAACACACAGAGAAACACACAATACATACATTAGCTAAGACAGACCTGTCAACAACACTGATTAAAAGGCTCATATCACAGCTTTTTTTCAAATAAACAAGTCTGATGAATATATATATATATATATATATATATATATATATATATATATATATATATATATATACATCTTTTAAAATATTACCACCTGCCAGTGCATATATTTTTAAAACACTTTTTTTGTGTCAGTTGTAAATTAGGTTTTCTAGCTGCACAACTGCACTTAGTAGAGAACCCTTCTGTGACCTGCTTCTGGCAGCATTCCTGAGGAACCTTAGCTCATTCCTTATGGGGAGAGGCATCCAGTCCACTAATATTCTTGGGTTTGCCTGCTGCCAACTACTCTTTCATATCTCATTAAAAAAATGTAGGAGGCTGTGACGACAATTTCAGAATCTTCCAGGACTTCTTCTAAAACCAAGCCTTGATGGACTTTGATGTTTGCTTGGGACCATTGGTACTCTTGGAAAGGCCAGTGATGCCCAAGCTTTAGCTTCCTCACAGAAGGCATAACATCTTTCCTAAGATTTTCTGATACATTATTGAAACCATCTTGCCTTTTACATGCTGTAGTTTTTCAGTGCCAGGTGAAGCAAAGCAGTACCTTAGGCATGTTGCTCTTTTCAGTGTATGCTTTATTATTCCTCTTCCAGGCAAATGTAAATATCTTTGCCTTTTGAGCGTACATTCTTAACAAGGCTGGCATATTTCCCCCCAATTTAGTCACTGGTGCAGGTTTGAAGGCTAGCATGTGTCGAGTCACAACTGCCCCTTTTGTTACATCACCTAACAGATACATGCACTGGTTCGCATCATCTGACTGAGGAGGGGGAAGGATAATGATAGACACCCAGAGAGAGTGAGGCTAGTTGTACTCTTTGGGACTCCTGGCCACGGATGTTGATGGCTGCGGCATTACTGGGTATTAAACTGGCCAAAAACAGAATCAGTGCTAAGACACCATTTGGAATCCCCAGCTATACTGAATTAATCCATCTCCTTACCATGGAACTCACAAGTTACATATAACCAAATGAGCCATTTTAATTCTAAGGGGTAAAGAGAGGTTGAAATTCTTCATACAAAAATGACTGACAGGTTTTAGAATGTAAACCCACACAAACTTTAAAAGTACATCCACTTATGAAGCTGGGTTCGAAAAGCAGAATTTAAAAAGGTTAAAAAATAACATAAGAGAATTGGAGGATATGGGCCCTTTAATCAAACTACACTGTCATAGAAAAATCTAACAAATGCAAAAACATGAACATTTAAAAAGTGGCCCATGAAATAAAATAAAGAAACCTACTGGTTTGAATTATTACGAATTACTAACTAAGAATTATTTACATTATACCATAGCACAACCCATTTGGCTCAGTTGACTACAATGAGCTCTAGCATAAACTGTTGAATGCAATAGTCATTATTATACAAATATTCTACAAATGTTCTATTTAGACAAATAAACATGCATTCATGCACCAATACAACCAGAGAATCTAAGTTAACCTCATATATTACAGCATATTCATCCATTTCATATCAGTTATCTTTCACTACTTCATATCCTTGTAAACACAAGCCACAGTTTATTAGAACATGAACACACAGCAGAGTAACTGAGGGGGGTCACAGAGCTGGTCGTTTTAGTGGTGGGTACCCATGCAGGTCAGAGTGTGACTCGTGGAAAAAAATCCGGTTATGGACGGTCAGAGGGAGGGATCACACATTAAGCTGTTGTGGAAACTTACAACATAATGGGATTTTTGCACATTTGTCTGTCAAAAGGACAGGGAGGGGCTCAACTTATCTGGCCCTTGTTATATCAGTGGTCAGTGGGGTCATCTGTGTGTTCCATGCAAGGGTGTGTGTATGTGTGTGTGATGAGTCTGGTACACAGGACCTTAAACAGGACAAAAAGGGTCCACCAGGTCACATCCAGGGTTGCCAACTGTCTATAAATATATGGATTGCCTATAAAAAAAAACCCCAACAGCCTACAAACCTATGTACCTGACAATCTATTATATAGTTTTCTGGAATAGCCCATAAAGTCATACTCGAGTATGAAGCATCAGGGTTTCTTTTATTTTCAGTGTACACTGTTAAAAATAAAGGTATAAAATATATTTGGCTATTTTAAAAATACCTAAATGCTAAATAAAACTTGTAACTCAATATTAAGAAAGAGCAACACCAGTCATATTCACAATTTGACATTTGTTTTTTGATGGGATCTAAGTGTGAGGAATCTCTGGATTCTAGCCTCGTCTACTAGCTAAGGATATTTCCTCAGCAAAGCACTTTCGCTCTGGATAAGGGTGTCTGCTGAATGCCATAAATGTAAATGTAAATGTACGATTCTGAAAAAATGTAATAAAAAACCATCTGGTACTTGGGTTTTTGATAGTGTATGACTTTATACAAAAAATAATGCCTGAATCTCAGAAAAAGTCTCAGGATAGGGTTAGGTTTAGGTCACACAATGCTAATGCTGCAGTGGCTAACGACTGGTGATGTTGGAACAAGCCTGTAGCCAGTGCCCTCACACCGCAGAAGTGTCCTAATGTCACTGTAGTGATAATGGCCAGGAGCCAATTTTGCACTAAAAGGTGCAATGTACAAAATAATGTGCAGTGTATTTTAATGTTTTACTGCATCTTTAATGGTGTCAACATGAAGGAAAATCCTAGGAAAAGTGTCTACACTTATTCCAATGGAACTGGAAGAAGAAGTCAGACATTTTGCATTACAGTTCAGTGAGATTCATAAGCTTAGATATATAACGTAATAATGAACTGTATAATAATGTAATAACTATATCTAAACTAAAATATTGTGATTTAGGGATCTTAATGTAAGACAGTTTATTCAATATCCTACTTTTTGATGATTATTATCAGCAACTGTGCTGTCCACTATGGGAATGTCTTCTATGACATATGACACACACATGTGACACCATGGATTGAGGAATTTTACACTCCCCTCACAAGTATTGGAAGATCATGTCCAGATATATATATATATATATTTCCAGGTTTTTACATCTGGACCTGACACACAGATCAGAAGATAGCTCCTTTTGTGTGACAAAATAGAGCTGAAAGCCTGGCTCAGTTTCAGATTTGGGTTTTGTCTGTGCATTTTATAGTTAGAGGATTAAAACAACATGAAAAACAGAGAGCTATGGATAAAAAACAAGCAATTCTGAAGCTGAGAGGAGATGGAAAGTCAATCAGTGTCATTGCATAAACACTGGCCATAGCCAGTACAACCATTTGGAACGTCCTGAAGAAGAAAGTCATGATTGGTGTACTAAGTAACAGATGTTGAATAGATAGACCAAGGAAAACAACAGCAGTTGATGACAGAAACCTTGTAAATGCTGTAAAGAAAGTCCCTAAAACCACTGTCAGTGACATCAGCAACAACCTCCAGGGCAGGAATGAAGGTTTCACAATCTACTGTTTTCAGAAAACTTGAACAAAAGTACAGAGGCTTCACAAGAAGATACAAACCAGCTAATTAGCAAGAACACCAAGAAGGCCAGGGTGAAATTTCTCAAGAAGTACTAAGCCTCTTATGGACTGGCGAGACAAAGATCTTCATCAATGTGATGGAAAGTAATGATCTGTTCATAATCACAAACATATAAGCTCATCTGTGAAACACAGTGGAGGTAATGCCATAGTTTGTGCTTGCGTGGCTTCTTCTGGAGCGGGCTGATTAATCTTCATTGATGTTGTGACAAATGATGGCAGCAGTACAATGAACTCTACAGAAACATATTGTCTGTCAATTTAAAGAAAGATGCAACCAGATAATGGATCAAGATAATGACCCAAAACATGCTGCCAAAACTACAAAGGAGTTCATCAAGGGCAAGAAGTGGAAGACTGGCCTTATCAATCTAATCCATACAGAGCTGCATTTTACTTGCTAAAGAGAAGACTGACGGGAGTAACTCCCCAAAACTAACACCACCTGAAAGAGGCTACAGTAAAAGCCTGGAAAATCATCACAAAAGCAGAAAACAAAGGATTTTCAGCAAAATATTAAGTCTTATTCACTTGAACCTATTTGAAGTTGATCTGTTCCAATACTTTTGCTCACAAGAAAAATATTTGGGCTCAGACAAAAGGTTTTTTCTTTCTTCTGAATTGTGTATCAGATCCAGATGAGGACACCTGAAAATAAACGCTGAAATATTGATCTTTGTCTTATTTATCTTTCAATGAAAAGCCCAAAGATTTCTGTATACAGAAAAAATTAAGGGATTGGCCTCACTGTTCCAATACTTTTGGAGGCGAGTGTAAATGCCCTCACAAGCTCAGTAATGCAATATCCCATCCATCTGACACCACGATCTTAACCATGCTGGCCAGTGTTCAACCTCTCTCACAAGATAACATCTCACACCTTATACAGAGATAGCGCTTCATAAACATAAACCATGGCTTTACACAGGTAGGCTAATATACTGTTCGATGTTTTGTTTTTAATAATATATTGTGGTATTCTTGCCAAGGTATAGAACCACAGTCTGCCACAGTGTTGTTACCCTATACACTACCCCAACTTAATAGAAGTAATAACAATAATAATAACAATAATAATAACAATAATAATAATAATAATAATAATAATAATAATAATAATAATAATAATAAGAGAGTACATTCATTGATTAAAGGAATATATTAATACAATAAGAATAATATGAAATTCTTCCTTCAAAAAGTACAGACAAAATGTTTGTTAAAAGCTACTCTCAAATTTAACTACATAAAATGCATTTAAGCAACACACAAACTACAGACATCTGTAGCCTGTATTCCTATTAAAGAGCTCTGTATGTAGGAATACATACTAATTTTTATATAACACATAAATAAGACATAAACTGAATTTGTTTGCCTTTTAGTGTTTTCATTTAAATAATGCAGGAATGTTCACAGCATTTCATTTTCCAATAAGTATCTGACTTTTAACCACTTCATTTTAGTTTCTTATTTACTGCAGAAAACACATACCCCAATCCTTATTACCCGGATAGTTTTAATGCAAGTGGTGTCCTGTGGTGAGTTTAAGATTTAAACTGTGTACCCTTCTAAATCTAAGGGGTAGGGATTGGTGGGATGCTTTTTTTCAAGTCCCCCAGGTATGGTCTACACCATTTGAGAAATCATTTCAGTGAGAAGTAAAGCATTCTACAAATAAAAATGAGAGTAAATATGCAGCCTTTAAGATTACAGTCTCAAAGTCCTTTAAGGTGAATCACAGATTTTATTTGTGATAGCCTAACATGGTCCAGATATAATGAGAAAAAGTTGGCAACCCTGGTTGCATCTCGAACACATGCACACTCCATGGGCATACAGACATGAGACGACATATAGACTCGGAAGACTTGGGGTGAAGGGGAAAGGCTCATCTCTTACTGAGCATCTGAACACTGCTGCCGCAGCTGCCCGCTCTCTCCACACTCACATTTAATTCACTTGTCTGAATAGAACTGTGGTGATAAACCCTGCCCTGCAGGAGCTGGTATAATGGGCTTTCTCCTCTGAACTCCTTGTGTTGATTAGATTATTATTTACACGACTTGCAAAAGGTAAATTTTTTAGGTTTAAACTCTAGTCTCCACTGCCCCTGGAAACCCGCGAATAAAGAAACACTGCTTACAACACGAGGGGGATATATATGTGTGTGTTACAAACTTTCAAAATGTCGTGTATTATGTACCACTAATTAAACATCATTAATATAAATCTATGTAAAAGCATGCATTAATGTTCTCACTCAGCATCCAGTAGTAGCTCTGTGAAGCATTATTCACTATGTTTCAGGCTAATGGGACACACACCCCTTTAATGTTTATTTAAATATGCTACTCTTATTTTAAAGTGTGACTTCTCAAATCTGTCCATGCTTCTTTTGAAGGGTAAGACAAAGCAATAATAATAATAATCACAATTTACCATTTTGAGAAAGAATACCTGAATTAGGAATAAAAAGTTCTTCTCTTAACAGCATCAATCCTGTCATCTGATGATTATTTCAGCCCCTTGAGATCCTGTCTTTTTTTGAAGCCCACTCTTCAACTGACACAATAGCTCTCTGGGCCATGGGTGGGCATTTGGTGGGCAGGGCACTTGATATTAAATATTATATTAATATTAATACAAATATTATTTAATATTATTAATAGACATAGGCTAGTACTCCAGGGTATTCTAAATTAAAACCTACAGTACTTAACCTTGTTATAACATGGAATAATAAGTTAAAACTTATATCATGTTCACAGACAGACTGTGTAAGGTGTGTGGAGGCCACTATATCTCATCTTTGACTTTGGTATCTTGTGAGTAAAAAGAGAAAAAACATGAATTCGAATAATGTAATTTTGAGAATACATGATTAAAATGTTAAGCCTGTACATTTATGAGTAACATCAACAGTCTTTATTTCAACTAATAAAAAATTGCAATATTTTAGTTTAGTTATTGCTAAGGAATCACACTCACACTTCTTGATAACTCTGCTATTGGGTCTGCATGATGGAACACTGGGCCACTAAATCCCCAGACCTAAATTCTCAATAGCTGCACATAGACTCTAACTGAAAATAAGAGTTCAGTTTGTGGAAGAGTGAGCTAAAAGGAACAGGGCATGTTTTTCCAGGGTGGGCCCAGCAACCTAATTCAGGCCAAGGCACTGGGGCAGGTCAGTTGAACCATTCACATACAGATTTGGAGCAATACACCCTAAAATTATTAATGGAATATGGGATTGAGTTCTGCTTGGACACGAGTCACAAAGTTGGTTGGTATCAAATAAGAAATGATGCACGTGACTCATTTTTTTGGGGTGAGATCATTTTAAACTCCAGTTAGCTCTTATTTTTTTTTTTACATTATGCTCACCTGTTATACATTTATTAAAACACAATGACTGACACAAGTCTCTTACTTTCAGGGAGACTGTAGGTAAGATAAGATTAAAGCTTTCAGGAAATCAGACTAAATGTAAGCCTGGAGAGAGAGAGACACTTATGGGCTGTGAAAATAGAGTGAGAGAAATACAGTAAGAATAGCCCATGGCTCAGTGTGGAGGGTGGGGGCCGGGAGTTTTGGGGGGGGGGGTTAACTGAGACGTTACAGCACAGGATCACTGTGTGAACTGACCTTTCTTCCGGAGTCCGTGCTTCCACACTCGCCTTTATCGTACCACCATTTGTTTTTCAGTTTGTCTAAGACGGCTTGCTCATTGTGTTTCAACACCGCTAGGTTTATGGGGATTCTTCAACCAGGGAAATAACATAAATAACATGGCTCATGTTATTTTATGTTATTTGGCGCATGATCAAACACACACGCACGCACACACACATACACATACCCAGCTGCATGAATTTAAGTGTTTATCCACATTTAGCACCACATACACACACGCTCGCACATCAGAAAAAAAAAAATACATTTTGACAGTTCATAATGAAAGTGATATGCATTAATACTCCATCTAGCCATGCTGACTTGCTCCCTGCTGCGAGATGTGTATTACTATATCACTTTGGGTAACCGGCAGACTGAAAACACTCTGCTGAGGCTTTTCTATCCAAAACAGGGACTTTATGTGCTGTATTAAGCACCCAGAAACAAGCTATTGAGGACTATTTTTTGTGACCTTCTTAAATGTTTTGGGAAGTTTTGGTCAGAGTGTTTGGTCAGCGTGGGTTTGCCGGTTACCCACCCCGTGGTGATGGATGTTTACCCGCTGGGTTTGTCACATGGGGGCTGACCTTGGAATCACCTCCCCCGCTGCCGCACTCGCCCTTGTCGTACCACCATTTGTTTTTCAATTTGTCCAACAGGCCCTGCTCGTTCAGTTTTAACACTGCCAGGTTTACTGGATTTCTTGAAACGATAATGAGACAATAGTGTGGTCAGTGGCAGTTTCAAGCAGAGTCTTGAGCTTAGCGAGAGTTCGAGGGGTTAATGCATGAAGCAGTAGGCTTGAGCTCAGCCTGCGTAATGCATAGGTTAAGGTATCTATTCATGAAGAGCAATGTTTTTGTTAGTGGCCTTTTGCAAAGCCGGGTTTTACCAAGCAGTGGGCAGGGCCTCATGGGATAAAAGAAGATCAGGTCAGCCTTAGACATGCTTGTGTTTACTGTTCATGGACTTTACCCTGTTCGTGAGGTGCAAAAAGAATGCAGTCAATGTCTGCTGATCTGTACAGTTAGTTATTAAAGAATCTGAATCTTTAATGACTGAATTACTAATTCTTTCTTCATATCTGAGGATTACTATTGCTAAGTGGTTGAGTATCTGTTAAGTTAACCCTTAGAAGTCCCAATCCCAATGTCTTGGTCTCACTAAATTAAAAATTCCCTGAGCTAAAAGATCAGATCACCTGTTCCTTCAGTCTAATTGAGTCCTTGTGTCCATATCCTGCTACGCCAGCGAGGACTAAGTTCATAAAAACTGGTTTGTAAGTCCTCTTAAGTGGCTGCAGCTGGCTCACTATGAGTAAATGTAAATGCAAAAAACTGGCAGATCCACCTCTGAGTCTCTGCTGCATTGTCTTAAAGCTTTTAGTATCTTTTATCTTACTAAATGGGTTTTTGCCATTATTTACTTAGCAGTGCCTTTCAGCAAAATGAAATGTTATAAATATCTGAATAAGCAGTGTATGTACACTGTCTTGTTAAAAAAAAAACTGGCATAAAAAGTCAGAAATGCAGATACAAGCAAATAATGTAAATCAAAAGTAAGTACACAGAACAGACTTCTAAGGGTTAAGTACTGTCAGAACTGCTTATCATTCCTCAGGTTCCACCAGCAGAATTGCTATAATACATGAGGAGTATTTACTATTAAATATTCTAACACCTCAAAAGGGGAAAATCCATTTTCTCTTCAAGCATATCTGAGGCATTTATCTGTTACCCCTAAGTCTCGCACACGACCCACAGTTTAAAGGCATGGACACACATTTGATTGCACAGCATCTCGCACAGTGGGCTGGTCAGCAATGCAAACAAACACGGTCCACACCTCTGCACCTGTGGGCAGCGTTTCTACCACTCAGTAAAACCCAATGAGTTCTTTCTAACCCCAGAAGAGCAAGACAGAAAGAAATCAGAGGGAGAGAGAGAGAGAGAGAGAGAGAGAGAGAGAGAGAGAGAGAGAGATAAAGAGAGTTCATGAGGAACAGACAGCTACATTCAGTCTGATGAGATACGCTTTAGGAGGCGGCAGTGCTTTTGATGAGATGATTTTATTGACTGACTGCGATGGGGAATGGAAGCAGATGGATAAGGAGAAAAGGGCAAAAAACAGTGGTCATGTGCAGTTACTTCACTGCTTTGCCATAATCTAGCTTAGTGTACAGATCAGGAAGGTACAAAACAAATGTGCAACAGTGGTCAAAAGGCATTTGTCAATTATCTGATTAAGAATTTACAACTATAGTTTGGTGCAAAATTGAATGTAGCTAATGTAGCTAACAAGCCAACTATCATGTTAATTAGTACTGAGTCAAGTAGGAATGTTCCAATTGTGGGCTGATGTTGATGTCTGGCTGTGCTTCATGTATCCCTCGGTGGATGCCGTTGCATGAACACATTACATGTTAAAATAGGGTCTACCTCTGTCTGAATTAACATTAAAGGGAAATACAACATTTATTTCAGTAACAAATGAAGTATAAGATTTTGCTCAGTAGCTCAGTGTCAATAAAACATTGTGTTCAACTGAAATTTTGAGACCTTTCAGAAGTTTTATGAAGATATCTTATGAAGATATGAAGATGATGACGAAGTATCTGTTGTGTATTGGCATCACAAAACAAGGGTTATGACTATGTGTATATTGAGATATATTGCAATGCTGTAAGAAAGAAAATCGTGAGCTCCAGTAAATTCTGAACTGTCACAGTGTGTCAGATTGCAGAATAATTTGCAGTGACATTACCATGGCAATATAGACAACCTCTGTGTCAATAGCAGTATACAAACAAAATATATTAAATTCTAATGCTCATCAATCTGGTGATATTTTTTTATTATTGTAGACTTCATGACTAATATGTTTTAAAATAATAATAAATAATTTTAGCAACATAAAAAGTCTGTCCCATGCTTATCTCACAAGACAAAGCTGAAATTCCAGCTTAAAATAGTGCCACAGTTACATTTTGCAGTTTTGCACCTGTAAGCTTGAGCTGAGATTGTGTGATGTGCACGTTAGTTAGTAGCCTTGTGCAAAATTGGCCTTTTGGTGGAATGGACAATTCCAAGTGCTAGGAAACTGGTGAATAACTCGTGCCTTGTTGGTACCGCCATGTTTGTGGAAATGTTGATAAAATGTCCACACTGTTTTTAATGCAGATTTAGGGATATTTATTCTGAGTAATGCAGGTGTTGGTGGGTTTTAAGGATGCACTGTATGCTGGGGGAACTGGACTGATGAACTATGTGACATATTGCTAACTCTGAATTGATTGCTAACTCAATCTGACATCATATGGGTCAAATTTAGTCCAGCCCAACTGAAATACACCAGAGGAAAACTACGGAAGAATAATTTTGCCATAGAAAAGTCTGCCAATCACAATAAATTCACCAGAAAAGCTACAGAGAAGAGAATTGTGAAAATGCATGTTTAAAAACTTTGAACTGCATTTAGTCCCTGAAAAAAATTCCTCATTTTATGTATAAAAGCAGAAATGATAGATAAATATAGATTTATCAGCCACAATGAAACATTCATTTTGTCACTTCTTTGTCCATTAAATTTTCACCAAACAATTGAAACCTATTTGAAACCTCTTTTGATAAATAAATATCCATAAACAAAAACAATCATTTGATATTTCAATTTGCTATGCAGGAAGCCTACTAAAATTCAAGAATATTGGAATACAGTATATTAGGTAGTTACATCTGATCATATTGATATTCTGTTCAAATGGGCCAAAGATAACTCCACTTTGGGTGATCAGATGTAGTTGTTATGTTTGTAGGCAATATTGTACATGACTGTAAGAATACAGTTGTGGTACCCAATTTCTATATTAAACGCAAATGAGCTGAGAATCCAATTTGATTAAATATTTTCTATACAAGTACAACAATTGTGCATTTTGACAGCTTTTTGCACATATGGATGGCATAACCATATCAAATATCTTTCTGTATTTGTGCGTAGGACCCTCAGAGCCCATCTACACTGCTATAGACTCCTGATGTGTTGTTTACTGTTGAGTGTCTCAGTGCTGATAGTGTGTATACTAGTAACAGTTGAGTTCTGTTTCAGTGCACGAACACTACATCAGATCTAAACAGGTCACCCGTAAAGGAGTCACTCTCTGGGGGTTTATCAGAGTGCAATGAAGGTCCGGCACAGTGAATGTGGGTCATGCAGGTCGTAATTCAGCTAAAATGACTGCTTAGAAAGAGCATGCTGCCTGTCTATTTCCATCTCTCACAAGCACCACGTGGAGGCAGAGAAGCATTTTGGCCAATTCAGTTCCTTTTCCTTCTTCCTGACACACTCACGGCTGCTGAACATTTAATTTAATTCAGCTCCTGCCTTAGGTGGCATGGTGAAAGTAGGTGTTTTTACATCCTACAGCCAATGTCTCTCACCCCTCCCCCTCTTACTTTCTTTCCCTGCTTGCTCACATTGCTATAAGGTGACCCACAAAATGACAGTACAATCGCTAGCAGGTCTTTCCCCCAAGAAGCTTAGCTTATTAGAAGGAGATGGAGTTCACTGAGGTTATTGCAGCAGCTCTAAATTGCCCTTCTGAGCCTCTTTTGCACACAAGTGAACATAGTATCACATGTGCAGTGGTGTATTAGCTGAATGGGTTAACAATAAACAGATGCAGTATGCTTAAAGATGGCCCCATAGAGCAGAAACAACAAAGTGTTATGCCACACACACACACACACACACACACAGACACAAAAAACAAAAAAAAAAAACACACACACACACACACACACACACACACACACACACACACACACACACACACACACACACACACACACACATATATATATATATATATATATATATAGCCCTTCCAGTAACTTGCATAAGATTACAATGGAAATACAGCATACTTTTAATAGGGATCAATTAATTTTATACTCACAGCTGAATCAAAATGACAAAATGAGATGGTCTCTAATCTGCTGTGTACCACAAAAAAAAACTGGTAAATGATAAAAACATTTAGGTTGGCACTCTCTGAGTAAAGGGTCGGGAGAAGTGTTCTTATATATTGCTAAATTCCACGCCAGTTTTGTTTTTCTGCTTGGGTTGGTTTCACACAGCAACAAGTAAAGGACATCTTTTAATTTATTCTTCAGTGTTTTTAGTGTTTTTTCAGATAGCTGGTGAGGAGACAAAGTATTTCAGTAATTTTATGTTTTGTATTATAACTTTCACTAGACTACATCCACATAAGCATCGCACACAGAGAAAGGTGCGAAAGTTCACTGTAACATTCTTTTAAATCTAAAACTAATCATAAATAAATTGTATTCAATATAAAAACAGTTTAATATTAAAACCTTAATAATCATAATGGAGAGTGAGGAGCAGGCCTGTCACAATATTTACATTATCGTCTTGCCAACTTTGTTTAAGAACAGTGGTTTCATTTTATTTTTGTTTTATGTGCTTATATTATTTAAAATGTCTTTCAGTTTCAGTATCTGAAATTGTTTCATACTGAAAAGTTCATTGCTCTTTACAAGGGTATAACTAATTTATACAAGAGTATATTATTTCTAGTATGATATGTAGTAAAAAAAAAGTTATTGTGACAGACCCAGAGGGGTGTCGGCTATGCTATGCACTCACAATTGCTCAAATGACCTTTCAAGGAGTTGTAATTACTGCTGATGATTAGTTACTTTTATATAGGGACTAGAGAAAATGGGAGGTGAGAAAATGTGTGATTATTGCCAATGATTTTTTACTTCCATTTGAATGTGGATTTCAGACACTTTCTTCTGAATGACGGCCCACTTCTGCGTCAGTAAGGGTTATGTATGTAATGATATCTTTTATCTATTAAAAATGAAAAAGTAAATGGGTATTGAAGCTCAGGACATCTTGTTCAACACTTGTACCTGCTCTAGCCCATTATTCAATTATTAATCATAATGCAGAAACTATATGAAGTTATTTAGTAACCATTAGGTTTAACATATCTTGAGTCCCACAGGGTTTGGGGCTTATTAAACTCATGCTAATTATGACAGTAATGTCATTATGAGAGTGATAAAGTGTAGACTTACGTGGTTAAGACAGATGGCTACATGACTCAATTTAATTACATGTCGTATGTGTACATATTACATATGGAACTCTGGTGTAAGCGTGATGCACAAATCCATGACCTCCACTCAAGTATCTCTGTAATTTATACATACTAATTACATATTTCATATCCTGTACAAATCAGGCATACCTATTACAAAATTACAGAACTCCATTTCCTCACTCATTACCTAAGATGGAGCTCAAAATATGTGTTACAACCTTTTTGTATACATGTATCTTAAAAGGCAAACAGCTTCAGAACTCACAATGAGTTATGAATAGAAGAAATATTAAAGATTTTTAAAGCTGTATCTTCCCAAGCCTGAACTGAGCATGTTGTTTTTCCATTGATTCTTATGCAAGCCCTTGAGATGAAATCAGCAGAGAATCTTGGTGAGAGCAGTTCCGGGCTGATGTGTCCAGCACTCACACAGACACACCACACTGCTGCATGGCAATGGAGGCTACATACGGCAGTCTGTTTTCCCCCTAAAGGGGGAATGAAATATAAATGGTAGCTTAAACTAACTCAACCAGCTTAAATCATTTTCACATTTAAATTGCAGCTGGAAGAAGAGGATAAATTACTACAGATCTGCTGCAAAAGCAGAATCTGCAGAGGAAACGAACTTAAAAATTTCTGGATGTTCATATTCTACATGAGCAACTCCAACTGAGTCCATCAACAACAGCACACAACTTCCATTGCCAGCAGGTCACCGACTCCATTTACTTCCACACAATAACAGTGTGCATGCAAAGCAGAAGAGAGGCCATTGAGGGGGTTGCTTTTACCTCAGCAATGATCCTTTAGGGGTAGCGACTCCATAGCCTTTAGAATCCAGATTCCCGCCCACCTTCATGGTGTCGCAGGGTTTGCGCTGTTCGATGTACTCGTTCATGGTGGACTCCAGCAGGTAGGCATACTTCCCCTTAGACTTCCTTACCCTCATCACTCCTTCATCAGTGGTCTTCACAAAAACCGAAGGGTCTGCAGACTTCATGTAGGACCACATCTTCTCAAAAACAGCGATCTTCGACCTCTGGGAAAGAAAACAGGAGTGTGAGGAAAGAAGATTTATAAGACAAATGCAGACCCACTGTAGATATTTTACAGCTAGACAAGTGGTTCTCAATCGTGGTCCTGGAGTACAACTGCACAGCTTGTTTTAGAGTTTTCCTCCTCTAACACATCCAGTTCAGCTCAGCAACGGCTCATTAGTTGGTTCATTAGTTGGATGTTATTGTGCTGGAATTGGGGAAACTCTAAAAGCTGCAGGAATAATAGGACTGAGAATCAGTGAGCAACATAATTTTTCAGGCAGCAGCTTGAGCTGAAGTTCATTTCAATATGGCTGGTGATCAAAATCGATTCTAAACAAATCATATCTCATTTAAGCGTTTTAACATTTATCAAAACACCAGTGCTTAATTGAAGCCATCTGCATTTAGAGACCTCCAGCTGTGTTACGGGATTCCACATTAACATAAACTAATATTCACAGTTACATTATAAACCGTTCACACCCTGATAAGAGCCTATGGCTAAGAAACTATCCCAAAGGTAGATGAACTTTACCATAAGGTACATCGTAAAGATGGTTTGAGAAATATTGGGTATGAATGAATGTGGAAATTGTTTATTGCAAAGATTATCTCTGCTACATAGTTGACAATAACCACGGTATGAGTGGTTTGTTACATATTGGAGCCCTGAATTTTTCATATCCTGAATTTCTGCTACATTCAGTATTTTTACATTTTAATTGTGTGGTCACTGTTCAGTTTTTGGGTCTGTAAGCAGTTGTGGCAGAGCACAAAGTAAGCCTTGATCTTTTTTTTTTTTTTTTTTTTACTGCAGGCCTCAGGATCAGAATCAGGGCTGATTTTAAAGGCTCTTCAGTCAGTCAGTCATTTATTATCTGATCCACTTAATCCGGAATAGGGTCACAGTTGGTCCAAAGGCTACCTGGAATCATTGGGCCGAAGGCAGGAATATCCCCTGTACAGGGTACCAGTCCATCACAGGTTACCACACACACACTCACACCTAGGGGCAAGGCCAATTCACCTTCACATTCCATGTGCATGTTTGGAAGGCGGTGAAGGCGCTATTGTGTTCACAGTGTTCAGAGAGCCATCGGGTTTCCTTAAAATGCCAGTAGTGGAGATGAATCCTAACGCTGGACTAATGCTAATAACAAGACACTCGTGTTATAGAAAAACCAATCATAGTGCATTGGCCAATCAGTAGTTGAACATACAACATCAAATATAAACTAATTTATGTGTTCTCTGGTGAGCCACGGCTAAGACAATTTGAGCAAGAGCCTAAAGGAAGTGAAGATTAAATGGACGCAGGACAAGGACAAAGGGCAAAGCAAATGTACTGGAAATATGTACATAATATATATAGGACAAATATATGTAAAGGATTTGGGGGATTTGTAGCAGGTTATGGTTGAGAGCAGACATGAGTCTATTTTCCGACTTAATGCCACTGCCACATCTACTTCAAGGCCAGACTGTTTATGACCTCTGGTGTACATGGTAAACTACACAATCAGGAGCTGTAGAGGCTTCCCACTGCAGTGCAGCAAAAGAACAAGACCCTCACATATATCAAAATACAGCAATTGAAGAGTTTCTTAAATAGAAAACATTGTAGCTCAAACCTACCAGGAACTTCTTAAGACTGATGGGTGGCGGAGAAAGGACATTTTAAAAGCATGTTAACAGTTTAACCTCTTTTTGCACAAAAGATGGATTTGTGTATTTGGTGGGAGAAGACCATGTTTGAGGTCATACAGGGAATGTTAAGAAACCACAATTCCAGGTTAGCCATTCTGGTAAATGGAAAAGTGAACACAATGGATTAATTGGTTCAAGTCAGCAACTAAATGGAGTGAGACCTCAGCCACATCAAGTCATACTGGGACAAGGCCAAAGTGGAAGAAATCCAGAGAAATAAGCTTTAACAAAAGGACGCAACCAGCAGGCCACTGGACACCATCCAACACAAAGTGTTCTCCTTCCTAACATGATAGACAAAGCAAATTCATTAAAGTGGAAAAGTCCTGAAGACTGGACACCATGGTCCAGCACAATCAACTCAGAACCCCCACAACAAAGAGGACTTAGGCCTTCATTTATGTACAGTCTCAGCATTATCTGTTGTATTGCAAGATCACTGCTGGTTCAAAAGTACTAGTTGATGCTTCAAACGTGTGAACTAGTGCATTTGAATATTATGAAAAAGTGGTGATCATCCAACATCCAGATCTCACTAATTCCCTTGTTGCTGAATTCAAGCAAATCCTCACAGCAGAATGTAGTAGAAGGCCTTTCCTGACAGTACAGACAGTTATTTCAACAAAAAGTAAGATAAACTCTAAAGGATTAACACCCTTGATTTCAGAAGAAATAAAGAATGAGCTGTACATCAAGTTTTGTCCACACTGATCAGTCTTCTGAATGATTTAGCTGATGGTGTAAAATGATGCTAATGTACAGGTACTGATGAAGACCCTGTAGGCAAAAGGGCTGTCAAATCCCCATCATACGATGGCACACTATTGAACAACCTACCTATTCCTCATGATCAACCCCTGTTGTGCTTGTGCCTTTAAAAAGATTGAAGGCAATTATATGTTGACTACCATGCTCTCAGCTACAGAATTCCACAGGGACACTTGTCCAGTGCATCAAATACCTAAAATACTTAAGTTGTTACATGGAGTCAATGTAATAACAAGTTTCAAAAATTAGCTATATATATTAGCTATAGTATTACTATAATTATAATTAAAGTTTGAATTTCTATGTCTGCCTATGTCTGATGAGGTGTTGAAACTATAGAACCTGTTTTGTGAACAATGATAATGTGGTGACAAGTAAAAGCTAGCATACCAAAGACCTTGTTGAAGTGTTGAGTAGTCTTGATAAAGCTGGAGTTACACAGTAACTTACAGAAGTGTCACATCATAAAGAAATGTTGGCACTTTCAATGTAGGTTAAATCTCTGGCAATGGAATTGGTGACCCACACAAAGTCCATTCTATTTATTACATTCCTGACTTCAAAACTCCCAAATAGGTGCAGCTATTTCTCGGCCGTTGCTGGGTAGAATCATTGGTCCATACTCCATTTGTCAATAACAGTGGCATGCCTACATGCTCTTAAGCACAAAGGAGACACTAGACTGAGGAATGCCAACTATTTGCTTTCAAAAACAACAAAGCAACACTAACATCTGCAGCTGTTTCCATGCCACCTGACTTTTCCCAACAAAGATGCCAGCGAGTCTTTCATTGGAGCTACACTACCTCAAGAGAACAATGGAATGGAACAGGTAATCACTTATGCCTCCAGACTTTTCACTGAAGCTAAAATAAGACAAGCAATGCCTTGCTCTGATGTGGGGGGCAAATAAATGGTCATAACTTGAAGGCCCTACACTGACCTATATTCACTACACCTTGCAAGATGGGTACCTGTTTAATTGCCTACCAAAGGATAATCAGACTTTCCAGCAAGTGATTCCTAATATACTGATGGAAAGTGTTCTCTAGAGCGCGACAACCTGCTGGGCAGTCACCTTGACATTTGCTTGACCTGGTGTATGGTGTGAAAAAGTGCCAAAAAGAAGCAATGTACAGAGTTCCTGACATCAAAAGTACAAGTCTAAGCAGACTACGTTATCCAGACCATTGCAGTCTTTGCCCACTGTGGAGCCTGGGTATACATTGGGGTAGATAGCTTAGATCCATTATACATAACAGAATAAATAAATTAGTGGTGTCAGTGTTAACATGGTAACACATGCTGATTATCTGAAAACTGTGTCATCTTTTACCTCTTACCTTTATAAAAACCCTTTCATGTTTATATAAAAAATAGCTGAGGAATACAGAGGTGCAGTTTTAATGTTTGAGCCTTAAGAACAAGGGAAAGGGTGATTAAACATAGCAAACTATGCAATTAATTGTTTTTTAATGGATTGACAGCCCTGATATAAACAAATAAGGGTATTTGAAGTTTCAAAGGATTTTGGACAGTGCAACATCTAAACGTGAGAGACCCCACACATAACAATTTTCACTGAGTTAACTGGAGTTTCCTGAGAAAGGTGGTGATGAAGTGGTAGAGAGTAGGACAAGTAGCAGTATTAGGACACATATCTGATACTCTGCCTATCAGTCTCTCCAGTGTTTCTTTCTCCCCCCTTTAACCCTGTGTTTACCTCTCTTTAAAATACCTTAAAGCCCTCCCTGGACTAGTCCACAAAGTAATTGGCTTGAAAGAAGTTGCACTTCTAAAGTGTCCAAGTCATGTTTAAATAGGCACGCATGCATTTAGGGATGTAAAGGTAAGTATTGAAATTCATTCCGTGTTGGATGTTTTAGCATTGTTTCACTTTTCCTTTCTCTACAGGTCACCCAGGCTCCCCTGTCCCCTGTCACAGGTCACCTCCTAGACTATAAGTGTTTGGGTGGCTTGTGCACTGCCATTTTCTTGAGAACTAGTGTCGTTTTAATGTTCTTAATGTATTTATGTAGGAGTTATGAAAAGCTGGTGATGTGTTCACAAGCCATCACAAGCCCTTTTGTTGTTTATTAATTTATCTCTGTTTTTGTTCAAATAAATAATAAAATAGGGTGTGTCTGTAGTGGGTTTGTATGGCTGGGATGCATTGAGGAGAAATCTGGTCTTTTGTCACTAATTTGTGTTCTAGAACCTCAGATTCCCTTCAGAATCAGATTCCCTTCAGAACCTTCAGAGTTCTCATAGTAATCATGAGCGCTGGCACCTTGTAAATTACACTCTGTCAAGTACATTGACTTCCTCACCCTGAAGAACTCTTTGGTGGAGCCAGCGTCCAGTGTTCCATAAGCAATCTCTGTCTGCTTGGCCAGGTCTTCAGCACTCTCTATAGGAGACACCATTCTCTCCACTGTCAGAAAGGCTGCTAGGTTTGCTGTGTAGGAGGAAATGATGATGAGAGTGAAGAACCACCAGACACCACCCACAATGCGGCCTGAGAGTGACCTGCATGGAAAAAGAAAACACACACACACACGCACGCACACACGCACACACACACACACACACACACACACACACACACACACACACACACACACACACACACACACACACACACATTAAATATAAATAGAATGTGATAAATTGCTATATGCTACACAAAAATGATAGTCTCCATTTTACTGTCCTTCTAAAATTTCTCAGTTGAAATCTACACAACATGAGGTAACAAACCATAACAATATTCTTGAAAGCATATGCATCCTAGCCACATGTAGCCAGCCACTGTGGGTCTGTTCACACAGCAGGTCAAAATGACACAGATCTGATTTTTTCATCATATGTGACCTAAATGTATAACTTGCGTGTCAGTGTGAAAAGCAAAAAATACAGTGAATCTGACATTTTCAAATATGATGTGTGCATTATAATCTGATACATATTCTTCTGCAGTGGACCTTCTGTGCATGCATGTCATTTCAGGAGACTGATATGTTTAGACAAATGATAGCTAAAGGTCACATTAAAAAGACATAAAGACATGAACATAAAGACGTTTTCAAATTTCAGTGCTGTTACAGCTTCATGTGCTGTTCACTCCACAGTTCATACAGTCAAATGAGTGAGACAGTAAAAAAAATAAGGATTCAATAAAGAAACTGTGTAAGTTAAAATTGAAATAGCTGGTTATGCTGTTAAAAATTTTCCTTTCCTTGTTTCTTAACTCAAATGTCAGTGGTCTTGTTTATAAGGAATGATTCTCGGTTACAGATTCTGCTTTTTGGATCTCAAAACATTTGGCCTTATTTTGATACTTGTAATTATGGGTCACTCACATTGTTACCATAACTACACATACACCCTGGTCTTGCACACTGTAATTTTGCATATTTGCACACAGCCTGAATCTTAACCTTTTCAACTGTAAAGGAATCTTTCTATTAGAATGTTCACCATGTCATTGTGCATCTGATTAAGTTGGTGTGCATCACTCCAATCAAAATGATCAGCTTCTTGCTTCTACCTTCTCTGCTATTTGTAATATAAGATTTTAGATAAAATATAATATTAAGATAATAAGATTTTAGCATAAAAAGTCATGTTTAATTTATTTTCAAACAAAAAATAATAATTTCATGACAATTTACAAGATAGAAATTTGCTTATTACACATTTTGGATGGGGCTAGCAACTGAACTGGCACCCTCAGACCCACCCACAGCATCAACATGTCAACCCAAGCTTCAGTGCAAACTCAAACACCCCTAATACAATAGAGAATAGGGTATGTTATTGAGTATGTGTACTGTATACACATCTCAGGAAAGCTATGCCCCACTTACCTCGGCTAATGTTTACACTACTCGACTGAGGTGTCGACTGAGTGACACACTGCTCTATATCTGCTGAGCTCTTACCTCACACCAAAAGGTGTTCAGCTGAGATAAGACCTATCACAAATGGAACCCTGCAACCACTCATTAATCTCACTTTCACAACATCACTGGTAAGTTTAATGAACATATGCATACTAATTGCCTGGGATTAATCGAACCATAACCGTTTAGCCTCCTCTGTAATTGCACTTTGAAGAGGAAAAAAAACTTATTTGTGCCAAAATCCCTCAGAGCATTATCTCTCAAGTGGATCTAGATCATGCACAACTAAATGTGTGTGTGTGTGTGTGTGTGTGTGCAGCCCAAAATATATGTGTGTATCTACTATAGAAGATCAGGCAACTGTAACAGAAAAGCAACAGGAGCCTGAAAGGTTATTGTTAGAACAGGTCCGATAAAACACAAAAACAAAGGCAAGTATAATCACTTAAACTGTGCGAGAGATGAAACGAGCAAGATGAAAGGATGACAAGGTTGAAAGAACTCAAATACAGAGAGAGAGAGAAGCAGACTTTGAACGGGTTGACTTTCAAAGGGCAAATCACACAATAACACAAAAACCTGAGAAAATCAAAAGGAAAACAAACTTAATGTCCAATAAAGAATACCCTCGTTTTTAATCAATAAAAATATCAGAAACATAAATCAACCAAATCCAGAAAAATCTGTGAATGGTACAAGACTGTCGGAACCACAAGGATGAGCAGGCTTTTGATCTACTACTTTTCAGAGAACCTCTTTTGCTTCCATTCAAGCTGTTCATATTAGGGAAAAACACCTCTAAACCACTCATTGCACTGATTAATAGGAATAAACTAGCAGATAGTCTGACTCATAATGTTCAGTAAGCAGAATCCTGCTGTATATGTGGATATGTGTACACTGTACACACACACACACACACACACACACACACACACACACACACACACACACACACACACACACACACACACACACACACACATATATATATATATCATATTTTCTGGACTATAAGCCGCACCTGCAAAGTTTATTTAAAAAGCTATATATATATATAGCTGCACTTTTTGCACGTTACATCACTGTGTTCATTATTATATTGGGATATAAATGAGCGGGAGAGGGGCTGAGGTGATATCATTTACATTGTGTTTCAAAGTTTTTAAATAACTCTCTGTTTCAATGTTGCAGATTTGTTTGTTTGCTTCCTTGTTCTGCTCTGTCCCCTGCTCACAGCTCCTCCTCTATTCTGCTCTGTTCCATCCCCACATAGAACAGTCATAAGACAGAGCTCTGGCATTAAGATGACCTGTTCAAATGTGATCTTCATTTCTTCTGTAAGTTTAACTATTGGATGTCATGGGGTGTCCTAATTTTTTCACACGATATATTGTATCGTATATCATATATTGCCGTTCAATTTTTGGTCCATATCATCCGGCCCTATGTTCTAATGTGATACAAGCAAAAAACAATTGATGGTTTTGAATAATATACAGATTAAGTAATGTAAAGGTTAAAACTTTTACACATTACATATCATTTGTTTTCATTTGTGCATATGTTTGGTAAAAAAATCAACTTCATATTGCATTTTTCAATACTTACTAATGTAATTTGGATTTATTTGGCCTGTTCTATAGTTTCACTTCACGACTAAAGACTGATATTTTTTTCAACCACACCTGTGAGCCAGACCTAATCCCCTGGCACCTATGCAGTTCCAACTGACACATAAGGCAGGCCAAAAAACTCTGACAGAGTCCTTGAGGATTTTACCTGCAGGAGCATAAACAAACCCGGCAGTTAGCAGCTGCTCTGGCTAATTCTTCCTCTCTCTGCCGGAGCCGGGGCTGAGGTGAGTAGTGACAGCATGAAGTCTCCTCTCACAAAGACCAGCCAGAAGGCTCCATTCAGGCCCATGCAAGAACCTGTTTGTGAATGAGCAGTACTGCAGACACACTTTGTCCATTTCCACACAATAAGCTGACAGTGTTATGTTAACATCACTTCCCTGACCCTTTACAGGGTAACTGATTTGTGCCAAGCAGACTGTTCTGCATAGATTTGCTGCACTGCTGAACCGCGGCTGTGAAATGCAGCTGTACTGAGACTGCTGAGCTTTTACTGACAGCAGCTATAAAAGTATAGCACTGCTATAAAGACCTGTTAGTGTTATATCAATATATGCATTCTGAATATCAATACTCAGGATGATCAAAAATACTGCACAACAATAATCAGCAGAATGCTGAGTCAAACAGAAGGACAATGTAACTGTTGTTTGGTTATATGTTTAAAGATAATTCTGTAATTACATAATTAGTCACAGTTCAATACAGTTATTTACATTTTAATTTCTGTAGGTCATTTTTCTTCACAGAAAGAACAATGGCTTTTCAAATCATAACATCTCCTTTTTTGTGTACAAAGTGAAAATCTGTATTTTATACATTTGTTTTCTTCTTATCGCTAAGAAATGAACATCAGTGTAATATGACTGCCAGTGAAACCTAACTTAACCAGTCAGTAAGAGCTAATTAAGCACATGTATAAACATAATAAATAATAATCCTTCAATATCAATAAGGCTTAAAAGCAACCTTAGCTTAGCTTTCAAAAAAATAAATCATATACAGTCTCATGTTTTCCTCAAAAATTAAAGCTGAAAGTTCTACCAGGACATTCAAAGGCCAAGCCTTCCTCCCTTCCTCAGCCAATCACTTGCCCTCATCTGTCTTTAAAAGGCTTTAACTCACAGCCTCTTTGCTGTTTTATAGATGCTGATGTCTTGCGTTTCCCTTCGTTCTCCCCACTGCTTCCCCCTCTGGTGCCACAGTTTGTTCTAGTTGGTTGAGTAGGGGTTTGGATCTGCCCCTGCCTTCCATATTCCCTTCCACATTCAGCAGGATCTGAGAGGATCCCAAAGACTTTAACTCATCAGTACTAACTGTCAAATTGTACCTTTGGACAGAATAAAATATTTCTGCATAATCCTCTTCTGGTCTTCTATTAGAAATCCCATCAAACATCTTCATTATATTTGCAAAGACATCCGTATGCCTGCACATTTAATTACAGCAATCAGGTTTTCACTTGTCAGCCAGTTAGATGATTGTAGTAGGTCTTATCAAAACAGCTTCCCACATCTCATTTCAAAATGTTAAAATACCATGATAAAACATTTGCTACAGTGTGAGAATCTTCATTAAAACTGTGAAAGCTGGTTTTAAGAACAAATTTCTTAATAATCATTGCTGGTGAATAAGGTCCATTTATATTGTAATAAAATGGTAGCCATTATATTTAATTTCCTGGAAAGAGGCCATACACAGAGCAGTGTAACGTAGATACAGTTCTGTTTTAGTGCAAGTTGAGGAAAAATGGCTCGAGTGTATTCAATCTTAAGTTGTTTGTTGTTCTGATTCATTCAGATTGTATGTTCAGCACAAGGTATTAATAACACGCTAATTTTGTGCTAAATGGGATTGTTTTTATTCACCACTGTATCATTAAATTATAGTTAAATAAAAATAATAAGGCCAGGCAGGCATTTCTAGGAATAGTGCTTAAAGGCTTAGATTATAATTATAATATACATAGTCTCGTGTATGCCATGGTGAATGTAAATTATGGAACTGCCTTTGCATAGACTGCCTATGGTCAGTTGACATATACCGAGGTCAAGAGTGACCTTCAAAAGATTTACACAGAGTCAGTAGTGAGTTGAGGTGTGTGTGCATGTGTGTGGATGTGGGGGGTTGTTACATTCTCTCAGAGGTGCTCTTCAATCCTGTCTCTTTTATTACTGAATGTTTACAACTCCTCGTTAATAAAACACTGCAATGCAGATCATCTACATGACACATGACTAGATCGTTTCCATGCAATTCCACGTTCAAGTTGCTGAAGGATTTGTGTCAGTCCCAGCATGTCATTTAGGCACTGTACACATGAACATTACTGAGCTTAATGCTGGAATCACGATGAGGAAACATGTTTTCCAAAACCTAAATTGAATCCAGAAAATTTTTTTTAATCAATAATCATTTGCCTCTCTTTTATAGGTTCTCTACATTCTAAACAGTTGTAATAATTCTTGGATCTACAGTTCTCCATATATGTACTGACATGCCAAAAGTCATGGGGTCCACTTCACGCTGGAGATGGAGGAACATTACCTGCCTGCACAACTTTGGAAATGGAAAGTCCCATCAATCTGGCACCCACTATCATGATCGAACTAAAATCATTCTCATCTCCTTGCCATGAGCACACTGACCAGTGCCAAGATGTCCCCTAAGGTAATGCCACCTTGTGATAAATTTACCTACTGCTATCCCACGATGTTTGGCACATCAGTGTACATTATGCGAAGGTATTTTAAAGGGAACCTTCAATACGAGATACACGTCCAGGACTATAAAAATATGTTGAATGAATAATCAGAATGTCATATTTTATTTACTAATACAAATCTCATGTACAAAAAAACGATTTTTTAAAGGTTCTTTAAGTGGGAACCAGGCAACCAAGAGAACAGTTCAAAAGGAGCATTTCAAAGGAAAGCAGGAAAGCGTCTTCTATACAATTTCTTCAAAGATCCTGTGCATTATCAAAGAAATGCCCACACGGTCTTGAAATAAAAGAATAAATCTAACATATGCACATGCACTCCTTATTCATTTCAGTAGTATTATAACAGATATAGCCATATGTATGCTATTAAAACTATAATTCAAATGTGAGATTATACAAGCCTGAGACTGTCGAATTCAGCACTTAATGGATCTTGCTCACAGCAGAAAAAAATCAGCTGGTGTCTAATTTCATTTGATTCCCCTAGACCCTCCTTCTGCACTCAATATAGTAATTTGCATGGCTAATGACTTTGGCAAGTATTAAAAAATGGCTATTAATATCCATATTAGAGAGGAGCCAAAGTAACAGAGAGAGAAAAAAAAGTTCAAATGAGAAGGAAATTGAGTGTAATTAGGCAGGACTTTGCCCTTCCTCATGCAACCACAAAACAGGCTGAGAATAGACTTTCAGTGGGTCATTATGGGGATTGACTGTGAAGATGACAGTATGGAGGACAGCTCCAAGAAGCCATATATATCCCAGTGTTAGTAAGAAAATAAGGCAGCAGAGGCTGAAGGAGCAAGAAAAGTGTGCAGTGTGACATGCTGATGAGACACACAGGAGTGATTGATGATGACCCGAATCCGGCGTGACTTATTGCAGATAATGCACTTTTCTAAAAGCACCCGGTGGCATTTGACAAGAGCCAAAGGAGAGCGTCAGGCTGACAAATATTTCTTAAGAAGTCACCTCAGCTGCCTGACAACTCTTTCTGCAAACACCACTAATCAATTGTAAGCAAGCTGCTGGAAATATACCTCCACACACAATGTGTGACTCACACCATTCAGCTCTTAGAAGAATATATCAGTCTCTTGCATAATAGCTTAAATATGACAGAAATGAAACAGCTTTACATGTTAATTTCATATCCTGCTTTGCTACATGTGGGGCTTATTTATAAACCCTGATACTCAATCCAAAGTAATGGGACTAACTGGTGGAGAGCAGCCAGACCCTGAAGGTGTCATCATAACAGGGATGCGTCACACCAGTATAGTCTTGAGCAGCAGATATGTGGAGCCGGGCAAGCGAGAGAAAATTTCAGCTCTGTGCTCTGATGTTGTTTGACAGCTCGGGCTGGTCAGATTTTGGGCAGTGTTACAGTGACACACTGAACTCATTTTTGGTCACATGTCACAATCTGCCACTGTCTAAACTCTCAACAGATCTGCTTGTGAGCAACCAACCCATTATGCAAATGATCTGTAGAGCCACAGATGTCCACAGTGAGGCCTTAAGATTTTGATGTAGTGTAAATTTATATGCCAGTGAGTCATAAGCACCAGCTCAACCAAGACATATAGCTTGTGCTACTATACTGAATGAAATCACATGACACACAGCGTTGATCCAAAAACAGTAATGGGCTACAAATACTGAACAGATTTTAAGCAAATGTTTCAATTCCAATACCATTAAGGATGATTACACTTTCTGTCATAGTACTAATTTTTAGCAAAATACTGTCATTTCTGTTTTTGCATCAAAGTTAAATCAAAATGTGGCTGAAGTGTGAAGTACAACCAAAAAGTTAATTATGCTAATGCATAATTAAATTAACATGAAGCATGTTATGAAAGAAGAACACTAGATTAAAAGTCAAAAAGGCTCCTTTTTCTCACCAGTAAATATGGAATTAATCAAAATCTAAGCTTTCTATGATAAAAAAAAAAATAAACATAAAAAGTATTTGTTTTTCATGTTTATTCTCTTTAACACTTTCTGAGAAAAAGCTAGAGAGGAACTTTAGATTTGATTATCATAAAGAACTGATTAAAACATATTGGAAAAATAAAAAAATAGAATGTTTTAACAGACTCCTTGTCATTAGCACCGTCATTAGACCATTACATTCACATCATTTCTTGCACCACCTCCCTGGAAAGTACTTGAAGAAGAATTGATAAATAGTGCTGAGAGATAAATGTCTGCTGTTTATGAACAATTTGGAGCATGAAAATGAATGTTTTTATAAAAATAGCCGAATTTCATATTGTATTAATTTTTTTAAAGTAGAAAGAAATAAAATACAATAAAAATACAATAAATAAAATACTGTAGATTTGATTATCATAAAGAACTGATTGAAAATAACTCTAAGCCGCTAATCGATCTAGAAAATCAAAAAGACTTTCAGATAAGACTACTTATATGTTGGTCAGAAAGGCAAAGCAACCCTAATATGACAGCAAGTGTTCTGTAGCAAAGTCTTAGCTGGAACAGAAGTGATGGTGTTGAATTGTACTGTGCAGCACAGCTTACACACTCATGACTTGCATGAAAGATGAACCAGATTGAAACTTGTGACATCCCAAGAATATCAAGAGACTTCAGTATTCACTAAATTAAATGACAATTTATTACAACCATTTACTATTTTCTATATTATATGAATCAAATTCGGAGTATTTTTATAGTTCACTGAAGAGCTTTATTGCTTCACCATTTTTACACTTCACTCTAATGTGGCCAACTATCAATTATACGAGTTTCAGAGTGGCAACCAAATTATTTTTAGTTACTGAACAAAAATCTTAAGATTAATAACTGAATATCATACCTGCGATGTATGTTGTTAACCCAAATATTCACATTAAATCCGACACTCAAAGACACTGAGTGACACATAATTCATAATCATAACTACTCTCCTCCCTGCTTCAACCTCCAATTATTCACTACTGACAGCATCCCATCTCGAGCTACTGCCCCTGTCTGCATCCACCTACACTGCACCTATAGTGCATAGGGTCATTAGTTGTGCTCGTCAAGCACCAAACTCTGGGGAAGAAGTGACAGCTACACTGTACACTCTCAAATAATCTGTGCAACATAAATATGCAAGTATAAAAGGCTACACTGTGACTGAGACAGCAAACACACATACACTGCCAGTGCATACACTCACACTCAGTGGGGCTGATAATGGTACTCAGTCAGCAGTGCTCTCACACTGTGAGCTGTGCCACTCCAGAGGAAATACCCGTGTCTTCCTGTGTTGCCATGGCAGCAGTCTCAGCTCTCCAAACAGGTTGCTGATCTGCAGAGAGCGGGGTTTTGTCCCTGAGCTGCTCTCTCTCTGAGTCTATCAACCTAGAAAAACCTAGAAAAAAAATAAATGCTTGTCCTTCCATCTCATTCTCCTCACGGGCCTGGACCCTTCATGCTCAGATGTCATGTTTACTAATAAAATGTCGTTAATGATGTTAATGTATTTGTCAACAACATACATGAATGTGTTCATAGTAGATGAGCTCATGTGTTTGAATATAACCATGCCTATGACTAACTTAATTCATTTTTATACATGCACTAGCACTATGATCCAAGCATCACTGGTTCAAATCCTGGGGCATGGTGCTTGCCATCAGCAGCCGGAGTCCGAGGAAGCCCATATCACACCAAGTGTGATGCTGGTTACATCACTTCCAATGCAATGCTAGTCGGCAATACTGGCATCTGTTAACCATTGTATTGAAGCTAGGGACCCAGCACTTTCCTCCAAGCATTTTGGCTCATAGAGATGAGAGCATTGTATGTGATAAGTCCTAACAGGGTTGGATACTTGACACTTCCAAATTGATAGGGAAAATTTGGGGTAAAAAAAGGTTAAAAATGGTTAAAAATTGGCCCAGAATTTGCTTTGGACATGATTAGATCTGGACCACATTCCTAACTGATATTTAATGTCTATAGAAACAGATGTTACATAGTTGTTCTGTGATACAAATTAGTTCCAGTGTACACATTTAATAAATGTTTGTTGGCATTGGCAGACATCAGATATTGGCATCAGACCAGAATTTCCATTCTGGTGGATGGAATAGATGTTTTACACAAAGTACATCTGGAAAGTATTCACAACGCTTCACTTTTTCCACATTATATTATGTTACAGCCTTATTCCAAAATGTATTAAATTAAAAGTTTTCTGTCAAAATTCTGTACACAATACCCCACGATGACAACGTGAGACACAGTTGTTTGATTTATTTATTTTTTTTTCAGGTGCATCCTGTATCTACTGATCATCTTTCAAAAATTTCTACAGCTTGATTGATGTACACCTTTAGTAGATTCCATTGATTGGACATGATTTGGAACTTGAGAGGTTCTGCAAAGAAGAATGAGAGAAACTTCCCAAAAGCAGGTGTTCCAATCTTATAGCATCATACTCAAAATAATTTAAGGTGCTTCAACACAGTACTGAGCAAATGTAATTATGTACAATCTATTTTTATATATATATATATATATTTTTAATATATATATATATATATATATATATATATATATATATATATATATATATATATATATATATATGCAAAAAATTCAAACAAACTTTTATTACTTTGTCATTGTTGGTTATTGAGGGGAGACAGGAAACAATTTTTTAAAAAGGCTGTAACATAAAGACCTCTTCACATGATCGCGAAAGACACCAACACAACACACTTTAGCTTTGATAGCTTTGTTAAACATAGTCTGGGACAGGGAGGGGTAAGGAGATTCAAAATCCCTGTATCTCTTTTAAGCTGAGGGTTGGGCAAGTTTGATTTATTTGTTTCCATTTGCAGATACTCATCCCCAGACCTTACTTTGCCTCAATTTTGCAACAGGTTTGTAAAATCTTGAATAAATTGGAGGCATGCTAGCAGATGAGTATGAACATAGATTAATCAACAAACATGTACATAAACTATATCAAAGTCTCATCACAAATACAAGCTTTGTAAAAGTAATACAACAGTGCAATATAAGAATGAAATCCTATACTGTCACACTTACGCTAAATAGTACTGCACAAATCCAAGGCTAGGTGCTTTGGCTCTGACTGTTGGTCATGGACATCTGAGCCTCCCCCCATCACACCACCTCTACGCACCTTCCAGATTGCACTTTCCTGTGGCAGCTTACTGAGCAATTCTGCCAATCAATGACACACTGGATTGCCGTGTTTGTGAAGACTTCTTTGGCCACCTCTCCTATGGTGGCCCACTAAGCTGTGGTGATCCCTAGATCCTCATCTATAGTGGTGGCTTCTATAGTAATGATAACTGGGACAACCAATCCAGTTACAAATCTCAGGTTTCCAGTTCTCAGAGTTGTTCCAATTCCTGCTCCCAAGATTGCTCTAGTTCCCATTCCCAGGCTAGTTCCTGCTCCTGCTAATAGGACAGTTCCACATTCTATTCCCTGGTTTGCTTCAAGTTCCATATAAAGGTTCTGCCCTCAGTCCTCACCCTGTCCTGGACTCTACCCCTATCCTTCTGCCTGTTTAAAGACTCTTTAAAAAAAGGACACCCTAATACACAGTGTTTCAGAGCGACATTTCTGTGGTGATGAACAGAGTGCCGAGCCTTGCTCCTGTGTGTTCGGATTTGCAGGATATTTGCTTAGTTATTTGCATTAGTGATTATGGATTTGCCTGTGTTACCTGCCTGCCTATGATTTGACCCATGCCTGCCACGATTGTGATAGGTGGATTAGCCCTAAAAAAGCCACTCTGTGATCGCAGCTGCTATCAACTCCCCTTGGCATTATAGAAGGTTTTGCTGACCAAGACTACAGTGGACTGACCTAAAGTCTGTTTGGATTTAGGTGTGTTTGAATTTACATTAACCTTTGCTCATCTGGATTAATAATGGATCTATCAATTAATGGATTTGCCTGTGTTACCTGCCTGCCTGTGATTTGAATCCTGCCTTGTGTAATTGTGAGATTTAGAATAACCCCAATAAAGCCACACTCTTGTAGTTTGCCTCAACTGCTCTTCTATTACTGACAGTTCCCCTTACCTGAGTTCGGATGCTTTAGGAATGGAATCGTCTGATAAGCATGTTAGTAAAGAGCTAATGTTGCTGACTGAGCCATTCAATAGAAGCCTTAAATAGGTCTTCTGCTGATTTCCCCTGAGATGAAAGATCCAATAATACTATATAGAGGGCATGTGGTATATGTCAGTATTTATCCTGGTTTAAAAGAATAAACAGCTACACACTACAACTGTCCTTTCACTTTCGGAATGATAAAATACGACTGCTGAAAGTGTGAGCAATTACGCACGCTGACATGAAAAAAGACTACTTATCACAAATTTGAAGACTGAATTATTACTGTGAAAAATATATAACAGTCGATACAATATAAGAATTAACTGATTTACAGACAGGTCCATATCTGGACAGTGACACCTTTGTCTCTGTATACAACCTTAATGTCTTAAAATGAAACAATCATGGTGTGATTAAATTGTAGACTTTCTGCCTTAAGGGTTTTAACCAAACTACTGCATTAACCCTTTAGTAATTACAGTCATTTACAACATAGTCCGTCAAGTTTCACAATCTTAAAACAAATTCAACAATCTTAATCCAATACTCGGAAGTAAATCTTTTGCAATCACTGACTGTCTGAAGTCTGAAACTCATTTTTTTCCAGATCTGGGTACAATTTTCAGATTAGCAATCTAATCCCTGTGTATTGGAGTCTACTCCAACATAATTTTCCAACCTTGTAGAACTGGAGAGGAGCTGAGGGACATTTTAAGGTGCTTTCCAGTGCATGGTGCACACATGAGTCTACTGGACTCTGCTGCTTTGTTTTTCCATTAAGCAAATTTGCCATCAGAAACGTTTTTAGTACCTGCTCATTCATGCCAATTAAATGTCACTTTTTTGTTCCTAACAGACTCACATTAACATTTTTTACACAGGGACAGTGTATTTTCTTTATAACCGGATATATTTTGTGCGTGGATATGCAGTCCTAAAAAGCTATGCAAAAATGATTGTAATTCATAATGTTTAATGTTATATATTGTTTTAATTAAATACATTTTAAACCCAATTGGTTTATTTCCCATTTACTGAAATGGAGTAAAGAAGCAAAAAAAGTGTACAAATATCCCTGAACCTGACTATAGGCAATTCCCCAGAAGTGTTATAGCCTAGAGGGGCATTATACCTGATAGAGTTATCTCAAAATGTCTTGAAAATTCTAAAGTAAGAGCTCAATAAAGGACCTGGGGGGACTGCTTCTCAGAGGAAAGGTAAAAACTGGACTTTACACTTTGTGTTATCTCAGGCCACTTCCTTATGAGAGCATGTGCTGTTCTATAACAAAAATAGCAAAGCTAAGCACACTAAGCTTCAAAACAAGCCATTTTTAATTCTCTAAATAAATCTACTCTTCATTTAGAGAATCAAACCTACTCTTTCCACCCTGAAATCTTAGTAAGTAAATTTGAATTTGTACAGTGTGTGAATTTTATGGATTTACATAAATGCAATGTATTTACAAGTATCACTACGGTAACAGTAGATTTGTTGTCTCTTCCATGCCCTCATTCTTCTTGCCGCTGAGTACACAGAGAGAATTTCTCTGTGCACAATGATGTGTTCAACATCAGTGAACAGAAACCTGCATTAGCCCCATGCCTTTTGGGGTTTCGTTTCATTTTTCCAGTTGTACAGAGCTCAAATGGACCGTGAGGTCCAAACTGTGAGGACTTATGTACTGTTGCATCCACAATATGATAATGAAGGCAAAAATATTGAAGCTGTCATTACATCATAGTAAATGTGTGAATAAATACTAAGAAGCATTCTTTAAATTTAACCATAACCACATATAAACTGTTACTACACACATTTATTTAAGAAACTACACTGTAAAAAGTTCCTTGAGGAACTTATAGACATTCTTCAATCTGAAACTGGAGGAACCTCTTAAGGTGCTTTAAGGCTGGGATTCTCAACCTCTTCCACCTCATGCCTCACTTGTTTATAACAAGTTATTTATATAATATATAATATATGTATATAATATTTATTATGTAATTATGTAATGGCCCACAAGAAAACAAAACTTGGCCCTCTATGGACTACTGCCTCACTCTGAAAATGAGCCTGCAGACCACTAGAGAACGCTTCACAGCCCACTGGTGGTCCCCCGGCCTGCTTTAAAGAACCTTCAAGAAGCCTTCATATTTTTAGTAAAGGTTCTCTGAAGAACTTTCCTCCACAGTTTCAAATTGAAGAACTTCCAGAAGTCCCTCAGGGATCTTGTATTTTTTATAGTGTAGAAAGAAGAAATAAACATAAATTTAATTAAAATTTAAAAATTAAATTTAATTAAATGAATTTAATCTGTATTTTGAAAAATGGTGGCTTAAGTGTTCCTTCATACACTGTAACTAAACTTCAGACTGAAACAATCATACTGTTCTAAAAAATAAGGAATAGGTTTCAATCGGAACAAAAATGCTCTTTTCAAACAATGATTTGCAGTGAAAATTTCTTGCAACATTCCACACAATTAGGACAGTAAAATGTGAGATGAAATGTGCATAATTGTTGTATTGTCAAGTGCCTGAGCTGAGTGGGTGACAAAATGCATAATTCATTGCTGAATTATTTTGACTGCTGAGCTGTAAAATTGCTGTTCAGGCAGGTATGAGTGTACCAGTGATTTATTTTTTTCTGAGCAGTAGTGCTTAATGGCGTGAAAACGCAAATATACCAGGAGAAAAGAGACACGCGTACATGCAAGCATTCACGCCAAGACAAGCGGAGCAATATTCTAATCCTTTACATTAAAAGTTCATCAGTGTCAACACTGCCTGTCAATTTTGACAGTCGAGTGTGTGCAGTGGGAATGAGAGTGGATTGCCACAGTGGGAAGAAAAAAATGCCCTATCTGCTAGAGTTATCATCAGTGCCACAGAAAGGAGACATGTTCTGCAACCTCACTGGCTCACCACAACAACCAGGGCCATCAGAGTTCAGCGGCCATACGAGAAGAAAAGATTGGCACAGCATTGCAGGGACAGATAAGTGTATTCATACTGGGAAATTGTGTTTTAGGCACTAGGAAATAAAATGTGGACCCAGGATACTTTAACTGATAATGTTCGGGCTTTGCGTCTTTCAAACATCGGCCCTTATAAAGTATTTTACTGGGATACACACATTAATACTGGCCATGAAAGTACTTTTTCTTGAAAACTTTAAAACCACAGTAATGTTTCGCTTTACTAGTGATGCTTCATCAATTTACACAGAAACTGACTTGAAAAAGAAATTGAAAAAGACTTTCACCATTTATCTCTGGAAGTAAATCTATGAAAATATTTTTCACTCTAATTAAGTTTCAAGGTAATGTGTGAGATTCTGTACACATGTGCCATTCCAGTAATTAACTAGAAATGTATTGTGTAGGTAAATTAGTCAACATTTTTTTTTTTTTTTTATATAATCTCTAATTTCATTTTGTGTACTCAACTTCATTATCTTACTTCCATTTTCTGTGATTATCAATATTATTTTATAATTATATTTTTATTTGCCTCCAACTAAGAGTTGGATTGATTTGTTTCTCACTGCATATTAGTATAACATTATGTAAAACATTAGCTAACTGGTCTTCAGGTCTCTCGTCCAACAAAAATTGTTACAGCTTGCTGACATCCAATGAATTTTGCCCAGTTTGTAAAGACTTTTTTTGAGTATATCACTTATTTGAGAAAATCAAATAAGCATGGTGGCACCATATTCCAATTCAATACTTCTCATCATATCATATCGAGATATGAGTTTTTTAGCCCAACTGAGTTCCTCAGTAAAAATGTTTACAACAAGTGCCCTTACACTAAGAATTTGTACAGCTACTGTACACATATTGTACATGAAATGAGACATAGAAGAGTTCAAATGCCTGGGGCAGTGAGGAAATGCCAGGCATAAATTACATCTGAAGCAAACTGATCTGTAGCTTGGACTGTTTCATTTACCTCGATAAGTTCATTTTTTCAGTTCTGGATACATAATCCTCTGTAGTTGTTGTTAAAGGGATATGATCTCTTCTGGATGTTAAACATATTGATCTGGTGCTCTAGTCTAAAGAGTACTGCTTTCTGTGATGACGTTGCACAAAAATCCATCTATCCATCCATCTTGATGTGGGATGTTAAAGGTTTTATAAGATTCTGATGGTAACCAAGTTGTGTAAACATTTACATTTGATTTATTTGTGTTTGTGATATCACAAAAAAACAACATATTTATTTGTATACATATACCTGCTTATAGCATATCAACTAGAAATGCTTTAATTCGAATTATGACCTTAGCAACTATTCAACAAATGTTTTTAGTTGAAAGTTTGAATTCTTTGATTGTTTAAAGAAGGCACAGGTGAGAAATAATTTAACTTCATTAACACTTTCTAATAAAAAACTTCATATTAGTCAATCAGCACTACATATGAGGATCAGGTGGTGCAAAACCTACCTGAGAATCAACAGAAGCCAATCAAATCAATCCAATCAAAAAATAAATTGCACATTTATTCTATGCTAATAAAGAAAATAATTTTCCCAATGTTTGTGCTGAAGCTTTTTGCCCTGTACTGAAAGTAAAGGAAGAGACAGAGAGAGATGGAGAGCTGAATTTTGGTAAAATGCAAATGGTTCCAGAGTAAATGGAAGTTTTCTGCATTGCAAAGGCAGGACTGAGGGCTGCAAGGGTAGAAAGCTGAATGTGTGCTGTGAGATTCCGGTCTAGGAAGAGCCACCTGCATGGGGAGATAAACAGAAGTGGAGTGGCTGGCATGCATTAGGCCTGATGACAGAGAGGGCTTTGAGTGACAGGTCTGACATTTGAGCAACTAGTGAAGTAAACAGGGTGTTTATAGGGAATAAACATGCACAGGGCAGGGGCAGATATGCAACACCCGATCAACAGTTACCATAGCTGCGCTGCGGTACCCCCTCACTACCCGGCCTATCAGGGTTCATTAAGTAGGAGGTGAGGTCATGTAAATTCATGAGTTCTGCAATCCCAGTTGGATGATCACATGGAGAAATGCGGAGTGGGATAATGCTGATTAGAGCCTGCAGTAGTGCCACGCTTCTTCATTCTTGCACGCCGCTGCTCTCACCCTGTACTGTGCTATTCTTCTTTTTTTTTTTTTTTTGCAAAAGAGACACTTTAAAAAATTCTCTGGAAAGGGGTGCGATTACACAGCATACAGCACTTCCGATGTTGACACTGGTTGACATTGTTGACAGACTGTCTTGCTACCTGTTTTTACACTTTCACTCTTCATAGACGCTGAGAGTTTCGGCATGATCACCACACAACTGTCGGCTCAGTTTGGTGGTGTATGAGTCATGCTATGATGTGACGGGAGAAATGACAGAATCTAATTAACATCCTCCAAAGCCGCGCTACTCCCCACCACTGAGGTCCTCCATGGTGGAGCGCAGCACCCCACACACACACACACACACCACCCCCCAGACTGCTGACATTTCAGCCCTATTGGCAACACAACACAATCAATCCTTATTGGAGCCCAGAGAAATCATGGCTCTATCGTCTAGGTTCACCTTTGTGTCAGACTGCACTGATATGATGGCAGTAAAATACTAGGAACTCAAATAATTTCAGGAGAAGCTCCAGTGCTCAGTGGTGCGGGAGGGAAGTGGCGTGTGATGGCAACAATGTTAAGCCGATTGATTTTGTCTTCACGTCATGCATCAGATGTCATTTTATGACTTGCTAGTAATTAGCCTGACACTAACAACAAAATACAAAAAAAAAAAAATAATACCGCATTGATTAAATGACCAACACAGGACACTGATAGTCAAGAGCTAAAGAACATCCCGAAACAAGAATAATATTAACCACAGACAATTAAACACGCCTCAGCTTATTAACCCTTGGCAGTTATCACAGCCGCTAACATAATTATGTTATAATCTGATTTACACAATTATTTCTCACTATTTTCACACAAGCAGAAAATATCTAGCCACAGTACAGACTTTACACATTAAACTGATATCACTTTTGTGTTTGTAAGTAGACCACATTGTTGGATTTCATTTGATGAAAAGTTGAAAGAAATCTGTATTTTTTATAGTCATCTTCTTTCTTCACTTCTTTCAGAAAAATGCACCACTGTTGAAGTTTTACAAATGTCTTGGTATTCATGTTTTATTTATTTTGTTTGCATATGAACACAAAACAGTAGAGAAAAAGTCATATCTGATCATATCCAAAAATGCACTTGACAAAATTACAGAGACCCTCAACTTAATATCTGGTAGCCTTGCATCTGCAGATCAACCTGAATTTGTTTAGAAGTTAACTGCAGTTCTTCAGCCACCAGCATTGTAATTTGCCAACCTTCCATCCATGTTTTTTAGTTTCGTCACAGTGCCACAAGCTGGAAAATTCCTGGAGATGGCTGCTCTTCATTCTCTGCTCTATGCTCAGTGTGGTACAGACACAGACTCAGTCAACTTTCCTCCATTTAAACTTGTGAATTTGTGTGATCCAGCATCTGTTATTTGCCACAAATACAAATAAAAAAGCATCACATTTTTTGATGAGATGCAAACAATTTTGTTCAGTAAATTTTGTGTTGTTCCAATGTAAACCTATATACAAGATGTTTATGTTATATACTTTATATACTATAGAAACATGTGAATACCAATGCATTTGTAACTGCAACAAATTTCTGCCAGAAGTGTTGCAGCACCTCTACTGCTTTTAAATGTGTGGTTCTAGTTCTTGGATTTGGACACTCAAACAGACAATGTTGGTCATTAATATGCACGTAATCTGTCACATTTCATCTCTTACTGAAGTCATGTGTACAAAATACAGCAACATTAAGAATGCCAGCAGTGCCTTTATGTGTAACACTTATGAATAACAGTGCCATGCAGTTTTGCATCATACTGCTTTCACCATCAGTCATTTTGTTTTCATTTTCCAAAAAGTAGGCAAATAAGTAAAATAAATACTATTTTAAAAATAGGTAGCTTATAGTTCAACAAATTCAAGAAAATAATTAAGTGGACTAAAACATTTGTATAAGTCTTTTTGAATAATAATGAAAGATTGTAACTTTGATTTGAACTGATTTTCTAATGGTTAAGAGTTTTGGTACTGTTAGAATAGGCTTGGATTGCATTAGTAGTAGTTGTGGTTTTATTCATAACATTCATAATAGGGTCTGATTTTTATAAAATATTTTGAAAGTGAATTTTAAGGAGGTAAATCTTCTGATAACAATACAGATAAACAGCAGAAACACAAATCATGGTCTCTTTTTTTCACTGGCGAGTTATCAATAACCACATTATTGGTTGGTTGGCCTCTAATCCATAAATACCATATAGGACGGTTACCAAACTGCCTTTGCTTACCTCATTAGCCTCCTTTGGTCACACTTATGTCTTCCTGAGGAATCCTGCTATCTGTATTCTGACAGGGTCAGCTGTCCTGACCCTGCTAGTAAAGGCTAATGTATTGGTTGGCTCCAGGGTTTAAGCCCTGACATTCCTCCTCTCTCAGAGCCACGCTTCTGTGGACAAACCTCCTTCTGCCCTTCCACCAAGTGCCATTCCCTTCATGTTGCTAATTTCACCCCCATTAATTAGATTTTTAATTGGTGACCTTTAAGAACCTGGCGGCCGTGCAAAGACTCAGCGCTTGCACCTTCTCTGAGCTTTGTTACAAAGACTTGAATACAGCACTTCTGCGTCTATTATCTCTAAAATTGAAAGAGTGCCTTTGCCCGTCTCATTAGAGCGGAGACACTAGATTGCGGCTAGCCTGTACTGAAGTGTTCACAGCTGTCTTGTCCTATTCTGCCAGGTTAGTGCACATGCCACAGTCTAGCAGCACTGAGGAGAAACTGCTGAAGGAAAACAAATGAAATATTAACTCAACATCACACACCCATGAGCCTGAAAAACACATACACACCTGAAAAAGCACCAACACACAGGAAACAGTCATTAGCCATGAACAACATAACTGTAATTCCATATGGATCTGTGCCAAATCATTAACAGCTATGGAGGTCTAACAGAATATTAGCACCCGCTGAAAAGCCTAACAAGATCGGTGGAACAGCAGATGGCTTTAGATGCTCTCTTCATACCTGACTGCCCTCACTCACAACCCACACTTCAAAGTTGGTTTATCACTTCTATTGATCCAACACGCACACTTTGGCCTAACAAATTAACCCCACCCATAACAGCCCAGGCAGCAGCTCTCTGATCACACAGGGCAACGTACCTGGGGGAAATATCACAGCCTTGCTGCATGAAAGCTCCCAGAGAAAACCACAGGCTGTTGAAAATGCCAAACTCATTGGTCTGTTCCGGGCTTTGCTGAAGCTGGTTCTGGCCACCTTGGCCTGTCTGGCCTGTCGAGGACGATGGCTGGTTGGTGTTGGCCTCAGCACCTTCCTCGTAGTCCTCAGCATGCCACTCATAAGGGCTGAAGCGGCTGACCAGAAAGAGCACCACGCTCACACCAATGTAGGCAAACACGATACACATCCAGATCTCATAGGCCAGAGGGTCCAGGAATGAGAAGACACCTGGCTTGGACTTGGTGGGCTTCTTGATCATGATGGAGATGCCCAGGCTCATGAAGGGTTTGGAGAAGTCAATGACTTCTTCCCGTACCAGGGTGATGGTCAGTGGTGCCACGGCAACGTCAGCTTTCTGTGATAGATAGGACATAGGGTGACATTCTAATCAGCCAAAAGGACAGTTTAGAATGGCAATAAATACTGTTACATCATTGTTTTATAACATAATGCACTGAATATATTTAATTCAGATGAGTAGTACAGAGTCAAACACACTGTTTCTTGCTAAATAATTAATAATTAAAGTATTTGGACAGCATTAATATTTAATATTAATATGCTTTATCCTGCACGTCAGCAACAAATGAAAATGAGCCCTTTTTTGTACCCAAAGGCATTGTTAAACCAGTTCTTTCCTCAAATTAACATATTTTTATTTGAAATGCCTTTTCACATGATTCAGCAGTGACAGTGTCTCCAAATTTAAAGAACAAGGTGGCATCAGAGTGCTAAGACCTGTGGGAGGTGCTGTACCGTCTGCTCTACTGTAGTAGACTATGTTGTATCACTAGAACTGTACATAATGTTGTGCTGCTGGGTTTTCTGGAGTGATTTATGTTGTAATTTATGTTTTTGGAAAGTGAATTAATGTCGATTTCACAACACTGTATCGACAATTTAACATTAGACATTAAATTAACCTTAACAATAAATTTTGATGGTGAAGGTCATGTGCCAGCTGGGTGGGGATTTCACAGCCCCAGAGATGAACACTGACAGACAGAGAGGCTGAAAACAGGTACTAATAGTATAACAGCAGAACACAGAAGAGAAATAATTCTACACAACACAATGCTGTTTATTCCAGACTAGGCCCACACCCACCATAGAATTACATAAGATATCTGCATCAAATTAAATATAATTAGAGAAAATAATCTCTATTTATTGTACCAACTTTATTTATGATTATGAAGTAAAGTTAATATGAGAATCATTACTTTTTGCAACTCAGGATAAAAAGAAGGTAACGGATGAGGAAAGGTGAAGGATTGTATGAATGAGGCTCAGCTCACTGTGATTGCAAATAAGTAAACAGGAGGTTTCGCAGAGAAAATGACATTCTTAAATGTTGTCTTTGGTTGAGACACCAAGTAAGGTTTTCATGCTTCTTTTATTTCTTCGTTTTCCAGTGCTATGGTGGTTGCATGGAGTATATGAAATATTATTTGTTTTGTTATTTATTGGGGACAGTAGTGGTGGCCTAGCAAACATAGCAGGAATTGTGTAGTAGAGGAAGTAACTTGGCAGCCCAGACTAATGGATTAGGCTCAATTTGTTTGTTTCAAAAAATGTTGTGCAGGTGTGGACTGACACATTTCTTTGGTAGTTATCAGTTGTGTCAAGGCAGTGCCAGTAAGTAAATCAGCAAATCCTATTTCATAACATGAGAAGATTACCAAAAGCATGTCCACCTGGGGTCTGTTTAACTATATAAAGTACCTGCTACATTTTAGTCTGCATTAGTTTGAGCCCCAGTTTCCGCTCCATTATTTGCAAATGGGGAAAACATATTACATCTACATAGTCACTGGCGACAGTGAGCAGTACAAGATATAATATGTTCCATTCATAAGGAAATGATGTACATATTCAAATTAATTAAAGTCAATTTATTTCGTCATTGTAAGAATGCTGCATTCAGCTATTGTGTGCTGCCCAAGGTTGCAGCCTTTCTCACAGCATTGTAGAATATTTTATGAAATGTCATTATTCTGCAAAAACAGCTGCAAAATGTTTGGAAGAAGCCTTCTATTCAGGGACACCCACCATAAAAAGATCCGTTTTATGTAAAATGGAGCCTTTACCAAGATGTAGAGACGTGGAAAAATGTTCCCCACACTGATGCTGAGAATTTGAACCAAAACCAAAAACAGAAAAACCTGAACAGGAAAGTATGGAGCTGTTTATCTGAGAACATAAATAGAGCTGACCTCCCCTAACCCCCTCCTCCAACAGCACCTCTCCTGAAACACACTAGGGTGCACATTCTGCTGAACCACTGTCTTTGAAGAAATAAACAAAAAAGAAACAGGCCACACTATAAAATTACTAAACCCTGTCATTATGAATGAGTAATATTTTTCTGAATGCAGTAATAACTGTATACCTGAATCTGGATGCACTGATAAACATAATTTATGGTTCATATGAAATGAAAAATAAAGTGACCATTCTGAGCTACAGTACATGCTCTCACACCAAAAGTCTGACAACATAACACATAACTAAATAAAACAACACCACAATACTTACCCCATACACCAGTTCCCCCACCATCCCATTCCACATCTTGGTTTCAGGATCCCTTGCTCCATACTTCCCATCTGACACGATCTTGAGTTTGTACTGGTATCCCACATGTTTAGCTATCTCTGCTGCCAGCTCCACACAGTAGCCCTCATACTTATCATTTCCTACTAGCTGTTCATGGTTCTTCTTCAGCATCACATATGGAGATTCCTACATAGGAGACAAGAGACCATTACCACTGATATCACAGCAGTAGGAGTGTGATTATTCAAATATTCAGGTATCTAAATTTGTCTTACTTATTGCTTACTAAGTCAGGTCCCCAAATACAGCAATAAATTAGGTAACTCCTAAAACTCCTTATTAAGAATAGACTCAGGCTCTCTACTAGTAAGTTTTTCCATAATAAAAAGAGATAGATAAGGAACCTGCATATCAATTTATATATGAATCAGACTTTCCAGCTTCAGTAGAACATGACATCACCCAAAGTAACAACTTTAATGATTGGATGTGACTGAAATGAATTCCATTCCTTGGCAAATGTTGAGAGTGTTGACCATATTTAGTATTTGAATAGTATATTTGAGCTAGAATGTGATTTCTCCCACATTGCAAACATAACACATTTATAGTAAACAGCATAGGTCACTACAAGGGTTAAACACGGACCAAAATCCATCGCGAGACTGTTACTAAGCAACGGCTAGTAGAACGAAAATGATCTGATGATGTTTGCGTGTATAATCAAGTGTGAGTAGCACACTGTGAATTTCAGATATTTTCCCATGTAGTTTGTTAATGCAGGCTTATGCTGCTGTTGCGAACAGCAAAGTGCTTCATTTTCAGTTCAGTTCTGAATTTAGAATTCAGTTTTTGTGTGTACAGAGCTTAAAACATAGCTCAGCCACTCCTTTGTTTATGTGACCGATGCCAAGGCATGTTGATGATGAGAAAATGTCTGAAATCTTTTCCAGCACCACTTCCTGAACTAAACACTCTCCCCATATAAAGTAATATGGAAAAGGTCGGACACCACATGAACACCTTTGACATGGAGGAGATGATATAAATGAACACATAAAACATATTTGCAAACTACAATTAATAAAATTGCAATTTTCTTGTGAGGAAAAACTAAGCTGTAATAGTTGGTATTTCCTACTTTGACTGAAATAATTTCAATTAGATGTTTCGTCTACAACTCCTCTTTCAGCTATGTGATATTTCAGCACCTCTTCTATGGATGGTCTAATCATTTGCAGCTGATTTTTTGGACCTGAGTCCAAATTTAGGTATTTTAAGTAGTAATACATTTCAAATGCATTTCTTATAAAAGACATTTTGATTTTATGTGTTAATTTCATCACCTCAATCACTCAATACAGTTAAAATAAAGACTAAATGTCCAATATGTTAAATATATAACAAAAAGTTATATATACATGAGGGAATAGGGATCCATTTCGGTCACAGCCTTTACCATATTTTCTGCAGGACAGAGTCTAGTGTGACGTTATGACATCATCTCAGTGTACGAATGGTAGTCTTGTTCCTTTAGGGATTTTGCCATGTGTTTCGTAAATTACTGCGTCATAATAGTCAGGTTTCTGTTTCATAACAACACAACAGCATAAATCATTTGATCAGCTAGTCAATCTGTTTTCTGCATATCTATAACAAAGTAAATGCTTGCTGAACCAAAAAGTGTCTGTAGACCCATTTCACATCACTAAGCACCCAAAATGAAATGGTGAGGCAAAGCAGAGTCCCTGTAGCAGCTTTTAGAAAGCAGTGGCTCTGACAGGTTTATTTTCAGCCAAGTTTTAGCATTCTCTTGCATGTCATGAAATGGCAGACTTCATTGAGCTGAAACGACAGCAAGCTTCTGCTTGTGGATGGCCTGTAATATGAGGCAGCTCTTCAACTGTTACATTTCAGAGTGATTGTACATCCTGGGGAGATTTCTGGCCACACATAGCAACCGACTCCCTGCTCACAACTGACTTAATACGAGTTCTGTGCTCCCAACATTTGAAGGGGAAGATGAAAAAGAAGGACAAACAAACAGAAGTTTTTCAACAATATTTAGTACCAACTAACATGTGTTTGTGTCATCACAAACAGGACTGGGATAAAAAGGTATGTCTTGCAGAAACCAGCAGCAAAATGCTGCTTCCTCGGTTGGATATTTATTGTAATTGAAAAGAAACAACAACACATTAAATCATTCATCAACCCTCATATGTGTGACACATTGATATTTATATCTATATTGGGATACGAACAGTAGGATATTGGCTGATATTGCATCATTTATATCAAGTGAAAATCTTTATCATTCTGTTTCAATCTTGTGGAAGACCTTTTTTCTGTTCCCTTGCTTAATGCTGCTCCCAGCTCTCAGCTCATCCTCTACTCTGCTTCTCTCTGCACACTCACATTCACAAAGACACACCATGGAGGGGGGCATTAGATAAAACCGAGCGTCTATAAAACAACACCCCTAAACCAAGCTGCCATTGCTAAGTAAGGTGTTGTAACACACTGCATATTTCAGATCAACTCCCAATGCTGCAACCTCTCTTCAGCTCCATCACCCATTCCCCCCACGTCTCTCCATCAGCCTACACACTCTGCCCTTTCCCCTGCCAGCCCAGAGATGGACAGGCCACATATCAAAGGAGAATAAATGCCCTGTGAAGCCTCGGATGTGAAGGAATTACTAAAACACAAAGCAAGGCCGAGGAACTCGTGCAGAATGAGAGAACTGAGGGGACAGAGGAGGAAAATGAATTTTCGGCTTCTGCTGAGAATTCAATCCCAGGCCCGCCTTTAAGGATAAGATGAAAACACTCGGGCTGGGAGAGTAGGAGTAATGTCTCATTCACAGATCCGGTGAGGCAGTGGCTTTGTGCTTTTATCTGCACCGTACGCTACTATCATCATCTCACAGAGGGCTGGGGCAAACCGGGTTGCAGAAACTGGCAGCATGCAGGAGCAAACCACAGCATCCTCTTTTCCATATTTAGAAGACAACAGACAAACAACGTCGTCTTGCTGAGAACAACACAACAGCATATTCTTAATACGCAGAAGCTTTGAAGAAGTTCTGCTGTAAAATCCATACTTTCATCCGCAGCACCAGGCCTTCAGGTTTAAATCTGTTTCTGTGCTCAAGCTCAAGCAAAGTCACTATATAGGAGCCATACCAGGATCGTAGTGACGATGTATGTGCGGTTGTGAAATCCATGGGTGTCGTTGCTGCCTGGCAAGGCTGCTGTGCTCACAAACTTCTCGTCTTCATTCCAGTAACCTACCTGGGAGAAAATCAACCCACCGAAAATAAACAATGAGTGGGACCTTCCCAAAACATCCCAAAGATTCATCACATTACTTACAATGTGCTTAATGTGTAGCCTAAAATTACAAGTTTAACATTTAAATAAATATCAGCACAAATGTAACCTGTTGTTAGAATCTAATATATCAGTGGCAATTCAGAGACTTTGCCCACTTTAAATTCATAACATTAATTTGGAATCTTTTTAAGTATTTCTGTGTACTGTGTAAAATGAGCACAATTCTTCCCTTACAGTTGGATGCACTGTGAGGTGTGATTGTGTGCATATATTTTTGTCACTATCCTAAAGCTTATTTGCAGAAAAGAACCTCAGAGCCATAAATAAGATAACATATTATAACACTAGGCATAATGCACCTAAAAAAATTGTATTTTTGGTTTCACAAAGAATTGCTCTTCTATTCTACAACTACAAATAGTTTTATCATATAGTATCGATAAATCAGGCTACTTGGCATTAAAGGGTTAATCCCTGTTTAAGAAAAGCAGTATCTTCAGTTTTATTAGAGGTTAATTCAAATCTCAGCACTTACTTTCTTTGGGCCTGTGGGCTTGAGCTCCATCACGCTGACCGTGTAGTTGGTCCGTCGGCCTTTCTCGTTAAACTGGATGTGTCCTGTTAAGCCCTCGATCCGAACCTAAGACAAAGCCCCAGGGGAAAGCTTTAGTGAGACAAAGAGATGAAAGACCTTGAGCACCATTATTTTTCCTTCCCTCTTTCTCTCAGTCGTCTTTTGAGACACATAGGGAATATGTACTTTCACTTAGTGCTTTCTTCTGTGTGTGTAGTAGGGGTCTGATACTGGGCTCAATGATGGGGTTAACTGACCCAACTCACCATCTGCTTCAACAGCTTTAACAGCCTGCCTCTCAGCATCCAGGCTGAATTCCCTCAGTCCCGCCTTCTTCACATCACACACACCGCCTCAGGCTAGTCTGAGAAAGTCTACCTCAGTCTGGAGCAATTTACACACCAAATACACCACAGCACCCCAGACTTCCTCACACACAGAATGAAGTGTGAAGTGTGTTTCTAATGAGTGAGATATGGGTAGTACCAGTCTGGACACACCTACTCGTAGAAAGATTTGATTTGTAGCTTTTTAAACACTTTAGAATGATAGTAAAGTCATTAAAAACTATAAAATAACACATATAGAATTATGCAGTGTCCAAATGCATTTAGCAAACATTAGCATAGGGCTGCTTAATATATTGTTTTAGCATCATTATTGCAATGTGTGCATGTCCAATAGTTGCATCGCAGGACGTGCAATATGTTGTGCAACATAAAATGTACATTTTTTAAACTTTTTCACTGCTTAATTCAAAAGGAAAATTCTTTTTTCCATAACATATCTACCTGAGGCAAATTATATCTGCCCAATTATCATTTATTTTACTCCAATATTGGATACATTTTGTAATATTCATACCATGACACTTTGGATCATTGACCTCATCATTGATGAAATCTGGTAAATTACTCTAATTTGTAATATCTCAATACATATCATAGTACAATAAAATAACTTTTTATTCCCAATTTCATGCTGCCCTCTATATTTGGAAATAGCCCTCTATGACTTGCAGCTTAGTATCATCTGCAATCTTAAAGATTCGCATTCCTAAGTCCAAATTTAAATGATTTAAAACCGGACTTATTTGAACTTGTGATCAATTATTTACAAAAAATGCTTTGGATATATGACTTTATTTTGCATTATTTTTTAGATTTGGAATTTATTTATTAGTTTTTGTTTGTACAAACTAACAAAGATAGAAAAAAAACTGAATGTGTAGTTTCAAACTTAGAAATCTCTATGTTGTAGAATACATAAATAGAGCAAAATCCCTTCCTGATTCTTCTGCTTTGCCATAATATATTATTTGATCGTTGTAATTAAATTGTTCTCCAAAAAATTCTTCTTCTCTATAATAAAACAAAATTCTTGTTTTTATACCGAATTGAATTTTAAGGATGGTTCTATATAGCACCAAAAAGGTATTATAGCAGTAAAGAAGGAAACGTTATTACTAACATAGAGCACCATTAAAGGCATTAAACTGTGTACTAATATATATATATATATATATATATATNTTGTGGGCCGTTACGCTTTGGAAGTGAGATGCAGAAGGTTGAGAACCCTTCTCATAGACATCACAACCCCTGGTTTCTGTAAAAAAAAACTGTAAAAAAAATAAGGGGAGGCACATTTCTTTAGAATAATGCATTTTACACTAAACTCCACTTAATTCATTAATTTAACAGTTGAATTATACAGAATTCTGGGAATATTAGTGGAATTTCCCTTTAACAAATATAGTGAAATAAACAGAAATAGCCTAGTGTTACCCTTCTAAAAAAATTTTTACTTATTGATCAGAAGTACATGAAGTTGCACGTCTACTGGTGGCTATACTTAATAGGGGAGATCAGGCTTGAACATAAGTCAAAATTCATGTAAACATGTACAGACCCCCCCCACCCCCCCTACTCCCCCCCACCGCCACCACCACCACACCTCAGTTTTCTACAGCAGCAAAAGCCTGCAAGAGGGGTTTCAACAGTCTTAAGTATGCTATCATGGCGTCTCTTGTGTGGGGCTCTTTTATTTGCCGTCGTCAGGTTAATGAGCCTACCAGCCCACTTGATGTCGAGAGGCCTGCCACAAAGCCTCGTCTCATTAGAGGCTGCCTGGCACCACGCGCGGAGACAAAAGCATATTCAAGCCCGCTGCTGCTGAATGCCTTCATGCTCCTCAATGCTGCCAGCCTGTGGAGCTGTGGCCATGCCATCCCTTACGCACACACACACACACACACACACACACACACATATCCTGGCAGTTGGCCAGCACCACCCTGACCCCTCTTCTGCATGAGAGAGCCCCTGCCAGGGTTGTGCGGACGCATAGGGGGGCACACAGCAGAGATGGCACAGTGCCAGGCAGCCCAGGGCTTCAGCCAGGCATGCACGCGTCCTTCCTCACTGCCAGTGAATGGAAGTGGGGGGGTATCACTATTGTCCTTCTTACATGCTCCGAACAGTTTAAGAAAAAAGAGGGGGAGAACGTGCTAGACTATAATAAGCTAGTCACTCTGGGCTGGTGGCCATTATCCACAGAGAGAAGATCAATAGAGAAGGGGGGTAGGGGTGGGGGTTGGGGGGAATTAGGCTCCTCCACTGTAAAGCTGCTGTATGTGTTATCAGCCTGCAAGCAGGTGCGCTCTCTTAACAAGTCCCAGCATGGCATGATGGGTAAACCAGCACACATCTACAAATACCAGTGACCTGCAGGTCTCCTGTGTTAAATCATGGCTTAGGCCTAATTTGATCAGATTTGTTTGCTAGTATTTGTTAAAGCTATATAAAACTAAAAAGGCCATGCATAACAGTGAATTTTTTTTTTACAGTAAAATGAACAACTACATCCTTAAATGATGGTGTGTCAAGGGTTCATTATTAAAGGCCATGATTTTAGATAGAACTGTTAACATGACAAGAGCCACTTAATGCTTAAACACATCTTTTCTACACTTCAAGCAAACGTCTACTATGTAATGCTGAAAAATGATGCCCCTTTTGAGATGGTTCTCTATAGCATCAAAAAGGCCATTATTTCTCAGTACTATACAAACCCCATAGAATTTGCTTATACATTTGTCTCATTTTTATACATTTTGCTGGTATAAAGGCAACATGCTGACTTACAGTGTAAATTCATAAGTCCCAAATTTTTTAAGTCCAATGAGAAAACAAGGCTGGGATTCCCAAAACCAGCTTAGCACAGTGATTATTCTTAGATGGCTGAACAACCATCACACTGAACACTATCTTTACTAGTTGAAATGATCTTAACACTAATATACTTTTGGAAACTGGGCATTTTTTTGCAGCAACAAAATGTGAAAAAGGCAATATTTATGCAATGTTGAAAAACAAATGCAAACCTATATTTCTCTTCTTAAAAATAACAGTGATATAGACCATGAACAGGTTTCATATTATATAATACAATATAATGTAGCACACATACAATATGTATATCCATGTTTCAACTAATTTCTTTGTTATTTACTAAATGCTAATAATTGGTTTGTAGTAAACTCAGTTTTAAATCAGTTTTAATATTATTAATTTAATACTTTAATATTAAACTATCAATTTAATATTAAACATCATATTTTTAAAAAAGAAAGCTGCACAAAGTTTCTAATGTCAGTATGTGAAATTGGATAAATGAACATAATTCTACACAACAATATAAAATTTTAGTTCTTGTAAAATTCTCTGTATGAGAATATGTATGAAAAATGTGTTTGGTGACACAGGTTCTGAAAGCCATTTGCTCAAGTAAAATAAATTATTGTGATATTGTGATGTACTTGGCTCATCAAGAACCTTTTTGGGCCTAAAAAAACTTACTTAGATCACTGAAGCTGAGAAAATATCAGTATTACATTCTTTTGGTCACCTCTTTATCCTCTCATAGCTACATAATCTGTAAATGTGTATTATATTCAGATGAATATTTCACTAATTTCACTCTGAAGATGTTATTGTAACATAAACATTGTCACAGAATAAATGTACATATTCATTATCTTGGTGGCTTTACAGCCTCCAGACTGCAGGATTAGTTTAACACAGTGTTGCAACTGAGCTTTCCTAAGTAAACAATGAGATAAACCTATTCCCTCATTATAAATACATAAACTGTAAATGTTTATATGTTTTTTTTTGTGTGAAGAAAAATAGTATTGATATATTTAGACATATATCATGAAAATTAAATATAAAATAGTTTCATCATGATGAGATCTCCCAGTGTTTGACAGATCAGCCTCTTTTGACTGATCAAATTGATTTCATTATAAACAATGATGAAATCAAAGCTTCTATTATAATTTGTAGCAGAGATTTGTTGGTTGCTTGTGTACTAATATATATATATATATATATATATATATATATATATATATATATATATATATATATATATATATATATATGTATATATATCAAATCGATTCTTGGAACAGGATAGTCCTGCAATTGACACAGATTAAAAAAAGAAATATATAATATTATAAAAATACACACACACACACACACATAGTCCTATTTCATTCACACTTTCATGTAACTAACCATGTATTGTGTTGTTCATATTGTATAGAACAGAAATATGAATGTTTTCAATCAGCACACTACAAGCTCCTATACTAGTATGTGCTCCAAAACATTATTGACTTCTTTTTCATTTTAAAGGCAAAGTAAGACAGCAACAACAGCCCTATGGAGAGTTTCAAGTCATATAAGGTTTTGGTTTTGAGGCATACTGCCTGCCAGTTTGTATCTTCAGAGTTGCTATTTTCATCAGATGCCACCAGCACAGAGACATAAAGATGCCGCAGGCTAGCAAAATGAAGTCAGGTGTTCATTCTCTCTTTTATCTATTTATAAATAGATCTTGTCATAAGAGATTATCACCAACATAAACGTTTATTGCCAGTTGTTTGTTTACTCTCCACCATGTCACATTTGATTGCACTGCTCTCTTTGGTCAGTCAGGGTGAACTTTATGAGGCAGAATAGAGATGTAATTTGTTTTCTTGGTGCTCTATTCATGCCTCTCATAACATATCTAAATCTATGCCAGTCATGTGTGTGAGTTAGTTTATGCATGAGAGTGAATTTTTTGTGTCTGTGGGTCCCTCTGTTTATATAGGTGTGTGTGTGTGTGTGTGTGTGTGTGTGTGTGTGTGTGTGTGTGTGTGTGTGTGTGTGAGTAAGTGTGTCTGTGCATGCATAAGCATATGTTTATTTGCATAAGATTCCTTCAGGACAGGCTACCTGCTGTAGAGCTCTCTGAATGTCGATGCCTTGGCCCCAAGGGGCTGGTGGGTTGGCCAGGCATTCGCCAGCATTGCCACGACGAGATATGTCAATCCTCTGTCGTCTGAGGTTCTGGAAGGCTGTGGACATCACTTTGACCCCGTCGTATGTGAGGGCTCCAGTATACTGGATACAGGCAAAAGAAAAATTGTCAAAATTTGAAAGAAGTTAAAACTAGTTCAAAAGTCATTTAAACATTTTTGTCAATTAATAATATGTTTTAAAAAAGGCCAGATGATAAAAATAACAAATTGGCTATTTCAAAGTATTTTTGATTTTGATTCAATTAATTAAGAAACTCACAGGTCTAAGATGACAATGATTGTTTTCATGCATTTCTATGACAACATGAGTAAACATATATAAATATGTATCGAATAATGAGTTTCCTCACATAAATAGACTGAAGGGAGAGAGAAAACAGCAGCAAGCAGAAATGAATTCTGAGACAACGCCTCTCCGTTCTGTAAATGTTGTAGTAGTGAGTGGAATTTCTGATTCACTCTACACTGCCTAATATTTAGGCAGTGTGCTTTTTTCTGCACCACCCACTTCAAATCCTGGCAACTCTCCATCTTTGTTAATGAGTACAATTCATTTGTGCAGCATTTCAGGTCTGTTGAGAGCCCTTACCTTCAGGGCTCTTTTAGGAACTTTGGGGTCTTTATTGTCGAAGTCTATCCACTGCTGTGCTATTCTGCTCACATTGGGATCGTCATAGTTCACTAACTGAAAGCCTGTTACATTGGCCTCTCCCTTCTTAAACTCAGTCAGGTCAATGTCCAGAAACCCCTGCAAGAGAGCAAAACAGAACATTACAGACATGTACATTCAACATGAAGAAATCCAACAGGATATGTACAGTGCTGTTCAGTTTCTGAACCATTGAGACTTTTCTATAGTTCTGTATAGAAGATAATGTAAAGGTTAAATTGGAATCAGGTGTTTTCAATCATTGGAATGGCAATTTGTTGTTCTATTTAAAGAACAGGGATCTATCAAAGTCTGATCTTCACAACACAGGTTTGTGGAAGTGTATCATGGCATGAACAAAGGAGATTTCTGAGGAGCTCTACAGAAGAGCTTATCGAAAGGTTAAAATCGAGATCCAGTCAGACAGATTGTGTGCAAATGTTGAACTTTCATGACCATTGTTACCCTCCCCAGGAGTTGTCAACCAACAAAGATCAACAAAGAAGAGTAATGCACATCACAAATGAACCCAAGGTAACTTCTAAGTAACTGAATGCCTTTTTCACATTGGCTAATGTTAATGTTCAGGAGTCCACCACCAGGAGAAAAAAAACCCATCTGGTGTTTGTTAAAGATCACATGTACAAGCGAGAAGGTTATTTATTGAAACACTGTAAATAGATGAGACAAAACAGATCTTTTTTTTTTTAAATGTGAAGCATTATGTTTGGCTGAAGGAAAACACTGCATCCCATCTGTGAAATACAGTGGTGGTAGTATCATGGTTGGGGCCTGTTCTGTTGCATTTGGGCCAGGATGGCTTGCCATCAAATGTCAGGACATCTGTCCATGAGCTAAATCATGCAGCAAGAAAACCTGCGCACACAAGTCATTGTATCACAGAATGATTAAAGTTAAGTTAAATTGGAATGACCAAGTCAAAGCCCTGACCTTAGTCCAAAAGAAATTGTGTGAAAGCACCTGAAGCAAGCACTCTGTGGGAGGAAACCCACCAACATAACATAAAGAGTTGAAGCAATTTATAAGTCAGTGTGCAGAGCTACAGGTACGGGAAACGGTTAGTTGCAATTATTGCTACAAAAGGCCCTGCACACCTCTGCCACTTACAGATATGTAGCATTGAATCATATTCATCCATAAATAAATTAATAAATAAGCAAGTATAATATTTTTGTCTCATTTTCATAAACATTGCAGCACCACTGTATGTTCAATTGATTTTATAATGCTGTATATCTGTTCTGACACCAGATAATGACACTTGTTTGGTATTTCACATTTTTACAGTTTACAGTGTTCATCAGATAGTCTTCTCCTGTTTTACAAAGACAACAATGACACCTGTTTTGGTTTTTCAGATGCCAACATCCATATTTAAACAACATTTCATTGCAATTCAAAATCACATTGAGGGTACACTTACTTGTAAAAAGGCATATAGCATTTTTACAGTCATTGCCTCTGAAGGCTGGAACACCCTGTAAAACCCTGTAAAATTTCTATACTCTCCTTCAGTTCAGTTTGCCTACAAATGCATGTGCGCAGCTTTCCATGAGGGGCAGCACAAAGTATGATTTTACAAATTATGATGTGTAAATGTGACAGCGTGATAAATAAATTTGAATTATACTCCACAACAGAAGGGGGTGCCGCATAGCAAGAAAAATTAACTCTCGCATAATGATGATTTAAAGAACAAGGCTTTGAAAAGGGGGTGGCACGGTGGTGCAGTGGATAGCGCTGTTGCCTCACAGCAAGAAGGACCTGGGTTTGATCCCTGGGGGACGTTCCTGTGTGGAGTTTGCATGTTCTGCCCGTGTTCGCGTGGGTTTCCTGGAATTGGTGACTCTAAAGTGGCCCGTGAATGTCTGTGCCCTATGATGGACTAGCGCCCTGTCTAGGGTTGTTTCCTGCCCTTTTGCTCACAGTTGCTGGCTGGGCACCAGCTCCCCTGTGACCCTATTCAGGAATAAGCGGTACAGAAAATGGATGGATGGATGGTTTTGAAAAGGGAAGCAAACAAGAAGCTCATATAGGTATCCACATGGCAATACAGTGTATAATTGTCATTTGTCATCAGTTTTGGTGACTAAGGATCAATTCTCAAAAGAACATGTTTGGAAGTACTGATACTTCAATGTCACTTTGCCCACACACAAGCTGGCTAGCGTGCTAAAACCATGTAGTGCACAAATCCATTTACTTTTACCATGACACATGCCATTTCTTATAAATATGGTCCATTTCACTAATGTTGAGACCTGTAAGTAGAGTTCCATTTCTAACACTGTGGGCTGGAAAAATGTGGTCTAACGTGGCTCTTCAAAACAGACCGCTGGTTAATGGCTGCTTGTGGAGCCAGAGATTAGCTATAATGAAGAGATGTGGGAGCTCCCTCCAACATTACGAATAAAAATGTGCTGCCAATGTTAAAATTCCTACATATTGCCTCTGGAGCTGATTTTCAGCAGAGAGAGTAATTTTAGCCTTAAACAATGCAAAGCCCTGTAAAGAGAGTGCAGAGGAGGGGGCCGTGGAACGTAACGGCAGGCTTCAGGTTAAAGCTGAAAGAATGGCTGGCCAGTCACTTAATGAAAACCAGCTAATCCTTTTCATTCACTTAAGGTTGCTTATCCAACAAAGCTCTGCCCTTATCCTCTGCAAGAGCCAGAGAAAGCAGGGGCCGAAGAGCGGGAATTTAAGAGAGAGGAAACAACAGAAGCCCGCCAGAAGAGGTTGCTGGAGGGCTGACTCTAATCCCACTGTTATTGTTAATCTAAGTGCTTCTGCACAATCTAATCATCCTGGCAGCGCAGCTCCTGAATACGGCGGCCCACCGGCTCGCTACCTCAGCCTTTTAGCAGCCTCTTCTCTAAAGAATCCCCTGTACGCCGCGCTGCAGAGAGTCAACCGTGGCTGCCATGCTTATTAAATGGGATGTGGATTTACATAGCTTCATGTCATGGCTTCAGTCTACAAGGTCATTCCCCAAAACCTCCCAGTAGTAAGATTATAATACTTGCTTCACACAGGTCAGTGTGTGTGCGCTTGGTGTTAAGAGCTGTGCTCTACAGTATGCTCAGAGGCTGAATGTGATTGTGTGTGTGTGTGCATATACATCTGCGTCTTTGGTGTATATATGACACAGAGATATAAATATACCTGGAACCAGCCATGAATTAGTCTGCCTATTCCGTTGACTGGTAGCTGAAACTGACATCCTGGCAGAAAAGAAAACGGCAGCGGCTCAAAGTGTGAGCTGTGAGATTTGAGCCACTGATCTGTGTGACTGTGGTAAAAATGCAGTGTGATGATGTGAGCTAGAGCTTTTTTGGTACTCTCTTTGTGAAATATACATCAATGCTCTGTCTATATGGTTCTGAAAAAGCTAGAAGTAAATGTTGCACTACCTGTCAAAAGCTTTTAGTATGAAATAAAAGTCATTTTTCACTGTTGGGTTGAATTAAAGTATTGAACAGACAACGGTTCAGATATTTATTTGCAAAATTTTCAAAACTCAAGGAACAGCAGGCAAAAGACCTACCTAAAAAAATCTCAAACTCAAAGTTTCCTGGATCTAGAAGAAACAGTTAACTGTAAAAGATGATTTTTAATATGTGAAGGTATTTTAGAGGCATCATTTTTTTAAAAAATATTTTATATATCTAGCACACTTGTGTCGTTAGAGAGTATAGTTAAATTTTTATCGATCCATGTCTGTGCTTATAGGAAATGTGCACAATTCTGGAAAACAACAAAAGCTAATGTTTTAATTCAATGAACACCACAACCACACCCCTCCCTTCAGAAGCTCTGCTGCCAAAATTCATGCACATGGGTTGCCAACGTAACGACACTGACTTCCAGACTACAAGAAATATGACGGAACCCAGCGATTGCTGGCCGAGGGTGTTAGCCATATAACTAAATTAAAAAGCCATGTTTTTAGTTTTCAGCAGTTTAGTCTATGTACTAGCTAGGTTGTGGGTCAGCAACTGTTGCTACAAACACTTGTTCTAACCCAAATAGTTGGGATGATCTCTCACAAACATTCACAAATGGGATAAAACAATATCAGAAAATAAGCTATTTGTGTGAAAAAACAAAAATAAGTCAGGGTTACCCGCCTGTTGAGTAGAAATAAAGCAAGTTCCCTCTACCTTCTCCTGCCTTCCAGCAGTCTGAGCTCTCCATCATCTAAACACCTTACCAATGTTCACCTGTGTCTTTCAACATGATCTTAAATCTTTTTGTACAGTTTATAATGGTCCGACCTTTTTCTCTCCAACAGCCATCTCTACCTGTGTGTACAATACATTTCTTCAATGATCCTCATCCCTTGTTTTTCTAATGCATGAACAGGAAACCCCCCCCCCCCCCCCAAGCTGAAATACATTAGTTTAGAACATATTCTCTGTCCATTTCAAATAAGTCATCTGTATTCAATTACATCATTACAATTATTTATTTGAAAGTGAGCTGCTATCAAGAGCAAATTAAACCCTGCTGCTATGTGGTATGTGAATGAGACAGTAGGCATGTGTGTGTGGGTGTGAGAGAGAGAGAGAGAGAGAGAGAGAGAGAGAGAAAGTTAGTAAGCTTGTAGTGCTTGTAGAGTGTAGTGTAGCCGTGCTGGCCTGACTGAGTGTGTGCTGGCCTCCAACCTCTGAAAGTGCAGCATGTCTCTGTGGTCCTGAGAACATCTGCTGCTCGACAAGACACATTGCACCTCTAACAGTAGCACACACACACACCTAGGACCCAGTTTGCCAGTGTCCCACTGCCATACAGTCTCTCAAGACACACACACACACACACACACACACACACACACACACACACACACACACACACACACACACACACACACACACACACACACACACACACACCAACATTCTGTTCACATTGTCCTCTACATCCCATAAAGTCCCAGCCAGTGGAACATATTTGCATGTATAATATGAAAAATGTGCAGTGGCTGTGGTCAAGTATGCCTAGTCATGTTAAAAAATGTAGGATACTCTATGAAAACCATTGTTGTTTTTAACACATTTAAACATATGTTCATTTGATCTTCATTTCATAATACTGATAGACGGAGGCAATATAATTTAATAAAGAAATGTTTTTTTGTAAAATGTATTTAATATACAGTAAATGCAATTTCTTGTGAGGAAATACTTCTATGTACAGTATTACTAAAATTAGAATCAGCAAAACATCAGCTTCAGAAGAATTCAAAGTAATGAGAGGATTTTGGAGGAGCCTGTTTTAAGTAAACCTCAGGTATTAGTTTGGTTTGCTCTTGATTTTTGAAATAAGTGATATTCCTAAGAGGAGATCCAAAGTGCTCTCTGAGGCCTTGTAAAAGAAAGTTGTGGGTGACATTTGTGGGTGACATTTCAGGATAATTGGAGACTTCTTTACACATGTTGCAGTCTGCTCTTATGCTGAACTTGCTAGGACAGACTGACCTGACCACATTGCCAGTTGTTTCACAGATTATTTTCTTAACAATGGAATTTTGAAGTGTGATTTCCAGGATTCCTGATTTCTTTTTCTCATAGTTGCAGTGTACCTATGATGAAAATTACAGACCCCTCTCATCTTTATAAGTAGGAGAACTTGCACAATCAGTGGCTGTCTAAATACGTTTTGGCCACACTGTAAATAACATGATATATTTCCTTGTTCCAAATGATCCCATTATGAATTATCCATAGTTCCAGACGGTAATATGCTTGTTTGTATGTGCTTCTCTGATACAGTTTATAACTGAACACAAAATGGCTCCTACTGGCCTTTGAAAAAAGTTGAAAAAGTCAATTGTGGGTTCAAAACCACCAAATGCACAACTCTGTATTCATAGGTAAAACAGAATTTTGAATGTGGTACATTATAGTGAGTGTATAAAGGCATTTGAGAATTGGCCAGGTTTTAGCCACCTTACCATGGTGATGATGCATGATCCATGGTAATACAAATGTTACATACAGTGTGTGTGTGTGTGTGTGTGTGTGTGTGTGTGTGTGTGTGTGTGTGTGTGTGTGTGTGTGGTGTCTGTGTGAGACAAAGAGAGGGAGGGGTAAGAGAGAGAGTTAGTTAATCTACTTTCTGAACTCAACAGTAGTAACACCGTGTTTACATCACAAAATAAAACTGCTAATGGAACACTAGGCTCTGTAAAAGAGTGAATTACAGGGAACATTGGATCAAGCAACCGCAACCAGTGTTGCTGGGACTAGACTTTGATTATGAACTCTGAAAATTAGTCCTACAGCAATCACATGCCTTTATACTGAGGTTCTGTTAACTCAATAAAATGCATTACCATTTGTCGAAATGTTGTGATCAAGTATATAAAATAAATATTATATGAAAATTTTATAAAAGTTGGTGCTGTAGTCTGTCATTTAAAGGCAGATATTGACCAGTATTCTGCATTCTACAAGGAAGAAGACACAAATTCACAATTGATAAGACCCCACAACTGCAGTCACTGAAATCTGTATCACTCTTTTATAGAAGCATCAAGAAAGGCAGCCTGTTTTTCGCCAAAAAGTGAAACCATGTTTTATCTCTGTGGAGTTAATAATGAGCTTTTTGGACAATAAAATAGGTGTTCTATGAAGGGGGGGTACATCCAGAATCCAAATGTTACAGAGGAACAGGATAAGAAAAAGGACATCAAACAAGCACACATGCTTCAGAAGACACAAGGGTCCCTAGTTACAGTGTGAGCTTTGATCAGGTGATTTGTAATGAAGGGAGAGAAATGAGAGTAAAGAGGAAGAGAGGAATTAAAGAGCTGCCGCATCTTGTCTTCGGAGGAGCTCAGGGAGAAGGCAGCTGAAGAGCGCAGCAGGTAATCTGTCTGCATGGTGAATCAGCTCTGGGAGCACAGAGCAGAGAGAGAGAGAGAGAGAGAGAGAGAGAGAGAGAGAGAGAGAGAGAGAGAGACAGAGAGAGAGAGAGAATGCAGGAGGAGAGAATATGGAGGGGAAGCGTAGCAGGCCAAGAGTCATTTCATATCTCTCTGATTCTAATGAGCCGCTGCGTTTTTTCTTTTATTTCTGAACTGCTGCCACCGCAGCAGCCGTTTGATCTGAGGCTGTGTTTTTCTCAGCTGGATCCGCATGTGATGATGTTCTCTCTCACCCAGACTGTGGTATTCTCTTCTATGAATCGTGCCTTCATACTTCTCCCTCCATGGTCATAGTTTATGAGGGTTTGAATGTATGTCAGTGTGGACACCACAGGGTAGCATATGGCTTTATAGATCTTCATGGAATTAAAATTTAATTTACACAATTTCTAAAGGAGTTTAAGATTCTGAATTCTGCAGCACATTAACCTTAAAACAACAGCTTCAGCAAAGAGACTAACCTTGCACACAATAAAAGTTAACAGAATTCTAAAGAGTCAAAAACCTTTAGTTTCAATGCAAACATTAAGTCTTTGCACACAAATAGGAGTCAGATTGTGCAGGGCAGCTATTCAGTCTTATAAACCAGAGGTTCTCAACCTTTCTCACCTCATGGCCGACCTGTTTTTATCTAGAAAACATAGCAGCCCACAAGGAAACAAAAAGCAAAAATGATTCATGTAAAACTGATTTTCTGATAATGAAACAAAGTCAACCAGAAACCACTTAAGCAAGTATTTCAGAAGATTTAACAACCCTGATGTGATAATTCCGGCATTTAATCCAAGTTTACTACTTGGTAAAGGCGGGGAGCTCTATTCCAGTGGATATCATCATATGAGATCTTGAAAATGTGATTTTAAATCTAATAGCTCATCTGTTTCTAAAGTCAATCAATGTTTTGGTGTCAGTTTATACCTAACATTAATACTCATTCATTGATTAATGTTCTTACCCTGTTGATCGTGACAAGTTCATAATGGCCCAGGACCTACCTGGAATCAATGGGTACAAAGACTGTCCAATGCCCAATTTACCATATCCAACTCACCTACCAGAATTGAATAGGGTGTTGGAGGAAACTAGAGTAACCAGAGGAAATCTACAGGGACAACAGCGAAACAAACATAAAAGAGCGAGACCAGAGCAAATTACAAACTGCTGAAATGGAACTCCCAATAACTGCTATGCCACAGTGATGCTTGTGCTGTTATTATTACATCAAAATAGCTTCAGATTCTTTTCTGACTAATATAAAAGTCAACCTCAATTTTTTTAAGTGGCAAAATAATAATGATGAAGCCAGTGGTACCTCCCATGGTATGACAAACCATTCCTGGCCTTTTAAACTTTACTCTTAAAGCAGGGGTTTCCAATCTTATCCACAAAGGGCCGGTGTGGCTGCAGGTTTTCATTCCAGCCAAATGGATCAGTTGTTTGAAAACTGGCCAGTTGATTAAATAAGTGAGATCAGGTGTCACAAGTGGTTGTTTAGAATAAAAACCTGCAGCCACACCGGCCCTTTTGGCGGACAAGTTTGGACACCCCTGAAACCCCTGCCTGCAAGATAGATACCTTTGCAAGAAAATGCTTTGAAATTACTTCATATTTAAGAAGGACATGCTTATAGGCATATCTGGACAAGCTGAGATGTACAGAACTGGCACTGAAAGTGAAAGAAGCATGTGGACTGAAGCACCAGTGTTACACAGGTAGCGTTATACAGTTCTGTGTTTTCCAGCTTCTTTAAAATTACATAGTCTGGAGTAGCAATGATAGAGATGCTATTCCCACTATTACATGTCAGTGGAGCATCAACATGATTTTCAGTCTGTTATTGTAACCATGCTTGCTATATAATAGTTGCTTTAATTATCTCTCTATATAATTAAGAATAACAGTAACGTGCTTGTTCACTCTCTTGCTCCTGAGCCTCCAACACACTTTCAAAGACCCAGAGTTTATAGACCTCCATCCACCTAAAGAATCAACCACCTCATTCACAACAAAGGTATAAAGCCAAGAAACTACCAGCATGTTGAATTTACGGTGGTCCTCATTGGTCCTGAGTTAAAAGTAAGATAAAAGTCATTTGGAGTCGATCTCCAAATAAACTCCTCCATTAGTGTTATTTCCACCTGAGTTGAACTTGGCAGGGAGGACACGAATATCTTACTGTTTAAAGGTTTCCTGTCAGCAGGAATCATTCAATCTAATGATTAAATTTATTGCAGTGAGATCGTACTTCCAGTAGCTCCAGTTTCAGTTCACATGAACCAAAGGAACAGAAATTCCAGCACAGTTTAAACCCCAGCCATAAGCTTCCATTACATTAACATCCATTACACTAGCTTCACAAGTCCAGAGCAAATTTCAGACACCAGACTGATTGACTAGATGTAGATTAAAGGGAACATTCTGTATGATGTTTTTTTCCCTTTGCCTAAAAGTTTCAGCTTATATTCAAAGCAAGTGTTCAGTGTACGCTTATGAAGGACAGTGCTTAAAAATTTTTTGCCCCAAAGTAGCTCATCCCACCTCAGTGAAAATGTTCTTTGAGTCAAGGTTTATACTGATGCGTTTAACTGATACCATGTTGCTCTAGTGCTCTATGCTCAAATTCTTTACTCTGTAGGCGCATAATGTTCTATGTTCTACAGCATAATGCAGAAAATGCAGGCCTTAAAACTACACAGTGCATTCAATCATGCATAATCAAAATGGTGGATCTGCTATGTGAGATCAGAACTGGTGCAAAGCCAAATTTACAGCTCACCAGCAGAAGCAGACTTGGCTTTGTCATCGCTTGAATTCTAGCTAATCTACGATCTCTCACATACTAAACCAAACTGTACCCAAGGGCAAGACAGAAGCAAAAGTGTCTTCTAAAAGTACCCAGGTTAGTTTTAGATGTTCAAGAAGCAGGTTACACCATTACAGCACACTTGAAAGTGTCAATGGAAATGCATTTACAAGATCTTACCTGTGATCTTTAAATCACTTCACAACTGTGTACATAACAGACAAACTCACTGCATGGCTGGTCATTACTATTCTTCTAGTCATTTCTTTTTGTACAAACAATATTCATATCTTCTTGCACAGACACATGACCTATACATGTACACAATAGGACAGGCCCACTGAGACTTCTTTTGTACAACACTGTTCTGTATTGTTACCTGCATAATGTTTATGCAATCACATATTACATGCTTTCATAGTCATAATGTCACATTATTTGCTCTGTAGCTCAGTAGTTTTAGTTTAATGTATTTTTACAAAATATAGCTGCAATATATGACTTTCCTTCTGGGATTAATAAAGTTATCTATCTATATTTAAACAAGTTCTCTGTAAAGGAGTATTTATCGTATCTGTAGAGGATATGCTTTCAGAAAATCAACAAAAGGCGCAATAAAGTGGGCAGATGTCTGGGCTGGCCGGCATCATGCTGAGTGTTGAGGGAACAGAGAAAATCATCTTACCAATCTGAAGAGAGCAAGGCCAATTGTGCTCTATGCAATTCCCAGCCACAAACATTTGTGGCATCACAGGGGATCAAAACTGCAATTTCCTGATGAAAGGGTTGAGGAGGTCAATACTGTGTCAATGACTGTGCCATGTAAGAGTCCCGGCATAGATCACTTTCGATGACAGCAAAAAAAATACTAATTACTTATCACCAGGCTGTGGATGAAATGCTGAGGCAGCCACTTTTAGGTTAATGTTTTAAAGGGTGAAGCCAGATACACTGGCTGAACACTCAGAGGATAGAAAAAAGCAGACATGAGGTATGCTGGATGCTTGTTTTCTTTGTCCGAGGTGATTCTGACAGCCTGTCAGGATTATACAAGCAAGAGTCTTTTTATGTTGGCTTACCCTGAGCAGAGGTTTAAAGATGAGAGGTGGCACAAGCACTGAAACCCCTCACTCCTCCCCCTCCCCCACCACACTCTCTAAAGTACCTGCTCCAGCAGGTGCCCATATCTCTCAGCTGAATGGATGGACGGATGGAGTTGTATCGTTTTCCGCTCTGTGTCCTCTTAAATGTGGTGCAGTGAGCCGAAGATGTTACTATAGAAACCAGTTGTTACCTGTAAGGCATGGACCTGGAGAAGAAGCTATTCATATGAGCATCCAGTCCCACACTCTCGTGCGCACACACACACACACGCACGCATGCACCCACACACACACACACACATGCAAGCACGCACGCACGCACACACTCCTCCACAACCACCAGAATGTGAATAAAAATTTGCCAAGCTGGGATCCTGCAAGTCATTCTGGCTTTGTAAAAATTCAGCCATTATGAAAATAGCAGGCGCTCACAAATCTTTCTTTATTGCTTCACAAGCTTTATCGTTTATCATTTACAATTACATCTAACAAACTGGCCAGTCTGCACTAATTTAAAATCCCCAGCAGTGAGCCATCCACAAGCAAGTGGCGGCATATTAATGCCATAATTATCGCCATTTCAATTTAAATCAATTTGCTGTTCCATTGTCATACTTGAGGGTACCTTCACACACACTTGACAGCCAACTCCTTCATGCACAAACTCACACACACACACACACACACACACACACACACACACACACACACACACACACACACACACAAACACACACACACACCCACACACACACACAGAGCATTGTGCACATTGTTTTGATCATTAACTAGTTTATGTACATTTCCAGCTGTAGACAATCTTTCTGCTCCTTTCCTGTTGGAAAATGTATTAAACGCAGTGTTTTAACTTTTATGGAACTGGATAAATGGGAACGTTAACAAGCACAATGAATTCACTTATGCACTTACCAGGTTTGCCAATATGTAGTGATAGCTCTTCAAATTCTTTCCAAGTTCTACAATCTACAAGAGAGAACAGAGAGAAACAAAGGCAGAGAGAAAGAGGCAATTAATAGTTGTTAAGAATTAACAACAGTTATTTAAACTCTTGCAATAAAAGAAAGTCAAAGCAATGACTAATCAGATTGCTCAGATTTTTTTTTATCATAAAATGTATATATTTGATTAGCACTTGCCATTGTGTGTATCCTATTTTTCATACTGAAACAAACAGTACAACAATGGATGTGTAGACTCCAAGACGTAAATCAATTGTAAATGTAATTCCTTGTCTAATTTTCTGTGTAATAAAATATATAACTGTTTAATAACATTTACAGAACAGAAAGTTCTAAAAAATGTTTTTGTTATTCAAATAAAATCCACCCGTATAACCCAAATACCAAACCAATCCCTTTTCGTATGTATTAGGAATGCAAAGTGATATTGGAATCATACGTTTCTTTTACAAGGCTTATTGGCATCAGATGTACATTACATGAACCAAATTATTGGGGCACTTGCTCATTCATTGTTTCTTACAAAATAAGGGGTATTAAAAAACATATAACTTTGCTTGAGTAACTGAAGACTTTATACTAACTTTTGGAGCATTGCTGTGAGGTTTTGATTGCATTCATCAACACGAGTGTTAGTGAGGTCAGGATTTTTGAATGCTCACCACTGCAACCTATCCCCACCTCATCCCAAAAGTACTGAAAGGAGCACCATCATTCAAAAGAACACAGTTCCACTGCTCCACAGCTCAGTGCTGGGGGGCTTTATAAACCTCTCTAGTCCACATCTGGCATTAGGTATGGTGAGAATAGGTTTAGGTTTATTTGCTCAAGAGAGTCTTTTCTATCGGCAATACTGCTCAACAATGACTAGACAAACTGTGTGTGCAGTTGCACCTCTGTATCAGCAATGGGTGCAACTTAAACTATCTGAACGCATTTCTTTGAAGTGGTGTCAACAAACAATTGGACATACATAATGTAGACATTGTTAGCATCTATACTTACTGATCTGATTTCCACACCCACAAGAGTAAACTGACTCTACACATAACTGTGTGAATGTGCAAAATACACATATAATTTCCTATTAGACATCAGCCCTTGCAAAGCTAGGAAGTGAAATAATCAATTTGGTTGCTCTTAGCTACTGTGGGCTGTGAAGCACTCTCTATTGGCAGGCCCATACTCAGAGAGAGGCAACAGTCCATAGAGGTACAAAAATGGCATTTAAAATAATAAATCAGGCCCTGGTCTCACATTTTCATTGCCAGAGAAATAAAAGCCAAAACATTTTTACATTAAAAGGTGAGTTTTGTTTTCTTGTGGACCATTACATTTTCTAGTTACAAACAGGTGGGCCGTGAGATGGAAAGGGTTGGGAACCCGTGGTTTAGGGCTATAAGCAGACCCATGAAAAAAAGGTAACTTTTTATGTACGCTCCTCTAAATGAAAAATGCACTAATGTAATCAGTTAAAAAGGAAGACACTTCATCTTACTCTCAGGATACAGCTGAAGTTTAATTTCGCAGACTATCTGATGTGGGAGAGCAGCGGGCAGCAAGATTATCTGTTTGAGGAGTCTGAGGTGAGAAGGACATTGACATAATGACTGTTGAGCTGCAATCGAAAAAGATCCAAAACAGCAGCAAAGCAGTAAGAGCAGTAGCAATCACTCAGCATCACACTGACAGCCCAAATTTACACAAATATACACCTGCACATTGTGGACTCTCCCCAAATTCACTCATTCTCGGTCAAGTGGCAGTCACTGACAATCCAAGACAATAACATCCTCTTGTTAAGTGTGGCTTCATGTTTTACTTCAATCTTACTGAGACTTACAGATAGACATTGTCCTTAATTCTAGATTAGAGTGCATCAGCTTATACAAATGCCAGTATAGCAAAAACAATGGATTGTCTAATCAAATACTCAATAAATGAGTTTGAGCCATCAAGGTAGGATTATTGTAAGAAAATACTGAATTTACTATCACTATTTTGTCACTAATGTGTGTGAAGGTAGACTTTGGAACTAGTTCTTTTTTAATTGCCATTATAATTTAGCACAGATTTTGATCCAATTTAATGAACCAGATGTTATAACTTCCAGTTAGTTTATAATTCTGCAGTGAAATCAAAAAGCCACTGTTATTTATAGTTAGGAGTTATGCCACAGCTTCATTATACTCTAACGTGCAAGGTATTCTGCTCATCTTTTGTGAATGTTCCGTTACATCAAAAACAGTTGGAAATTGAAAATCTAAATAAAATCCACAATCACATTTTGAAACAACATGATCTCACACTGAAGGAAGGATTAAGGTTGATTGCTTTAGTTCATAAATATGATTTATTTCGTCATTTATGCAGCTGGATTCTGGACACTGTTGAGTAAAATACACAGAAAACACACAGCCTGTCATGTATTCAAAGAAGAACAGACAAAATGGCACTTAAGTGTAGATTAAGGTTAGGCTTAGGGATAGATTAAGGTGTAGATTATGATTATGTTAAGGGGTAGATTAAGGGGTAGATTACAATGTAGGTTAAGGTTAGGCTTAGGTGTAAATTAAGGTTTAGGCGTAGGATAAGGTTAGATTTAGGTGTAGGTTAATGTTAGGGCTAGGGTTACATTTACGTTTAGGTGTAGGATAAGGTTCAGTTTAGATGTTGGTTAAGGTGTTGAGTAGGGTTGACCTGATGTTAGAGGACTCACATGTAGTTTATTCATTTAATACTGAGTCATTTTAAGTGTGAAATCAAATGACCAAAAGAACAGTGAAATGAAAGTAATAACTCTGGACTTTTAAGGGTTAACTCAACATAGGAGCGTAGCAATTATTACAGGGAACGTCTGTAATGGCTAAAGTGTTGAAAGGCTGGCTCTTTCATGTGAGAGAGAAAAGGAGTGTTAACAAATCTGAGCTTACAAGCAAAAGCAAGAGTGCAGAGAACAGTGAGTCATACATTGACGGAGGAGGAACACATTAACGCTCCAAATCTTTCAATCTGTCCTGCCTAAACTACACTCACTCTTTCTGAGCAATCCAGAGCAGAGCCATGGTCTGCATGAATGTGTGTGGGTATGGTTGTAGGTGTGTTCGTGTAGGAAGAACAGACAACAATGACACTAACCCACAATGTAAGGACAGAGAAATTTCTGTAAACATTTAATATCTTAAAACTGAAAGAGTGAAACCATTTCATTTTGGTAACTATTATCCCATTTAGACCTGATCATTTCATGGCTCCTATGTGTTTAATTAATTTCTAGAAATAATCTGAGATGCATTATATTCACTTCACACAGATATTTTTTAATTTTTCAGAAAGAGATACAAGATGCTCTTTTGCTCTTTTGTAAATACATCAGTCTCTAAAATCTACAATAGGCAACCAAATCCCCTCTCGGAGTGGCACATCCCCCTACTGTTCTGTTCATGGAGAAAGGACCACCTCCTGGATTGTTGCTACTTAACCAGAATATTGCTGCTCCTTCCTTTCAGTGTCTGATGTGAATTTCTTCTTTAAGTTTATTGTATAAACTGTTTCCATAGTTAACTGAAACAGACCAGTTAATCTTCTTGCCTGACTGCTGGTGAAGAAATTAACAACAGTTTTTGAAAACAGCAACACTGGCACAATTGATTTACTGTATGTAAAGGGGGCTACATTACATAATTAAACTGTGCCAATGTTGCTGTGTCATTTTTTTCAAAAACTGTTGTTAAATATATACAACTGGAAAGGATTCACAGCACTTCACTTTTTCCACATTTTGTATTTTACAACCTTATACCAAAATGAATGAATTTCTACACATAATTTGAAAAAGCACAAAAATATAACATATATATATATATATATATATATATATATATATATATATATATATATATATATATATATGCATTATTGTATACTCTATATATGTTATATTTTTAACTGTTTAACAACAGTTTTTAAAAAATGACACAGCAACATTGGCACAGTTTAATTATGTAATGTAGCCCCCTTTACATACAGTAAATCAATTGTGCCAGTGTTGCTGTTTTCAAAAACTATATATATAAAAAAAAAAAAAAAAAAATATATATATATATATATATATATATATATATATATATATATATATATATATATATATATATATATAGTGCTCACAGCTTTTGCCATGACACTCAAAATTGAGCTCAGGAGCATCTTGTTTCCACTGAATGTTTCTACAGCTTGAATTTATTTGTGCTAAATTCAGTTGATTGAACATGATTTTGAAAGGCACACACCTGTTTATATAAGGACCCAAAGTAGACAATGAATTTCAGAGCTCAAACCACGAAGCCCAATTTATTCAAGATGGCAGCGCATGTGGTTGCAGCAGCTCACGGCTCTTGCCAGAACATTTTGAACATCGGGTAGCAGCACCAAATATCTGTGCTGAGTGAATTTCATTACACACATAACATACCAGATGACATATCAAGACCGCCGAGCTCTCTGTGGATTATTGGATCTAGGAGGTGGTGAAGATGGAGTAGAGAGAGGAAGCTGAAGTGGAGCCACAGGTCCGTTGTTATGTTGAAACTAAGAACACAACCACACAAGCCACCTCTCTCCAGTGACAGATCGCTAGTGCATAAAACGGATGACCTGGATTTACAACTTCCTGGAGATTGCTATGCTCATGACTGCTGTGTTTTGATCATTTCTGAAAACTGGCTTCACCAGGGGATACCCGATATTACCATGCAGCTAACAGACCGCACTCTGTTATGCTGGGACAGGACTGGAGACTCTGTATTGGAAAGACAAGGGGCTCTGTATTGACTTGCATGAGAACTGGTGTAATAACAAGACAAACACTGTTCCCCAGACCTCAAGTACATGTCTGTAAGGTGCCGGTCTTTCTTCCTACTGAGAGCTAACAATAGTGACTGACAATAGGCAGGGCATGAGCATGATGTCAGATGGGTGCTTCTGGTAGTCAACCCCAAGAAGGCTAATAGACCAGATGGAGTGCCTTATAAGGTGCTTAGACTGTGTACCCACCAGCTCACTCTCACCATAAACAAAATCTTCAACCTCTCCCTGGCCCAGGCAATCACCCCACCCTGCTTAAAATCACTTAACATCAGCTAAATCACAATCATCCCAGTGCCAAAGAAGACTCCCATTACCAGCCTAAATGATTACTGTCCTGTGGCCCTCACTCTGAAAATCATGAAGTGCTTCGAGAGACAGGTTCTTCGCTGCATCAATGACTATCTCCATCCAGACTTCAACCCCCACCAGTTTGCATATCACTGAGACATTCTCATTATCATACTGGACACTGTAGGCCTCCCCTCTGTCACATGTACCTGGACATAGGACTATCTTACCAACTGTAAGACATGGCCCTCACCTCTCCTGCACTTGCATGTTGAGCCCTGGCTCCCCACAGAGATGTGTGCTGAGCCCCCTGCTGTACTGTCTCTACACCCACAACTGCAATCCAGTCCACAACAACAACAACAACCTCATTGTCAAGTTTGCTGAGGACACCACAATAGCCAGGGAGATGAGGCAGTCTACAGACAGGAGGTCCTGAAGCTGGCTGGATATAGCTTTGAACACCAAGAAAACCAAGGAGATCATTGTCGACTTCAGGAAGCATAGCACTGAGCACAGCCCATCTACATCAGGGGCAAATGTGTGGAGAGTGTCCATGGCTTCCCATTTGCTCTATTTCTGCTGACATTGACTGGAAAGAGAAAACCACAACAATTTGCAGATCAAGAAGGCTCTGTAGTGGCTGCACTGAGGACGCACAACCTGGACTCCAACTTGCTATTGACCTTTACAGACTTTTTACCAACCTACTCTGCAATATTTAACATTATTGACAACACTGTTAATTCCATTACTGTGCAATAACTGTATATGACACCACATCTATGCATCATTTTGCACTATTTGTTTTATTTTTGGTACATGTTTGCACTGTGAAGAAAAGTGGTGTTTTATCTCATTTTACTTGTATAGTGACAATAAAGGTATTCTATATTATTTTATGCTAGACAGTATTGTATCGAGACACAGATCTGGGGAAGGGTACAGAAAAATGTCTGCTGCATTGAAGGGTCCCAATGAGCACAGAAGCCTCCATCATCCATAAAGGGAAGAGGTCTGGAACCAGCAGAACTCTTCTTAGAGCTGGCCACTCTGAGTGATTGTGGTAAGAGGGCCTTGGTCAGGGAGGTGACCAAGAACTCAGTGGTCACTCTGCAAGAGCTCCAATGTTGCTCTGTGGAGAGTGGAGAACCATCCAGAAGGACAACCATTTCTGCAGCACTCCACCAATCAGGCCTGTATGGTAGAGTGGCCAGATAGAAGCCACTCCTCAGTAAAAGGCACATGACTGCCCACCTGGAGTTTGCCAAAAGGCACCTAAAGAACTTTCAGACCATAAGAAATGAAAAGACTGAATGGCAAGCATTATGTCTGGAGGAAACCAGGCACTGCTCATCACCTAACCAATTCCTACATGATGTTTTTCTACACCATGACCTGGGAGACTGGTCAGAGTTGAGGGAAAGATGACTGCAGCGATGTACAGAGACAGCATCAATGCTCGTCACCAAACTGATGGAGCTTAAGAGGTCCTGCAAATTTCCAAAAGTGTGTGCCAAAAGTGTTCCAACAGGTGTGCTTTTAGCATCAAACTCATAAAGACTTGAGGCTGTAACTGCTGTCAGTGTTAATAAGTAATGCCATTGTCTATCACTATCACTCTCTATCTATACAGAGAGAAAGACACTGTTGTGTTGGAGAAACTGTCCAGGGATCCAGCTATTTGTACCCAATGCTGATACAGATGTGCAATACACACACAGCTGTTCTATAGAGAAGCTTTACCTCACCCCCTTACCTCATTAATGAGAGATCCAGAAAGGAGATGAATTGCCTGAAAGTTTTAAATGTGTGTGTGTGTGTGTGTGTGTGTGTGTGTGTGTGTGTGTGTGTGTGTTTGTGTGTGTGTGTGTTCTCAATATGTGTGCTGAATATGTTTCAGTGCTCATGCGCTGCAAATATGCTACTGTGTGTGTGTGTGTGTGTGTGTGTGTGTGTGTGTGTGTGTGTGTGTGTGTGTGTGTGTGTGTGTGTATAAATGAACTGTTACTGTGTGTTGTGTTGAATCTGAAGCAGGGAGCAGACGTTTGCTTGCGGGTGTGACAGACAGTGGCATTAGTTATTAACACTGACCCCCAATACAGCCCCCCTTAAAGGCCAGCTCCAGGCAAGGAAAATAAATGGCTGAGACCCAACGTGCCCTCCTCATGTGAACACACACACACACACACTAGCGGAGTGGAAGACAAGCCCTCCTGAAATGACCTTACTGCACTGGTATTCCCACTTTTAAAGTTGCTTACAGAAAAAGGCAGCTGCTGTTGTATAACCACATAAAGAGCTATCCTTACACAACCTGGCTAACCAACACACAAACCAAAACAGTGTCATGAGAAAAAATGGCCTTTATGTTGTTTTCCAGCACAGTGGATTGTGAATATAGTATGATGGATGATAACGGGGAGAATTCTAAAACGTGCCAGGAAAAGAAATCATCAGAAACAAAAACAATGCAATAAGCTTAACTGGAGATAGTGGGTCATCAATAACCAAGCAGGGAGTAATAATAACATTCATATACCTAGTCATAAAAGAAAGGAGGAAGAAGTATATACAAAAAAACAAAAAATGATCACTTGTTAGAAGACTTACCACTGGCTAGAATTAGTATTACAAAATAATTTCACTGAAAAAATTACGCTATAACTAAACCTAAGAACCCCTTAACTGTTTCACTGCCAGAAATGGGCTCACAAGCGCAAAAGAAACCTTTCCAGTAGCATATAGAAATCCTACTGATCACAGTTTATTCAATACATTACATTCACATCCAATTTACATCTGTAGAAACTGTCAGTACTTCTGATGTTTTCCATTTATCTTCATATCCAACACTGACAAACACGAGGATAACGTTTAACTGCTGGAGTTCCAAAGGTAATCTAAGTGCTTACCCATAAAAATAAACAATAACTCCCTGAGCAAAACTAATCCCTGGCACTCCCTGAGGAAGGATAAACAGCCCTCAGAGACCCACTGTTCCAAATCTGAAATGTATCATGGCATTATTTGTGGTGTAACTCGTCTCTCAATGGTAAATCTTCTGAGTAAAACAAGTTGTAACCTGTTAAATTTCTTTTTTTATTATTATTATAGCATTGTTTGAACATTGACCTATTTTCACCCCATTATATCACAAAAAAAATATATAGGAGAAGATTTTGGACCAAAATTAATGGAGAACATGTAAGGATTTCTTATTTCATTATGGCTAAGATAAGGTTTAGGTCTAGATTAAGGTGTAGATGAATATTAGGTTACGAATAGGTTTTTCATTTTTGTAGTTTTCACTTGATTAAAGTAACACTGCTTTTGATGAATTAATTCAAGACACGACAAAGACTGACCTGCAGCTACTTCTCTGTCACTACAGCTTGTTTTTACAGATTGAATAAAAGTACTGATAGGGATGCATTTGCTGTGCTGTTTCCTGAATTCTTACTTGTTGTTCAGCTAATATTTTTCTGGTCACCATGTCACGGCCCACCTCCCCTGGCTATAGCTTATCTTTCCTTGGAGCACCTTTGGTAGATACTGACCACTGCATACCAGGAACACAGCGCAAGACCTGCTGTTTATGAGATGTTCTGACCGTGTTATCTATCCATCACAATTTGGCTCTTGTCAAAGGAGCTTCATGCTGTCACTCTATGCTTATGACTGAATTCCTGTATCAGTAAAGTACACATTATGTTATAGATATTATATTATAAAGATAATTAAATCAAAATGTAAAAAGAGGTTGTTCTAATATACACTATGGAGGACCTAAGAGGTGAATTACACTTGCACAAAACTCTCCACTCTTCCTTGAGGAGGCGAGAGGCAACAGGAATAATGCCACATTGTGGCTACCAGCTCTGAATGTTGGCATGTTATTTATCTCCCCATGTCCTTGACGTTTTGTGTGAGTGAGCAGTCTGCCCTCAATGCGATAACTGCAGCCACAGGCTTCGTCTGAACACTCTGGCTCTTATAAAGTTGAGTCATCTGGGCCTGCCGGTGCAGGAGAAGATATTTTCATAGCCTGCCACTTGGCATGGGCAGCGGGTGACTAACATGCTAGATGTGTCCCTTAGAGTATGTATTGAGGCTGTTTTTAGAAGCGACCTTTACAGGACTACTTGTGAGAAGGAGGGAAGATTGTAGAAAACGTGCAATTATACCCAGAGTGGAATTTCTTCTGCAAGCAGTGCGAGAAGCTAAATAGCTGGTTACCTTCTTCAGGATGGAGGTGAGACGCTCCAGTTCGCAATCTATGATGATCTGGCCCTCCTTCCTCTTGTCCAGGTCCTGGAAGACTTTAAGGAAGGATGCCTCGGTCATGGTCTCCACGTTCACGGAGGTCACCAGCCAGTTCCGCTCGGCTGCTGTGTCCAGAACCTTCTGCAGAACTGTCAGTCCTGTGACAAGGGCAATGGGCATGAGTTCTTTACAGAGAAAAATGTGTACAGTTAAAAACTGGCATTTGCAGACACTTTCTGGACATTTTGTAAATACCATGACTACCATTTCAAGGTCAGAAAATGTAAAAATGCACCACTTACCACATATAAATAACAGTTTATATAATCCATATATATATAACAGTATTTCAATTTATATATATATATATATTAGTATTATTACTTAATTGTTACTGTCTCTATGGATAGCTTTCACCCCATTTGGGTGGACAAGACAGCAGTAAGATGAAATGAGGTGGACTGGCAGTATTTGTGAATGATACATGGCAGAATTGTGGATACATCCCTGTTAAATAACAAATGTGCTGTAAGATCATGGCTTGCAATGTCCTCCACCTTATCTCTTGAGGCTTGCTTTTCCATGCTCCACTCAGCCCACCTTCACCCAGTATGTAACCTGCCACACCAGTGACAATAAAATACTGGACCTGTTTTATGCCAACACAAAGGAGGCAAATAACTTTTCACTGCTCCCTCTGCTTGGAAGATCTGACCACAATCTAATTTATTTTCTGCCTGTGTACAAACCCCTTGTACACAGAGAACAGCAGTGACCTGCACAGTAAAGAAATGGTCTAAGGAGACTGAACAGGCTCTGTTTTGAAACAACAGTGTGGGACGAACTGTGTGATCCTAATGGGGAGGGCATTACAATCTCACTCACTGCGTTACATTATATTAACTTCTATGTGGAGAACAGTGTTCCCACTAAGACCACACAATGGTTCTTCAGTAAAAAGCCATGGTTAAAAGCTCTCCTAAAATAGAAGAAGAGTGCCTTCAGGTCAGGTGACAAGGATGACTTGAAAGCTGTGCAGAGGGAAGAGAGAAAGAAGATAAGTGTGGCAATAAACAGCTACAGGAGGAAGCAAGGAAATAGTTACAGCATAAAAATGGCAGTGGAGTTTGGAAAGGCCTTAAAACCACCTGTGGTCACAAAAAAACCGACTCCTAGTTTGTAGGGTATCAGAAGTGAGTAAATGAACACAATCTATTTTTCAATAGATTTGAAACCCCCCCCCCCCCCCACACACACACACACACAGACATCACTCCCCCTTCTCAACAGCACTCAGCTCACTGCCACCCCCACTGCTTCATCTTCTGGCAGCTCCAATCTTCCATACACACACTCCAGCACTCATCCCCTCTGCTTCACAATAGACCAGGTGAGGAATGAGCTAAGGAAAATCAAGATGAGGAAAGCTGTAGGTATCAGTGCCAGGCTCCTCATGTCCTACACAGATCAGGTTTGCTGGGGTGTTGAGCACATGTTCAAAATGCGCCTGAAGCTGGGAAGAGTACCACAACTGTGGAAAACATTTTGTGTTATACATGGATACAACTGACTGCATTTATAGCTCACCAACTTGTCACCTCCAGAACTTCTCTGATGACGCCACGTTCGTTGGCCTCATAACCAATGAAGTGGACAGAGAACTCTTTTAAGACTTTGTGGACTAGTTTATGCAGAACCACCTCCAGATAAATGCAGGGAAGTCCAAAGAACTGGTGGTGGACTTCAGCAGGTGCAGAAACACCCCTTTATCAGTGAACATCCAGGGGAAAGTCATTGAGAGACTGGACTTGTAAGTACCTGGGAGTTCACTTAAACACCAAACTTAAGCAGTTCAGTGAAAAATCATATATGCAAAGGAAAATATATTCCAGGACCAGACTCAATCCCTGTCTGGAAAAAACGCCCTCATATTTCCAAATGTTTGTGGGCATGCCTTCTAATAAATGCATTCAGCTACTTTCAGTTGCACCCATGGCTGGTACAGATGTGCAGACACACACAGCCTGTCTAGCCCCTGTAGAGAAGTACTGCAAGTAGAACAGGACTCTCTGAAGTGATAAACATGAACCTACTGACACAGTGACTAATGCCATGTGTGGGCTAGATGAATATAAAGCCCCCTGGCATTGAGCTGTGGAGAAGCAGAACTGTGTTCTCAGGAATAATAGTGCATGAGTTGATACTTTTGGGATAGGCAGGCAAGAGCTGCTGAGTTGGGAAAGAGGTGGACAACAGAGAGAGTTACATTAACAAAAGCAGGACCAAGAATGAATGAGCCTTTATTGGGACACCTGCATATCCTTTCTGTCCAATGAAAAACAGGTATCTCCAAAATGGCAACTTTACAGGAGAGGGCAAAAATGCTTTACAATTTGAAAATGAATGTAAAAAAGATGTTTTAGAGTATTTCTATTGGGCTGTTGAGTCAACATTGTTTAAACAGTGTACAAAGCAGCTACGAGGTTCAAAACATGAAGGAAATTAAAAATGGACAAAAACATATATAGTGCATGTCATAACATATAAATATACTTGGGCAATACTTTGGGTGAAACTAAGCAAACAAGATTTTCAAAACAAAAATCTCCAGTGAAACTCCTGAATATGCAATTCAATACACCTTACTTTATTATCATGCTGTAATACATTACTTTACTGAATACAAAGGTACTTTTATGTGTTAATTTTACTGTGCCTAGGAAATAACACTGTCTATGAGAAATATTGCAGATAAACAGCATATATTCTGAAATCATCGATGACAATGTACAATGTAGTGGAAACAATTGTTCAAAATCTGCCTCACACTGGCCATCCAAGAATCAAACAAGCTTGGCTGAGCATCAGTTGTGTAATCTTATGCACTCTATGCCCAGACTTCAAGCTGTTACCCAAAATCCACAACAAAACTCAAAAACTTTTCTGATACATAATAAGATAGATAAATGACAGAGGTGGGCAATTTGAAAATATTTCAACATATTGTGATAAATGTTGTTGTTATAATACACAATTTGCTTATGAGAGTGCAATTAGTCCTGTTTAATTTAATGAAGTGCAGCACATTCTGAATAACAATACTTATGCGATAAAGGGGTATAATGATACACATAAGTTATGGACTGGATTTGGGCTGCACAAAATAAAATAAAAAAATCTTTGCAATTTAAATCTTTTGTAATATACATTGTGATATTTAAAAGTACAGGAAGACATTGCAGACATAATAATAATAATAATAATAATAATAATAATAATAATAATATATTTGCCTTATATGACACTGAATGTCTCGCAATGTGAATATTGCATATGCACACATTGCAATGGTGATATTGAAACAATATATTATGTATATTCACACTATGGTTTGGGACTCACCATTCAATACAAGTATAGTCCAATAGGAAAAGTAATGGTAAAATGACTGCGTTCTAACAAGTATTGCACTCAGTAGATGTCTGTCCTCTCTAACTGCAATTGCAGCATTAATGGCCTATCATGTGACTCTCTCTGCTACACCTCCAAATAACAGTGATATTGTGTAATGAAATATTAATAAGTCTTATTTCCAAATTTTGAATTTTAGGCAGGTCTGAGAGTAAACTCCATTGTCTTACTATACAGCAGAATGTCAGAAGTAACAAGTGCTTCTGAATAATCAGAAAAACACAGCTTATTTCTAAATAAAAGAATAAAATTACATTTTATTTTGAATGGAACTCTCACATCATCAAAAAGAAAATGAAAAACAATAATGACATGAACTAAATGGGAGTGAACTAACATAGCTACAATTACTAATATCTAGAGACGAGTTTAGCAGGAGGTGCCATTAGTAATTTTTAGTAAAAGTTGTTAACTTGTCGTTAATGTTAGCTTTTCTAAATCGAATCTGCTTGCATTTAGCCTATATACATCTAGACTTTCCATAGTTGTTAATGTGAGCATTCAAGCCATGGTAACCGACCACAGATTTAAAGATATTTAAATTTTGAAACGGTATTACTAACCATCATGAATTTTACTGTGGTTTACCATGAAACCGGTAAGTGTTTCATGTCTATTACAATTAATGAAGATTAGTTTAATGAAGATAGACACAGCATTTTTTCTTTGGTACAACCTGCTCAAGATTAGTTTAGTTGGCTTTGTGTTTTAGAAAACACATCTGCATTAGGGATGGGTGGATCGATACTTCAATACTTACCAATATTATATATATATATATATATATATATATATATATATATATATATATATATATATATATATATATATATATATATATATACACACACACACACACATATAAATGTTGATATTTGTTTTCTTTATTTGGTAAAGAATACATCTGTCAATGAAACAAAAATAATTGTTGGCAAAAAATAATGATATAGTATACAATCTATTTTTCCTGCTGCTGTCATCCTCTGCTCCCACAGTCCAGAATGAAGCAGAGCTCTCTTACTGAAGCTTTGGAGAGAGGCAGGCCATATTCAGGTAAAAATGATGACAGTATTAGGTTATTTTATTAACGGAGTGTACAACTATGTTTTATGAGACAGGTGGTTTTTGAAAAGCCTCATTGTGTCCTAACTTGCGCAAATAACTAGCTAGTTTTTAACTAGAGCTCTTGTTACTTGAGATTACACTTTGATAACTGGTATTTCAGTCCTGGTTTAGAAATGCAAGAAATGAAAGAAGAAACCAATTTGGCATCTTATTCTCCAGATTTTTATCTGAATTTTCCACCAACATTAGTGCTGCAGTTACATACACTTGAAGTGAATCAAATTTGAAGCCACTCCAAACTTTCTTTGGTATTTAGTTCAATGCTACCATTATTCATTGTTGAAAATCAGAAACCTTAAAGTATTGGTATAAGGAGTTGGGTTTTATCTTGGTATCACTTGGTATCATCAGGTTGAATAAGAAATAATGGAATTGCCTACCCCTAAACTACATCCCCTTACATGCATGTTCACTGGACAACCTTTGGGTAACAGCTTAAAAACTGTTAAAAACATTTTGTCTGGATTTTAAAAATAGTGCAAACAAATATGGCATATCATAAAAATGTTTTAAGTAGTGTGCTCTAATATTTTCATCAGCCCACCGGCTAATATCATTCATCATTCATTCATTCTAAACTGCAACCGCTTATTCCTGAATAGGGTCACGGGTGAGCCGGTGCCCAGCCGGCAACTCTGAGCGCAAGGGCGGGAAACAACCCTAGACAGGGCGCTAATCCATCGTAGGGCACCACCGCTAATATATTGTATGTAAATCACATTCAGAAATCACATTAGTGAGCCTATTTGAGATTAAATAATAACTCAACTGGAAATTACTTAATAACAAGACTACCTGACAGCATAGTTTGGAGCAAGTATAGGATGATTTAGGCATACAGTTGGCAAAATGCTAATTAGTGGTAATTAGCTTCCATTGCTTACTGTAGTCTAGTTCCAGCAGAGGGAAAGGGCCAGTGTAAATCAGATTTTTACTTTTACATTCTATTGCTTTAAGATATATCACATCCCTGTAAAATTGCTTTATTCTCATCTGTATACTGTACCATTCTTATGAGATCCCTTTGTACTGGGAATACAGTTAAGCACTCCTCACAGCCACACACACTTGCAGCCACAGAAAACTAGAAGTGGACAGAAGGACCAAGAGTCTGTTTAATTACTTACAGGAAATAGGGCCTGATTAGTGAGTCCATTGATTCTGGCATTAGATTTACAGGCACAGAGCAGAGCCAGCACCAGACTAATTCGGCCAACACCAGACCAATCACTTCTCTCCTGAGACTGGCCACAATTATTTCACACCGTTAACAATGCTCTCAGCAGCTGCAGCATATCTATTAAACCACAGACTGATTAGTTGCTGATTGCTATAAGAGCACAGGTAATGCTGTAGATGAATTTTTTGACATGCCAGTAATAAACACTGTGGGACAATGGTGGCACAGTTTACTGTCCTCATTTTAACTCATGAGCACAGAAACAACATTGCTCTCAAATCAAGAGCTCGGGCCAGCAGCAGTAACCAGTTAACCTGCTTGAATTATTGTGAACCTATTCCATTTCACATTATAGTTGCTTTGGACTAAATCTAGAATCCATCAAACAAATACACTTAGCTGTGCATCATGAGGTCAGGATGTTCAATGATGAACATCCTACCTAACTATCAACCTAACTATCAACTGCCCAACTCCACCATCCTCAGGCTTTTTTTTGCCTGACATTAGACACTGTGTCAATAACATCTTGTTTATCTGCTCGAGAGTGTCCTGTTTTATAGAAAATGCCTCTTTGCAGGAACTAAGCCATGTACATTTGCACATCTCTGTGAGCAATAGATGCAGCTTAAAGTAGCCGAATGCATTCATTAGATGGCGTGTCCACAAACATATACAAAATCTTAAGCACTGTCCAATAGTCAGCAGTTAGTCAGTCAGTAATTAATCACACACCAGTTAAGACAGGCATAAGCTGAGTATGCAATTCAATAACAAAACATCAAAGTCAAATCAAATGCAGTACTTGGGCATTTATCAGAGGGGGTAAATCTCTATTTCTATTAATTAAAAAGATGCTTTAAGCTATTTCACCTACTAAAACAACACTAAGATAGCAAGATACAGAGTAAAACAGAGTCGTGTTTAGTCCAGAGATCTCCGATCCTGTTCCTGGAGAGCTACCTTACAGCAGACCCTTATCCACTACATGTGATCCAAATAATCACTGCCTTCAGAAGTTCCTGATTGGCTGAATGGGGTGTCTTAGATATGGGCTGAAGAGGAAACCTACAGGAATGTAGCTCTCCAGGAGCAGGGTGACCTCTGGTTTAGTCCATTCCAATGTATTTGCAATCTGACGATTGCATGTTGTTTTATACTGTTGTTTTTAACATTTGATGCAGGAAACCTACAGCAAATATTTCCCTGTAAACTGACAGCGAGTTTCTTATGAAAGCTCTGTTCTCAGTGCAATTCAGCACCATGGTCAGCTCCCAGCACATATTCGAGAATCCCACAGTCAGAAACAGCACTGTTTGTGTGAGTGAATGACCATCTATTACATCCACATGTCCAGTAACTATAAAAAGGAGAAAAAAAAACACCGTCAACAATGTGGCAAGAGGAAAGTTATGGCCGTTCCACAAGCAGATACACTGAGGCTGAGTGAGGACTACAGGGAGACATTAATAAGCCTCAGTGAGCATTTATGGGTAGATTGTTTATGAAAGGTTTAATGGACTTTTCAAGATTGTTTTATGTTTGAAACGGCACCCAAAATAAAAAGAAATGTGCTTGAATTTAACAGCCTTTGTCTAACGCAACACAGAAACAGCTGCTGCCAGCGCTGGCATTAAAACCCCAGCTACAGAAGAGTAGACCCACTATAATTTATTATACTACTCACTTCAGTGTGAGCAGGAGTAAACGTCTCATTTAATTAGAGGGATATGCTATAAAAAAAAGACCACCAAACAGAGAGACAGTACTGTGGCCATGTTCTTTAAACACAGGCCTTAAGTTCATAGCTACAGCCATAATGACATTCATACTGCTATTCATCATTTCATAGTGATTTTACATGAGCTGAACAAAGAAAATCTGGGTCATGAACACAAAATAACTCTGAAAAAAGATGATGGTGATAAAGTTATTGATTTTCTTCTCTGCATAAGTCTGTGTCTAGTTTGAGCTATCAGTCTATGTTCACTCTCTTCATTAACTGGTACACTCAGGGCGTAAGGAAACTCAGGGACTCAGGAGTGCACATTTACTCCCAGTACTGAAGTGCTTAGCATTACCTGTCTATCAGAGCACCCAGTAAATAATCTCTTTAGTCCACTTAACTAGGGATTATTACAGTAACACATAGTTTAGTACCTATAATATAAGTTAACTCGCTCTTAAAAAAATCTTAAGTTCTTGTTTTGTTAACTTACTATTTTAAGTTCAAATTGTATTAAATATTAAGGACAAAAGGCATGTAGGGCAAGTGCAGGGTGATCAGAATGTAGTCACTGTCTTCACTGAATTAATTCTCAGCATCTTATGATGCTCTTCAGTTTAATATTTTGTTATATTTAAGATATTTTCCTCATTTCCTTTCAGCAACCCAGAGCATAAGGGTTTTACTGACTGCCAGATCAGAGTTCACATGATCATAATGGAAGCCCTGGTGAGCCTTTCTGAGATGAAGTTAAAATAAAGGTAACTTAAATTATCAAAAATGATCATTAACTATACAAAGACTAAATTGTAACCAGTGGTTTGTTCTCTGCCCAACAGCCAGAAAAGAACAGAAAGTGTCATCAAAGAGTACAGCTGCATTTCTAGGCCAATACTTCACAGAAAGCTCTTCTGAAGTGAAGGAATCTTTGTATACAGCCGGGAAATAAATCCTATGTTTAGACTGTTTTGGAGGACACAAATGATGTATCCTTCATGGCCCTAAGTTACTCATCAATTTATGTGCATGTCCAATGTAAAGGGGAAAAAAGAATCACAGAAATGCTATAAAACAGAGCTTCTGGAACAGAGCTCATTTTAAAATGTAAGTAATATGAATTGCCTTCAAAGTTTCATACTGCAATTGCAAGAGGTGGGACATTTTTGTTGGTGTCAACACAGTGTCGTTAAGACTCTTTCACCAATAGTCTACTGTGATGGAGTCTTAATAACCCCTACCACTGCTACAGCCTAGGCTTTAGAATGTAGATAGTGAGTCCAGTGAGATTAATTTAAGAGTGTTGCTGATTTTAATTGACCAAATATTGATATTTACAATCTTATGTACACGTTTAGGTACATAACCAATATGTTAATTCAGAAAACTTACCTAAAATATGTCTAAAATATGCTTTATTTTAGATTAATATAGGTGTGCAGTGCCGGATTTATTAGCTTTATTCACTTTAAAAATCCCACAAATAATATTCTTTAAACAATGCTGTTCCCACATCACTGGCATCAATGAAAAGAAGGGCAATCTCCTCCTCCACCACCCACCCTCACTTGGAGTTAGGATTGGGATTAAGATTTGGATTCATAAAGACTTTGCTACAGGACAAGACTTTCCTTGCCTGACACTGAGAAAGCATGGCTGTCTTATACAAGAGATAATCTCATACGCTATAGGAGGTGCTACTGTATGTGGTGAGAATTCACATCTGTGTCACACACACATGCATTTGAGCAGCCTCGAGCACGTACAGACCTCTACACAAACAAGCATTTCCTTAAAAGACTTAAAATAAACCCATGGACAGTGCAGTGCTGTAACCAGGCAACAGGAGCCTGGCAATATGGATTCCTGCAATATGGTTCCACTCAGTCACAGAGAGTTAATGGCCCTACAGTCCTAACCCAGAGCCCTAGCAGCTTCCAGCAGATAAAACCATCAGCCAGACACCCGTGGCCTGCACAGAGACATACATCAAAACCCCCAGCCACCGCGATAGCCCAGCACTGACACAATCCTATTGTGAGTACAGGACAATAACGGAGACTGACAGCAAGGAAGAGAGACCTAAAGAGAGAGAGAGAGAGAGAGAGAGAGAGAGAGAGAGAGAGAGAGAGAGAGAGTAAAACAGCTCTTTTATCTGGATCTCTCTTTCTCTGTCTTAAAGAGGCCCCGCAGTATGCAGGGCGCGTCCAGCTCCAGTCATGGTCAGCCGAGCCGAAAGCCTGTGACAGATGGAGGCATTACAGGGCCGCTGCAGATGATCGGCTATGGTGGGAATGGGAGGGAAGAGGTTTGGCACACCTGGGGATGACAGGTGTGTCAAACTACCTGCATGAGGAGGAGCACAGTATACAAGAGGCTGCCTTGTCATTTTCCAGGCCAGGCGCACTTATACAAATGTGGGATTCCTTTATATGCAGAAATATGCAGAGCATCTCCAAACCACGAGGCAGGTTTTTGGAATTTTCTGGTAGTCTGGACCAAAGCATGGTCTTACTGATGTGATCCATTGAGGCACTACCTCACAACTTACAGTACCCAAAAGACCTGCTCCTATTCTCTTGTTAGCAGATAAGCATTCACAGGTCCTGCGGATTGCATGCCTCAAGTGGCACATCTTGCTGACACGGATGGGCAAATGCACAGTTCCTGTAGAGAAGTACTGCCAATAGAATGTGATTCTGTGGACCAGATAAACATGAATTGGCATGGGCTAGAGGGAAACAAAAACCCATATCATGACATCAAAATCTAGTAGATAGCCCTCCCTGTACAGTGGTGATTGAACGTATGTGATTCCTTTAGAACAAAGGAGATTTTTGAGAAGCTCAGAAGAAGAGTTGTTGATGTTCATCAGGTTGGAAAAGGTTACAAAACCATCTCTAAAGAGTTTGGACTACACTAATCCGCAGTCAGACAGATTGTGTAAAAATGGAGGAAATGTTTACCCTCCCCAGGAGTGGTCAACCAACAAAGATCACACAAAGAACAATGCATGTAATTGTCTGCAGGCTCAGAAAGGAACCCAAGAAAACGTCCAAGCAACTAAAGGTCTTTCTCAAATTGGGATTGAACAACAGTGTTGTGGATGACAGGGTTGAAAGGAGAAAGCCAGTGCTTTCCTAAAATGAATCTGAACAATGATTTGTGGACAGATCCGAGTGTGTGAGTGTGAGAGAAAAACATTTTTTTCAACAATTACAGACAGTAATGGACGGTGCTGTCGGGAGTCACTAACCACACCATTCACCATTCAGATCTCACATCTAGAGCTGCAGTGTTAATCTATAAAAGACATAACGTCCCAGTGACTGGTCTGATTGAGACCCTCATTGTTAGTGCATAAATAAACTAAACTAGGGAGCCGTGGTTTGGTGCATGTACCTGCAGAAGCTGTCAGTGGCCGGTAGATCGCTGATGAGTGAGGAAGTGTAAGTGAGTGCAGTTGGATTTTCATTTTTTGCAAAATGACAGAAAAACTTAAACAAAGCAACTGCATTATATTTTGTATAAAGCTTGGTGATTCCTAAGTGGAAAGGGTGGATTCTGCAAACCATCTCATGTTGGCATTCTAGCACTGCTTCCGACAGCGGCAGACCCGTTGGGAGAAATGTGTGGCAGCCCAAAGGGAATACTTTGAAGGAGATTAGAGTAAGATTGTTTATAGACAAAATTTTTATAAATAAAGGTCAGATATTTTTTTAACACCCTGTTCAAATGTTGCTTTTGATGAAAAAAGCAACTTGTTGTTTTTATGAGCTTTCATGTTTGAATGATTTATCAGCTCACAGCAATTTCTACACACAGATACACCTAGAACAAACCGGCAACACATGTCTATGTGTTTTCATATGCATATCAAAAAGATGTGTTAACACGGCTTGAGCCAGCAGCTAAATGCACACTAATACAGCTACTGTACTTTTGGTACCTACTATATCTAAAATAGTATTTATCTGTAATTCTATCCTTTAAAAATTTGACCAAGGTGAAGAACAACGTTCAGATTCATATATACCCCAAATAGAAAAACACCAAATACAGAGATAAAAGATGCAATCGTTGTACGCACCTGAGTCTGAGCTGTACATGTAGACAAACTTGCTCCACTTGTAGTGCTCAATCACGCCCACCAGTGCATCCTGTAGCTCAGGTCGTAGCTGAATCACAAACTGATTGGAGGCCTCAATGGGGAAACTGGGTGTAACGAAGCAGACATGCAGTGCACCGCAGAAGGACATCAGCATGTTCACTGTCTTCCTGTCGTACACACCGATGATGGCATACACTCCTTTTGCAAACTGCGAACAGACTGCAACAGAAATGATAACACATTAGATGTGTGAAATTTAACAAAGCAAAGTCATTATTAAAAACAATGAACTCACTAATCAAAGCTGCACTATGGAGAATTAGTGCTTTTGTTCCTCTGTGGCCACTACAGATAGAGAGTGTAATTCAGACTTACTCCACTGCAGTGAATACAAATCTCACTTTGAGCTCTACCGCAAGCTTTTATTATCAAGTAAATGCTACATAAATTTACAGCATTACTGGAGCAAACACTACACCATGCTTAACCCTACTTTTATTTAATCAGGCAATTTACATTTGGTTTGGGATGTTTGCTTGTTTAGTGGCGCACTTAAGCTAAGATGCAAACAAGCAGCTAACAAGTAATGGAAGCTTATACATAATCAATAAGACTTGTTTATGTTGTTTATGACATACCGGCATTTTGTCTATATTCAAACTCACATTAGGTTTGGCTCCATATGTGTGGTTTCCAAATCCAGTTTGGATCCAATCATTTATTGAACAATGTACGATAAAGTATTATATGGCAGAGGTTTGTTGACTTCTGCCAATGAAACAGTTTCAAGGTTTAAAACAAAAACAACAAAATATTAATTTTGATTTTTTTGGGTTTTACTGATTGAAAAATGCTGCGAAATAAAAACTGAAACATAAAATAAAATAGATATAAACTAAAATAGAAAAAAGAAATGGGTGATTTTCCATCCAGCAACAGCTAATAAGTTCACACTGTCCTAGTTATCCTACAGTTCACATTGTTACAGTTATCCTACAGTTCACATTGTTACAGTTATCCTACAGTTCACATTGTTACAGTAATCATACAGTTCACATTGTTACAGTTATCATACAAATGTAATTGAAACATCATGGTGAAAATCTGTATCCTAAAATCCGTATTTGTCCGTATTGGCGTAATACATATGTACGTATGCCAATAATATTCGTTTTTAGCTGAATGTTCACTAACTGTTGGCGTAACGGAACCAAAGCGTTTCATTCAACACTCAACGTCATTTCAATAGGAATAAATAGAAAACCAATAATATGGCTGCTCTGCGAGTGTGAATTGGTTCATGCTGTGCGTTTTTGGAGGCTGGGGGCTCACAGAGGGGGACATTAATCAATAAACACAGAGGAAGATTTCATTGACATTTTCCTAACAGCAGGATGCCTTTCTCCCTTTTCTCCTTTCCTCTCTCCCTCAGCCCATCCTTGCTCTCTTTCCATTGCCCTCTCTCCATACTTCCCTCTCCACTCAATATCTCTCTCCAAGCCCTCCCCCGTCGAGGCAAAATGGCCACCATCTGTTTTCAAACCCATTTCCTAAACCAGTTTGCCACCAGGTCCATTCTGAATGCGGCACAGTGCTCCTTGCTGCTATCTTTGCCCTGCCGAGGGGATATTTTTCACTCCAGCCACAAGCCTCGCATTTTAGCGCCCAAACTAAACAGATTGAAGTTGCAGTCTGTTCACTGCTCAAGGTCCAGGGCCCAGTGGGGGGGTCACTGAGGAGCCGCAGAGGCCGCAGGACAGACAGGCGTGGCCGACGTCCAAAAAAATGACCATCCCACCATGAGCAGGACAGGAACTGCTGGCACGTGCTTGTGAGCACTCCTTGTGTACTGTGACTTGTGTTTTCCTCTTGATTTAGTAAAGCATCAATTAGAGGTAAAGAAAGAAGTCATTAACCACCAATACAGCAATAGAAAAAATTTCATTATGAATACTTAATTCAACCCAATAAAAATAATTTTATAAACACTTAAAATATAACTTTTCAAGGAACTGCTAAAACTATCTGCCAAAAAGTACTATTATATTACATTAGAATATGTACTGTCACATATTAAACTAAATCTATTTATAAACTTATATATTTCTTTATATACTATACAATTACAATACCAGCTTCAAATATTTAAAAGTCATCTTGGTGCTGAAATGCTTTCAGACAATCCAGTCCCTCCCTTTAAATGTTTATTTGTTAAAAAATAACATTGTAACAAATCAACAATATGATGTGCTGTTTTTTTCCGATGGTTATTCTGACTGGACTATTCTAGCCCCAAATTGTATTCATTTATCATTTGGATGTGTGTAATAAAAACTGTCCACATTTTTGAGTGATGCAACTGTATGCCACTAATATTACCAGAGGTGGAGTGAGTTTTAACCCATAGAAACATAGCATTTCGCTGGCATATGATCACATTTACAACAGTTGTGTCCAAACAGTTGAAGCTCAGCAATTTCCTATTTCAGTTCAAGGTAAATAATAAAAATGTGCACGTTTTGTTAAGAAGTTTTATATCAACTGAAAAATCGTGGATATGTGGGCCTATGTGATAAACAAATGGTGAATGTCAACCCACACAGGACAAAAAATGACCTAACCACTGCTGAGTGTAATGAAAAACAGAACAGAAATAAAATCACAGATGAGCCTCTGTAAAAAAAACAAAACAAAATGAATGTTGTACAAATAGGCTTTTAGTTTCACCATTTCCAAAGCTCTTCATAATGAATCCCAATAATGTCAGTTAAAAAATCTTCATTACAGTAAATCAGGTGAGCTGTTGCTAGAACTGAAGCATTCATATTTTTTGATAAAAGTTCAAAAAGTAGTCAAACTTTTTATTCTATTATTCTATTCCATACCAGATTGAACAAAATTGAACAATATTTCAGCCCAAAACATGCTTTAATGTACTTAAATTAGATCCTGTTAAAATATCCCTTGTTTAATCTAAAAATTTGACGAGATATTAATTCAAATTCATGTCAATTATTTCATTACCTCTTCACTTGCTTCCAAAATCCCATCAAACATTTGATGTTTTAATGAGTGTACATACTTTTATGGGATGGAATTTCAATTCCTGTTTACCCCTACTTGAACTTGCGGTCACTGATGCAGCAACTCCAATGTGAGTAACTTTTTCTGCCTCTATGATTCATCAGAATCTTGGACCGTGAGATAGAGGGCTACAGGAATTGTCTGTCTGTAGTACTGAATTCAGACTTCATTTCAGTTTTCCTGTTCATTCGTATTGATCCTCTTTATTTTATTTATCACTCATGAGAAGTTATCTCTATCTTCTTAGCTTTTATGTTATTCCCACTCTTACATAGAGGTTCAGTGGGGTCACTGCACATTTGCTTCTTACTCAAGAATGGCCTTTTCATAGCCATGCAGTTACGGCATTTTCCTTACTAAACTCTCTCTCAGTACTATTTATCCCCATTCTGGAATGTCTAATGAAACAGAACCCACTCATTTTCCTCAGTGACTTCAAACAGTTTCCTCTTCTGCTCTCACCTTCAATCAGTTCCTACAAGACATACTAGTAGAGCAAGAACTTCAACAGACCAGTTCCAGTGTTGAATGTGACAGGAAATCCTTTTGACTTTTCTGATCCTCACTTTCATCCTCTCATTATCCCTCAACAATCATAATCACCATTCCACATCATGATATTCATTCTTTTCCCCCTGGAAACTGCTACAATTACTTTTCTTTTATCACTCTTCAATTAATCTTATTTGTCCTCTCTCTTTGAAACAAGACAGATCCTCCCTACCCGCCCCATGGCTTACATGTGTTCTGTGCAATAACAGAAGGAAAGGGTTGCTGAGAGAATGTGGATAAAATCACAGCAAGACACTACTCACAGCTCCTTACTATGTTCTCAATTAAAGTAACTGTTATAGATGCCTCCCTCCTCTTCCTTTTAATTATTTTAATTTCCTTCTCTTTCCACTTTGGATGTCCCACATTGTTTCACTTCAACAATCCAACTACATGGCTGCTAAGACCCAACCTCAAATATGATCAAAAAAATTGCTCAGGACCATTTTCCTTTTGTAACTTTTATTCCAAACTCTTTGTGGTCTATATCTCAAACTAGCAAACTAGAAAATGTAGACATCAGCAACTAGAGACCAATGTCTCTTTATGAACATTTGTGTATAACTGCCTCTTTCTCACTCAAAAGTAGTTATTTTGAGCACTGATCAATTTATGTCAGTATTACAGAGTATTGATTCACATCTAATTGATGAGGGGATGATCTTTACGTGTGACTGGGGGGAGGGGTACTCATTTGTTGTCTTGTATTTGTTGTCTGCATCATTCTCGCTTGCTGGTTTGTTTCGGATCATTTATGGGCACCGAGGAATCACTATCATGCTATCATGTGTACCAATGTGTGGTGTGTTGTGTCTATTCTGAAACAAGCATTGCGGAAAGATTACAGCAATCAGGTGCATCACAACTGACCTTGCATACAGCTTAGAGCACAAAAGGTGATTGGTCACCCTGTATATGACAATGACAATACACTGTGCATGACTACACATCTGAAGTAGTATGTAAAATGTTCTCTATATATAACACAATGTTGAAATTGATATGTTTGGACTTTTTTCTACAACTGAAGTTATATTACAATACATATTAAATTATATTATATTATATTAAATTATATTATATTATATTATATTATATTATATTATATAACAGTTTTATATGTATAAATTATTGCTATATTGAAGTATTGTGATATTATGGCCTACACTATCCCAATATACTGCAATATAACCTGTAACTCCTGCATTTGATACATATTGTATCATCAAGTTCTTGCATATAGTGATCCCAAGTGACTGTGGCTGAAATCTGCACACATGCAGAAATCATCAATTACTAATACAATGGTACAATCAATCTACACAAGCAGTGGGGATACGTCTGATGTTTGGAGAGGATTATATGCGTTAGATGAAACAGAAAGAGAAAGAGTGAACACACACACATACACACACACACACACACACACACACACACACACACACACACACACACACACACACACACACACACACGCACACACATTTCTTTAAAGCTATTCTTTCTGTGCCATGTGAATTGTTACGCATGTGCTGCTGAGATGCATTGAGCTCAGAGGTAATATAGGATATGATTTTATCATATAGAGATGCTTCCCACACAGATGCTGATGACTCTCACTATAATTCTGTTTGGGATGAGCGAGAGGGGGGGGGAGAGCCTCCCTCTGATTTAGCTATTACTGAAGACATATGGCACATCAGATCAGTCTCCACACATTACCATATGTCATGTGTACCTAACCTGAAATGGTTTCATAAAATTCATACTTTTGGATGCTTTAAGCCATAAGCTAGCAGGGTTTCACAACATGTTCTTGCAATCAATATTATAACAATGCTGATGTTACAGATTTTAGCATTATGCAAATAAGCCTCTAATCAATCACTGAATGTTTCATTAAGTGACATGAGCATCCTGAACAATCACAGAAATTCTTCAGGTGTTTGAATAAGTCAAAGCATTTTAAGGAATACTGTAATTGCAATATGTAAAAATATATGACTTCATTTAGGTTTTTAGCCCATGTTCTAGTTGTCAGGTTGTCATGTCACATTGATCTCAACTGTTTTACACCATACACCATATAAACCTGCTCATTCACTGTCTTCTGTAATCAAGATCATTAAGAGTTTATCCTACTTCTGTTACACTAACTGTGTATGCTGTCCAGGGAAGGCTTTCAACTAGATTCTAGTGCATTGCTGTGAGGATTTTTTTGCATTCAACGACAAGAATGTTAGTGAAGTCAGGATGTTGGCTGATCACCACGACACCTCATCTATATCAGCAGTGTAGATGTGGAGCTGAGAGCAGGGAATGGAACAGAGCAAGGGAGCAGAAATAAGGTGGAAGACTTGAACAGCTCAAAAGGCACTGATTTCCAACTTAGTCAAACCTTGTATGCAAGCCAGGTTCTAAACAGCTTTGTCAACAACCACAATAACAACAAAAAAAAATTAAAAATCATTATTTGGCCACTTCTTTTCAATTTGGCACACAAACCTGACCGTAGTAACAGTCGTAAACTGTTGTGAGATTACAGCAGATCTCTGCAGTTCTCTCTCCTCAACATCTGTTGTTTTGGAACGCCCCTCCCAACAGGCAACACATGGCCATGTCATCAGCCCTTGTAGTGACAGGAGAAGGCTGGCCGCCTGCGGTTGTTTGTGTTAGTGGAGTGGACTTGGAGGGGGTTGCAGCAGGAGTGGTAAGACCAACTCTGGCCCCTCCAATCGAGCACGCAGCTCCATCCCTGCCAGCATCTGCCTTGCCTGATATAATCTGGCCTCGTTCCTTCGCTATTCAGCTGAGGACTCTTAGCCAAATTGGTAAGTTGCTACAAGACTTTTGGACACTCCAAGCTCTGGTATGGTTTCATAAATTCTAATGTCATGTATGACATACAATTACAATTGTATTCTTCTCCAAAATGTGAATTAAGATCAGATGTGATCTGATTAAAGGAATCACTGCGCTCAATGGCTTCATTAGTCTATTTACAGAGAGTTCCATGCTGCTACAATACTTGTGGTAAGAAGCATTTGGATTTGGAATGAAGGACAACAATTAACTGGGATTCAGTTAAAAGGGATACTAATGTCAAGGTTTCATTCTTTCTTTCCTTTTAGGCAACTATTATGATTCAAAGTTAACTGCATGGGAAACATTACCTTATACAACAATGTGACCTCCCTGTTTGAGAATTATTTAGAATGAATATACAAAATATTCTTGGCCCAAGGTCCCAAAAACCTGTTACACTACTAGGATAATGTTAATCTGGTACATTGAGTGTTTAATGAAATGCTTTTTGGAAACCCTGCCCTGTACAGAAATGGCTCAAAATCTTTCAATATTCAATATCTTGAATATATATACGTGTTGAATATTGTGAAGTGTATGTATAAGTGGAGCTCTTCATATTTCATAACCACCAGCTTAAAACTGTGATGCCATAACCACACACCACCCACAAATCTGTTATTATGCAGTAACTGCAACAGGATTGGAGCTTTAAAATGGTTTTGTAAAACAATTCTTTCAGGTCACAAGTTAATTGTTCTCCCTCCTTAACTCTTAGAACCAGAGATTCACACTTTGCGGGCATTTACATGGCGTACTCTTGGTTTAATAACTCAGGATCAGAGAAATGTGCAGACATGATACACATATCACATACCCTATCTAATCATTATGGTTTCATCATTGTGCTGTGAAATACCAGAGAGTAAGAAGGGGTGGGGCTGATGACCGCTGATTCAGATATTGGGTTGTAGAGAAAAATGTGAAGGGGCTGTTTGCTCTCTTTCTTTCCTTACACAGTGTTCAAATTAGAGAATTAATGCCCTGAAGGGATAATACTGATATATACATAAATTACAAAAATAATAAACCACATTTCAAGTATTATTATTAATATCCTTGTAATAGTTGTAATATTATTTACAAATAATTAATCAGAATCCTTGCATTTTCAGCTCAAAAATACTCTAATCTATTTTTTGTTGTATTCATACAAATATGTGAATTCTGTTCTTGTTTTACATATCAAATGAAGACAAGTTAGAGAAGTCTAGAATCTTCTGAAAATACCAAATACTTTACTCATTTTAATTTGTCTAATAATGAAAAAGTAGTTTAAATACGGCAGTGCAGCAGCTTCTCAGGCTCCCAGAGAAAACAAGATTGACTTCACTCATTCTAAATGTGTGATGTATAACCGAACTGAACGTATTAACAGTTTGGCTACAAAGAAGCAATAATGAATCACAATCTCAGAAACACTCCAGCTACTGAGGACACCAGCGTCGTGGAGCAGAGTGCCGCAGACAAAGTGTGCTCGCAAGAAAAAAGGCTAATGAAAACAGACCATCGATTACGTCCGCTTTCTAGACAAGAAGCTGGACCTTCTGTGGCTGAGGATGAGTGTTTCCGAGAAGAGGAGGAATTGTGTTTTTCGGAAACACAGCTAAACAACACTGTGCCAGACTCAGCCTTCCAGATCAACGGCTGGCTACTCTTCCGTACAGACCGTAACTACCTTTCAGGGAAAGCCTGGGGAGCCGGCTTACGCAACTACGTAAACAAAGTTTGGTACACAAATTTTACCAACAACTACTGCTCAAAGGCTGACTGTGAAGCATCCGCAACACTATTTACCTCACGAGTTTACACTGCATGTGACTAGTGTTAGTCATTGGTGTCTACATTGCACTGGATGCAAAAGTTAACAATGTGCTGAAGGAGCTACATGACATCAGTTCGGAGCAAGCACCCAGAGGGTGCTGGACTTTGTGCCTAATAGATCACAATCTGTGAGGTTCCACAACATCTCAGCTCTTGCTCCCCTCAGGTCTGTGTGTTTAGCCCCCTGCTGTTTACTTTGCTCACATACGACTGCTCACCTACCCATCCAGGCTGTCATATTGGAAAGTTTGCAGACGAAACAGCAGTGGTTGAATGCATCACACACAGTGATGAGTCAGGCTACAGGCAGGAGGTGTAACACCTGGAGGGTTGGTGGAGGGAGAATGATCTCTGCATCAAGGAGATTGTAGACTTCAGGAAGGGTAGACACACCCACCCACCCCTGCAGGATCTGCAGTTGAAGTGTTGAAGAATATTGTCTACTGATCACTCTGTTGACTGTTTCATCAATAAGTTGATTAACCTGAACATTGTTTTTTCTAAAAGTTAATTTGAGTATTTTGAGTATGAAAATAAAAGCTATGTCATAATGCATCAAGAAACACAATGTAAAATGTTTAGATATTAAAATGCATATTAAACTGTAGGTGCAAATACAGAACTGCAGTGTGATAGTCAACAGTGCAGTCAAAGGGAATGTCATCTTTATTTATGCCAGTTCATATGTGCTTCAATAATAATGGCCAAAATAAAATTCTGAGATTGGAATGGAATAATTAGGTTTATACCTCATTAAGCCCAAACATAAACATGCACACACACACACACACACACACACACACACACACACACACAAGGGTCTATTTAGCGTGGCAGGAAGAAAACCAAATAGACACAGGAAAAACATTAAATGGGGATCAAACTCCAGGCTCTTCACTATTCTACTTCTTCTCCTTCCTATTATTATTATTATTATTATTATTATTACTATTATTATTATTATTATTATTATAGACAATAGTTTCTGTGGTTCTGATATATACTGGTGGTCTATCCTCTTCAAGTGATTGAGCATTGTGCTTGTATTGTTGTGGTAAAAACTTTGTTCAGTGTACAAACCAATCTTTAGTTCATGCAAACTTCAAATCTGGAATGCAGTCATGGTGGATTGGATGAGGATGGTTTATCAGCATTGTTGGACAGTTGGTAGGGTCCAATGTACAAGTGTAGGGGACTATGTATCTTTTATTGTACCAAAGCATGAGGCATGAGTGTTAAGACGGGTCAAATACTTTTGTGCTGTGTAATCTGTCTTTGTGGTTTGTTTGTAATCTGCCTTATTCTGATTATCATAGCTGAGTTTAGTATCATGAGTAGAGAACTTTAATCTGGAAAGTGTGAAATTGTTTGATTATTCTAAATCAGTTGCTTGCCAAAGTTCTGGAAAACATGCCCAACCTGGCGATAGGTATGAATGAACACTGATAGATTGATTGCATTCTGAATGAAGGCCAGTAATTACAAAATGGAATCTCAAAGTGCAATCTCAGACAAAAGTGTAGAAACTTCATTTACAAAGGAAACTTAATTTACAATATTGACAGCAAAGTGGAACTTTTTTAACTTCAACCTCTTCAGATGTGTGAGGTTCAGTTGAACTGAATCCAGACTGCTTTTGGTGTGCTTCGTTACTGAGCTCATTGCAGTATAAAGACGTTTAAAGACTTTACATTTTTCAGTCTAGTTTAGAGGCACCCTTTTCCTTACAAATGAGACACAGCGGAGAGGTAATTATTAAAGCCTTTGAGCTGAGCTGATTACAACTCAGCTGGCTGCAACTACGTGTGCTATTTCTCCAGTCTGACTGAGGCTGAGACGCCAACCGTCTGGCCTGTAATCGCTGCCATGGCAATGGCTTGGCTGGCGGCTCCATTGGACACCCACTGTACAGATTGGTACACTTCTCAGTGGTTTGACAAATCTCTGTAGAGTTTAGCAAAGTTGCTTAGCCAAGCAATGATTTCATCCAATTCTACAAAGCTGCAATTCTTTGGCTTCTCAAACTCTGCTTTAGCATCTTAATGGGATGGTCTGGAGAAACCAAATTTACACACTTATCCCCTTACTCCAGATGAAGATACTTAAGATATTTAGCAGAATTATTTTGTTGTCTTTCATTTTGAGTCAAACTCTTTATCCCTTTAAACAAACTAGGTTGTTTCTTGTTACAGTGTGTAATGTCTATACTGTATTTAAATAACAACAACAACAATAGTAGTAGTAGTAGTAGTAGTAGTAGTAGTATCAAAATGAGTAGTAGAAAATGAGCATGCATGGCAGTTGTTCTTGAGCCTGAAGGATATTATAGAGCTTGTGGTTGCTCCAGGACAGACTGAGGAATCTGTAGCTATAAATTTTCCTGGTGGGAAACGTCTTTCAAAACACCACTACTTGCAGCATTACATTGAGATGGTCCTCTTCTGATGTTTTTGTGCTTTGAAAAAAAATCTGCATGACACACAAATGGCTTAAAAATGTTCAACTTTCTCTTACAGTTGATCACCACCTATGATTTAATATAATTTGAAAAAAGTCTGGAACAATCTGCACTAGAGCTGTCTTGACAGTTCCATTAGATGTATAAAGAACAGAAATAGCCCAGGCTATTAGAGGAACATATCCTGACACAGTTGAAGATCAGCATATTAAAATTGTCTCCAAGGGCTTGACCTTCAGAAAATGTATAATCTTTGTACATGGATCTACAGGTGGTCTCCCTGACTTTAGAGCAACAGTATATGTATTGCTCAGAAGAGATTTAGGTACATAACCAACAAGAGATGTTTCTTATTGTGTTTGGTGATTCAGTCAATTCATTCACATTGCCTCCTTTCACATGCAGTGTCCTGAAATGCACTGAAGTGTTAAGACTTGTTCTATGGAATCATTTCTTGCAAACTGTATTTCCTAACAGGTGACAGGCTTTGCAGACTTCTCACAGTCTCTTGGCAAATTCTCATTCTAGCACTACATTTCACTGCTATGTTTAAGAGGCAAAAGATACAGCTACTCAATGTATTCCACATGAGATTTTCTGCCAGGCCAACCTGCTTTAGATAGCACTTCCAGCTGTTCCAAAACATTTGAGCTTAACTATCTTTCCCATTCTCTTTCTATACCTCTCTATCTTTTTCTCTGTCTTTTATTTCTCATCCACAGTTTTCTTGTTTGAGGAACCTGGGGATCATTGGAGGCCCCAGGTGGTTTTTCATATGCTATTTTGTGGCACACGCTGATGGGAGATAATCTGCTTTTTCTGAAAGAAGACGATTTGCACAGAGTGCAGAAGAACAGCCCCCACTCCTGAAATCTTCATCCTCGATTCTCTCGTGTCTCTCCCCAAACACCCCCAGTCCCTTGACAGCTGCACACACACACACACACACACACACACACACACACACACACACACACACACACACACACACAAACACACACACACACACACACACACACACACACACACACACACACACACACACACACACACAAATACACATGCATAGATGCTCACAAAACTAAAAAAACTCTTGGGAATTTAGTCTTGCTTAGCTACACAAGCACACACACACACACACACACACACACACACACACACACAGACACACACACACACACACACAGATATGCACACACTCGGAACTCCTGGGAGTTGCATGTCATTACACTACACAGTGGAGCGTATTGCCATGAGCGCTTGGGGGAACATGTAGTAATAAAGGCTCAGGTTCAGCCACAGCCACAACTTGAGCGGACAATTCTAGGTCAGCCATACATAATAGGCAATTTCTAATAAATCATGACCATCACAGACATGCATGCTACATAGGCCAAACCAGAACAAATTTGGGTCCTTGCTTGTTTCAAAAATGCATGGAATATATAAAGGAAAGAACAAATATGACCCAATCCAGGTGCAATAGATTTATACACGGAAATTGCCTGTAACTATAATAAACTAAATCAGTGCTTTCACTGTTCTGATACAGTTGCCTGTACATTTTTCATCCATTCTGTTTGCACCTGTGGATGGTGTTTCTGTTTCTGTTTCTCTTAATATTCAATTAGTCTTACCTGAGTCATGCTGCTGGACAAATTTCCCACATGGGACAATAAATCTGAGTCTGACTCCTGTACCAAATCTAGCCTGAAATAGCAAATAATTTCCCCCTTCCCTCAATCAGCCAAGATGTGCTTGCTATCCTAAAACCTCTCCTTTATTTTTCTACTAAAGCTACACTCTATGCAAAAAGGGATTCCACAGTCTACTGTAAAATTATTATTTCTCATCTCATTATAATAATGGACTCTCTTGTGAAACTATTTTTCTAAACTATTCATAGTAACTGAAAATCCATTTATGGCAGGGTCCTAATTTGGCAGGATTATATAGAGAACCATTAGTTTTAATAAAAATCATTGCATACATGCCTTTTTAGGGTGTATCTTTTAAAATATACCTCATCAATAAGGACTAACTCCACTGTCCATATACATATAATTAAAAATAATGCTGTTCAATATAATGTGAAAGCACAATTTAGATACAAGACATATATATAAAATATGAAAAGATTAATGTTATATATCACTGCTGTCCAATGAAAACCATTTTTGTCAGTTTACAGTTTTGTTCATGGTGTGAATCAAATAAAATCAAAACTAAAACTTATTTGTATAGTGCTTTTCACAACTGAAGATGTTACAGAGCAGCTTTACAGAAATCCAGAAATAAAAAGGTTAACAACAGATGAGCAAAATATAAGAGATAGATCCCCTAGTGAGCAAGCAAAAACTCCCTCAGAGCTGGAGGATGAAACCTTGGGAGGATCCAGGCTCACAAGAGGGACCCATCCTCCTCTGGTCAAACAACTTATACACAGTTAGGGGACACTGGACCCCCCCTCACCTCTATTCTAATACTCAGATATACTGAAGTAATGTTAGTTTGCTGGTGGACATAATAGTAATAAATAAATAGATTTTTACATAGTTGCTGATGGTGGGTGAGCAACTAGTCCATGGCAGGGTGGGAAACTAGCCAGAAGCCAGAAGGTGGAACGCCAATGTAAAGTTATAGCAGGGGAGCTTGGGGTCCTTCTCAAATTGGGCAGAGGAGCTCAAAGTTAGCATCTAATCAGCTCAGGTCAGTGGGTCAAAAAAAAGTGAACCAGAAGGTAACATAAACATGGACATTGGTGTCTAACCACTCCACCGTCAAAAACCTGAGTGATCATGTGAAGGAGTCAGACGGCACCACCAACTTCACCAACAACACCAGTTTACCATAACAAAATAACCAAATGCTACACTGAACAAGTAAGTTTTCCGCCTAGACTTGAAGATTGAGACTGTGTCTGAGGGTTTGAAGGCTGTAGCAGCTCTGTACACTCTGTAAATAACTCTGAATAAATCTGCTAAATAATAGTAAGAAATAGAAAGAAGTTGGTGTGATTTTCTGTTCAGTTGCATTTTTGTATACAGCATGAAAACCATCAATTGTAACACTATGTTACACCTAAAACTGGTTTACTGCTGCCATCCTAATCCCACACAGCCCTAGCAAACCTTCGTTTATGATTACAAAAAAGTAGGAAATTTGATGATTTATGCGTGTTTGAAAATGTTTAATAGTACACTATATGTTTTCAGAAGCAAACCCAACAAATAACCTTTGGTTAATTGTTATGTCTGAGATAAAGAAAAAAACTGTATGACATTTTGACCAAACCACCATTTTGAATCAGAAAACAGTCAACTCGTCTTGTCTTGACTAAAACCCATTTAGTCCTCTTTTCCACCATCCCAGGACAAATATTTCTACAGCTGCCAGACCTGCCACAAAACAACAAACCAGTTTAGAGAGTGCCATAAGCTACCCCAGACAAATGCCCTTTTTTCAATTATCCAAATAGTCTGCGTTAGTGCATTAGACTGTCATATTTCTGCTGCAGCAAAAACACTATTACCTCATTCAAAAGACAGCTCAGACTCATATGTAATATTTCTGTCATTTTGTGGAAGCAGCTAGATTATCCAGCCTGATAACAATGCTGATGTTGAAAAGTAAGAAATCTAAGGCATTCCTTTAGATGCCAAAATTGAACACATTTGACTTCAGACACTCAATTTCCAAGCTATTAAGCAGAAGAGGATAACTGTCTATAGATCATTGCCAACACATATAAAAAGTGGAATTTCCCTTAGATAAATCAGGTTTGCTCCCTATTTAATCCCCGTCCTCTTTTGTGCTCACTAAATAAATCAGAACAGCCCATATTCACATACATATGTCTATTTTACCTAAAGCAGTTTAGCACTGCCCATTAAGGGATTATTAAATAATAAATCTTTCGTTGAAATCCAGACTAGTATAGGCCTCAGTGCTCTAGTATTAGACAGGGGTAGGATGAGTAATATTTAGAGTGTTTTTAATTCAGTGAAATAACAAAAAAAACAGAAGTTAAAGAAATTTACAGGAAAAAAAAACAGATAAAAACACAACAGAAAAAAATCCTAATTAATACAGTCCCCACAGAACTGCAGGGCCTGTACATCTTATATCTATTCTTTTACCAGCAAGCCACACCACCAGCTGAACGAAGAGAAGAGGGTAAAACCAAACACTAAAAACTAGACATTTCTATGCTCATCCCATTCATTTGTCACTTTTAAAAAAGACACAGGAGTCCACCATTGTACACAATTGTGTAAATATTGTATGATTGTGGTATTCAAACTTGTCAACCTATATGCTTGTTACTTTAAATACTGTTCAATTCATACACTTTTATCTTGTTGTTTGTCACTTCTAACCTTACATACATAACGTTGCTATGTGCTTATACTGAGCAATGACAATATAGTTGAATCTATCTATCTAATCTATCTATTATAATCAGTTAATTTATTCAAATTTCTTCTCAAAACATTTCCAGTTCTCATATACTACTAAGGTCTCTCTTCTTATACCAATGCTGGGATGATGAAGGGCATTGGCATTCTTCCTTGTCAGATTAAGCCACCCACAGAATATTTTCCATTAATACATCATGAAACACACACACACACACACACACACAGACACACACACACACACACACACACACACACACACACACACACACACACACACACACACACACACAAAAAAAAAAAATTCTATCAAAAAGGGTTGGGTGATATCCGGATATAAAAAGAGCATGACATGGGATGGGATGATATTGTTTATGGTTAAAAGTTTTTAAAAACCATTTTGTATCAATCTTCTGTTTCAAACTTTTTCCTCCCTAGCTATGTTCTACCCCCTGCTCTTAGCAACTCTAGAGACATAATACTAACTAATGAATAACAAATTAAGTTCCAATTTATTATTTAATATATTTTTTAAAAGACAGAAGAACCTTTTAATTGTAATTTTTTCACATTATTTTTTACACATCATAAATCGTATTGTATATCGCCATTATATAGGGACATGACATAAAAAGTTATCATTTTATCAGGTCCTAAAATTAGATAAGAAAAAAACTGATCAAGCAAATGAATCAAAGGTATTGGCCTTTATTTATTGAGGAAAATGATCCAATATTACATCTGAGAATGGCAAAAATATGTGAATCTGTATCTGGTGTGACAGATATTGTGCAGCAATTTCCTGTAACTGTTGATTTGTCCTGCACATCTGCTTTTTAAACTACAAAACAGCTTGGTGGTATTCTAACCATTTACTAACCACTGTTTACTTCAGGCCCTTCTACAGCATTTCATACAGGTCACACAGCCCATACAGGTTGGTGTGGCACAACAGATAACTCACCAGTGAACCTCCACACCATGTGAGTGACTTGGCTTCAATTCCCAGTCTGGGCCAGTATGCTGTGTTACATCAATAAGGGTTCTTGGGCAAGACTCCTAACACTACTCTGGCCCACCTTTGTAACCTTGGACGTTGCTATGTAAGTTCCTTTCTGATTAAGGTCAGGACTTTCACTTGGCTATTCCATTTTAACTTTATTCTTTATTAACCTTCTCTGATTGATAGAACAACCTGTGCACTCATGTCTTGCTACATAACTCATAGACAGATGTCATGACAGTTTCCATTCAAATTGCTGCAGAGAAGTCCCAAACCATGATACTACCACCACCATTTTTCATGTTTCATAGATGGGATAAGGTTTTTAGGCTAGAATGCTATTTTTTCTTTTCTCCAGTTATTCTCATTTAACAAAAAATCTATTTTGCATCTTTAGTAAAGCTTAATTAGAGCAGTGTGTTTATTTTTGATGGAGCACTCACAAACATTAACATTAGCCAATGTGATAAAGGCCTTTACTGCTTAGAAGTAGTGTTGAGATTCTTTGTGACCTTGCAGACTATTACTCAGTTTGATCTTTGTTTCTCAGATTGGTTAACCTTAATGTTCATTAGTCCATCATCCAGAGAAAACAGAAAAACAAAAGTATTCATGGGAGGGTTGCAAGGAGAAAGTTTTTGGTTACTCTCCAAAAAGAACATTGCTGCCAGTCTGCAGCTGAAAATCACATGGACAAGCCAGGATAGTATTGGAACAATGATTTGTGAACGAATAAATCCTGAAATATATTTTTCATTTAAAAGAGAAGCACTACATATTACATTACATAAATCTGAGCATATACATGGTAATAAATGGTGGTAATAGTATCATGGTTTGGGCCTGTTTTGCAGCATCTGGGCTAGGATGGTTTGTTGTCATTGATGGAATAATAAATTCTGAATTATACCAGCAAATTCCAAAGTAAAATGCTGGGATATCTTTCTGTGAGTTTTGTGAGTCAAATAGCAAGACAATGACCCCAGGCACACAAGTAGTTCTTTCAAAAATGAAACACCCAACACAAAGATTAAGTTGTTTTGTATAGAAAAATGGGCTACAATTCCTCCAACTAGGACATGGCTAGTTGAAGTTATTGCTGCACAAGGGGATCAGATCACATACTGAAAGCAAAGTTTCACATCCTTTTGCCTCTCATTGATATGTGATATTGAGTCATTTTCCTCAATGAATATATTACCAAGTGTAATATTTGATTTTATTTGTTTGTAAAATTTAGATATTTTTTTGGTGTTTCTTACACATACATACTAATATTTAATAATATAATATTATACTTTATATTATTCTTCATTAAAATATCACATTGTATTATCTTATTAAAAAAACACTTTAAGCATATTGGCATATGAGTTTTTTTTTGCCCAGCCCTACATCCTACCCACGCAAACATAGTAAGTACAATTATGTTCTCTTCATCTCTGATGCTGTCTGACCTTGGCTGCAAATGTCTGTGATATCACCGGAGAATTGCTGGTCACGTTACATGCTGATCAGTTCTCATTGTATAATTTTTGCATAGAAGCTTTTCAATGAGCCACTCACATCAGAAAGCAGATCATTTTCATGTTCAAGTATACTTAATTAATATAATAATACATATCTAAATATATTAAAATTAACAGAATTCTTCATGATTTTCAGTGATACGTTACTGAGCAATTGTCCTCTCATCTGATGCCAGAGAGCACTGTAGCAGGGTTTACAGGGTTTTTCTACCAAATCCTAAGGTTCCAATGTATACAGCACTAGAAGAGGAGAGCCTGTATATTTACACAACCCGAAGGCAGACACACACATACAGTATGTGTCAGCTCAGCAAGCAATGGCATGAGTGGGAATCAGCCTGGGAGCATAATGCTGGCTTTGAACTCCAGTGAAAGTAGATGTGGGATGGCACATATACTATATATGAACACATACACACACCCACACACACACACACACACAAACACACACACACACATGCACAAAACACACAAACACATCTGCCTGTCAAATAAAGACATGTGTCCAGCTGAGATCACCTTCTGCCTAAAGAATGTCCTCTCACCAGGGATTCAGAGCACAAATAGTAAACAGATTTTTTTATCCTCACCCCCTACCCAAAAAGAGTTGTGTTGACGTACATGTACTTGTGTAAAGAATAAAAAATGCACATTTGCTGGGTACATTAAATCAGCTAAAAATACACAGGACTAATGAAAGAATGTATTTTTTTAAAGTACAAGTACAATCAAAAGCTATACCAGGTTTTTTAGTAGACCTCAGGAAGCAGTAGTTCATTAACATTATTAATGCATATCCTCTGATGCTGTAATACTACAACTTACCTAGAAAATGTTGACATTTATTTTTACCCTTGGGGCACCCCAGTATAATAAAAATTAAGCAGTCAAAGATCTCATGTCACAACTGCTTTTCTATGCTGATTAGTCAGATTCAATGTGTGCTGTGCCTTCAGTGATAGCTGAAGTAGTGGAGGGATTAATGAGTGAAATCCCTTACTGAGTAAAATCATATTACAAAAATCAGCTCTTTTTCTGCTCAAACATCCCGAAACTACAGGCTGCTAAAATTAATGTCAATTATGCCCCTACTGTTGCTTAGCAACAGGGAGAAGCCCAGCCAAAAGCAGCTTTCAAAAATGCAGGAGCATGAATCCTCACACTGTGCTTGCTTTTTTCTAACTACCTAAAATATCTTACTTAAGGGCCAACAGAAATATCCCACAATGCAGTATGAAACATCCACAACTTGACAACAGAAAACATTTGATTTACATATACAGTAATTGGAAAAACAAACAAACAAACAAACAAACCCAGATAGACATGTCAGTATGGCATGCAGTTATATCTCAGGCAGATATGAAAATGATTAAAATTGTAATCTGATTAGACATTGAGGGTGTAGAAGTGCTTTTGGGTATTGTACCGGATGAGCATACTGTCTGCTAGACATGACTCTATGATTCATTAAAAGATATTTTGCCCAGCTGACAGACTTTCAGATGGCGTACATCACAGTACTGAGAGCTGAAGCACAATAATTCAACAAACTGCCACAATCCAGGCCATTCTGACCAAGGTGTTGAGAGGTATTGGGAGCAGTGGTTATGTGGGAGCATGCACATGCACTCTGAGAAAAGGGCTTTAAATATATAATCTTTAGTCACAAATCTAGGTTTTTTTGGGATCTGATGGTTGGGTTTGAGTGTGAAGGCCTTATACTGACCACGTATATCCTTACTCACTGTGGACTGACACTGCGCCAACTGCTGGTGACATCATTTACAACAGTTGGTCATCCCTAGAGCTGCCTGTCATTGGCTCTTCAACTGACCTTTCAGCAGGATAAAGCACATTATCGGGAATGTCTCTGCCAGAGTGTAGACCAGCAATGGCCTGTCACCAGGTAAATTGCTAATCGACAATTTATAGACCAGCTGGTATGGCACCCTGGGCAACCTACAAGTGTGCAGGACCTACAGGTAAAGCCTGAATGTAGTGGAGTCTCAATTTAATTGTACATCTTACCTCAATAAAAATATCACTAATATTATACTAATATTTTAATATCTGTAATACAAAAATAACAACAACAACAACAACAACAACAACAACAATAATAATAATAATAATAATAATAATAATAATAATAATAATAATAATAATAATAATAATAATAATAATAATAATGTACCCAATTGTGTCCAATCTTAAATATGTATCTTGTTCCAAGGAATGTGAATATAGTTTATATTTAAAGTACACTCACTACTGGACCTTTAGGCCTTTGTAAACAAAATGCCCTTGCACATGACCTTTATGGTAATACCTTTGCCCTTTGGTCTAAGGCCCCTGGCAGCCAGACACCCACCCATGGGCACTGGCCCAATGGGCCTGGTCACTAGCCTACCCCAGGGTACTGATAAGATTCTAATTTCATTGTTCATCCCCACAAAAAAAACTGTTATACTTTTTTTCTTCAGCCACCAGGTGTGTGCTGTGAGCAAATAACGCAATCACACTTCCAATAAGTGCTAATAGCAGTGTGAATATCTCTGTGCTGGGCCTAGCAAAACGGAAACAGTCTCCCACTTATGGACAGCATTGGCACACATTAGTGTAGACGTGTGGATAAAGCAGGCTGTGTACACTGTTGCTGGGAACAAAGGAAGCAGATGTCAGCTGAAGTTAGCAACGGTGCTGGCTACTCTCTCTCTCTCTCTTCACTTTTCAGCAGTGTAATGGAAGAATGCTGCCTCAATGGCTAATTAAGCCAGTAATGGAGAGAGCCAGACCCCTGTCCAGTCACTATATGCCTTTCGGCTACATACAGCATGGCTGCTGTGCTATCTTCCTGGGGACTCCAGCTACACACACACGCACACACACACACACACACACACACACACACACACACACACACACACACACACACACACACACACACACACACATATTATTAATCAGCTATTATTCTTTTATATACACAAATAGCAAATGGTCACAGTAGTATGGTATACACTATTTAACAATGTAAATAAAGCATGATGAATCCAAATGCAGCATGTGTGATTGTCCTACTGAATAGCTTGGGTTTCATACATAGATTCAAACATTGATACATGCTAAATGCAAGCTTCAGACATATGACGTGTGTATAATGTGTTATCGGCTTTGCTGCAAGAAGCTTTACAGACAAATTACACGCTTGGTTTTATTTGATTAAAACATATATACTTTTTGGTGAGCTCAATCTTAAAGCTGTTGAAGTAACAACACTATAGTATGAGGTGTTGCTCTCATAAAGAAATTGGCATGCACCCTGAAACCTAATGACTGGTGCACCGGTACGATACAATATGATGAAAATAAGTATAATGTTAAAGTATCAGTATTTCATTTTAACACCAGAAAGGTAACATACTGTATATTTAAGATAGTAACCTTTAATTGTGATGTTTCAATGGCATCATGTGAACAAGACACTGTCATTCTTTTAAAACTAAACCATTTCCCCACAAATGATTCAATCAAGTTCTTATTTGAAATTATTATGAAGATGTTTTTTATATCTTCAACAAAATATATCCCAATAAATCAATATTTACTATACTATATATTTTACTACACTACTGGCAAGAACCTGGTAATATGAAACATATCATGATACAGGGGCTAAGATTCAGGATATTACAATATGTTAAGCAAGTTGATGTACTGTACATAGTGATTTTTAAATATATTTTAGATAAACTGTGGTAGTATAAAAAATGCATGCAATCAAAACAGTAGTCTGTTAAACACAACACTAAATGAACCACTGTTTGTCACCAATATTTGCCTGCAAACTATTAATTAAAAATCCACAATTTTGAAGAATCAATACAGTGTTTTAAAACATAATATCCAATACTTCAATACATCAATATTTTTTCATTTCACACAGTTGGTCACTTATGTTTGTTTTCTGGAATTTCTTTCCTCCTAAACATTCCTGCAATAATCAATCATAATAATACCTATGGATTTACAATGTGATTACATTAAAGCCCCCGTAGGTGTAAGCTTGATGTTGGTAGCTGCAATCTGTGCTCTAATTGATCATAATTAATGAAGATCTTACTGAGTGGAAATCTTTTATTTAAGCTTATTATATAATTTTATTTCTGATCTAAACGTGGTGAAGAATTTTATATTGAACTGAATATATTAAATTAATTTATAAAAGTGGAATTTTATCTTTTAAGGGAACAAGGGTGGTTAAATAAAATATCTTATATTGCAACTAGTCTGCTTGGTGCAACCGATTACATTTTTGTAGTTCGTAAACCCGAACATTGGGGCAGTTTATTTTTAAACAATCCAACAATTAAACTTGTTCAGCTGGTGCAACTGACTACAGGTCACAGATGTCTGTAGCCTCACTGTGGTTAAATCCAGTCTTGGCCCATACTTACTACTGTCCTCCAGTCCGCACACCACCATGAAACAACAGGAATTGCTAGAATCATCTGCATCTGGGTTGATATGACAGAAACAATATGTATCTGTAGAAGTCTAAACCTACACCTAACCCTAATCTTAAGCCATGACACAAAAGATGAATAGGGTAAAAATAACCAATAGAAATCAAATAAAATGTCCCCACGATTGATTACATTAGGACCATCACATTTTGTATTTGTATTTGTATTTGTGTGTGTGTGTGTGTGTGTGTGTGTGTGTGTGTGTGTGTGTGTGTGTGTGTGTGTGTGTGTGTGTGTATCATTGACTAGTTAAATATGCACTTGCAAACACATCTTCAACAGATATCTTAACAGATTTGTTTATACAGAATTAAAATTTTATACAGAGGGAATTTTGGATCTTTTTGTCCATCCATCCATTAAATATTTGCTGCATATGCAGGGTCCGGGCAGCAGCCTCACAAGGGAGGCAACCAGGAGGTATCCGAACCAGCCATTCAAACCACCTCAGCTGGCTTCTCTCAACATAGAGGAGCAGCAGCTCTACTCCGAGACCCTCCCGAATGACTGAACTCCTCACCATATCTCGAAGGGAGAGCCCATCATCCTTGCAGAGAAATCTAATTTCAGCCGCTTATATTCAGGATCTCGTTCTTTCCACAATGTGTGGAGTCCACAATACTGCAGATGCTGCACCAATCGGTATGTCAACCTCCCACACCATCTTTACCTCACTCATGAATAAAGGTACTTTAATTCTTTCACTTGAGGAAAGAACTCATTCCCAACCTGGAGAGGGCATTCCACCCTTTTCCAACTGAGTATCGTGGTCTCAGATTTTGAGGTCCTGAATTTCATCCCAGCTGCTTCACACTCGGCTGCAAATTGATCCAGTGAGAGCTGGAGGTCCTGACTTGATGACGCCAACAGGACAACATCATCTGCAAAAAGCAAACGTGTAATCCTAATCGGACACCTTCCACCATTTGGCTATGCTGATGAATTCTGTCCATAAATATTATGAATAGAATCTGTGACAAAGGGCAACCCTGAGTCCAACCCCAACTGGGAACCAGTCTGACTTACTGCCTGCCATGCAAACCAAGCTTCTGCTCTTGTTTGTACAGTAACTGGATGGCCGGTAGCAGCAAGCCCAGTACCCCGTACTCCCAGAGTACCCCCCACAGGATGCCCCAAGGGACATGGTCAAATGCCATGGACAAAACACATGTGGACTGGTTGAGCAAACTCCCATGCCCCCTCAAGGAACCTCACAAAGGTAAAGAGCTTTCCAGTGTTCCACAGCCAGGACAGAACCTGCATTGTTTCTCTTGATTCTGAGATTCAGCCATCAGCTGGACTCTTTTCCCTAGTACCCCTGCATAGACCTTGTCAGGGAGGCTGAGGAGTGTAATACCCTATAGGTGGAGAACACCTGCCAGTCCCCCTTCTTAAAAAGAGGAACCACTGCCAATCCAGAGGCATAGTCCCACAACATGAGTCCCTGCCCCCAGCTCTGCTTCCTCTATGGAAGACATGCTGGTGAGATTGAAAGGATCATCAAAATATTCCTTTCACCATCTGATGATGTCCACAGTCAAGGTCAGCAGTCCCCCATCCCTCCATATACAGTGTTGGTCAGGAACTGCTGTCCCCTCCTGAGCCACCTTACACTTTGTCACAAAATTCTCTGCTCAATTCCTCTCTACATGGGCAACTCCAGAATATAGTCCAGCCCCTCTTGAAGAGATTGGTTCCAGAGCCCACACTGTGTGTCGAGGTCAGACCAACCACTGTATATCTAATTGGTATGGCTCAACCTCAAGCACCAGTTATGGCCCCTTTCCCATCAGAGAGGTAATATTCCACGTCCCAAGAACCAGTTTCAGTAGCTGAGGATAACAACACCAAGGCCTCCTCCTACCAGATCAACATTGCACCACACCCCACCCACGGGTGGTCGGCCCATTGGAAGGGGACTCATGTGGCTGTTTTGGGATCTCTTTGTATTCCTCTTTAAATAAAAGAAGTAACACATTTTTACCCTGTTGTAAGGCACAAAATATACTAGTGCATCTCAAAAAAATTGAATATTGTTAAAATATTGTAAAATCTTGTTACTAACTGGTAAACTGTCAAATCATTTATTCATTACACATTAAGCCTTTTTTGTTTTATTGTTCATCAGTATGGAGTCATTAAAAACAGAATTCCAGAATTTCAAAATATTGGAAAAATTTCATTCAAATTTCGATAGATTACTAATCACAGTATCAAATTTAAAACAAAAAGCTAGAAACATATCACTTCATGATTTTATATAATAAAACATGTTTAATTTTTGAAAAACATTTTTCACAGTATTTAATTTTTTACATGTGGTGTACTGTATATAACTGCTCAAACAAGCACAAATATTCCCAACCTCTCTCACACTGACTTTGCCAGCTCAGGGAATTAGGCCTACATTACTATTTAATTGTAAAAGGGGTTAAAGACTCGTTTTCATATTGTCCTATAGTGAAGGCTGCCAAGAGCGATACATGTGTCCTCATTATCAGAGGGAGAGAGTGCTCAGGCTATATGGGGCAGACTCTTTATGAGATCCTAATTGGGCTACTTGAGCAACTTAACATGGCAACGTGTCAAGTAGTCTTCTGGACTAGAAAGCGAAGCCAAGTCAGTATTAAATGGCTGACGGATGACCTTGTTCTACTTTATTACTGTGCATTGCATGTGTCTGTGTTTGCGTTTCAGACTGTTACACAGATTATTCCCTGTCAAAGTGGTTGTCCTTTACATCCTTTGTTCTTGCACTTTATTTTATTAAAATACACACCAGCATCAAGAAAACCACAGCTGTCATGTTCTGGAAGTGAAGACCACAGTGAGCAGTGAATGCACACTCTGTTGTCTCTCGTTAATGTAAAGTGTTGTACAGATAAAGAAAATTCAATATATCTCTGAGACACAAACATGACAGGTCACATAGTATCACACACACACACACATACACACACACACACACACACACACACAAACACACACCCACACACACACACACAGTATTAAATGTATTTCTGTATTTAATAAGTCCACTCATTGTCACGGAAACTTCAGTGGTTGGTGTAGAGGCTTGTTTGAATTAAGACCAGTGGTAATGGAAATGTTGCAGATCGAATCCTAAATGGCCACAGCAATTTTAGATGAATGGAGGCCCTATATATAACCCATTTTGTTAGGTGCAGGTTTTCAGTATTAAAGCTTTCAAACTTATGAGGGGAATAGCTATCAGTAATTCTGCAGATATATGCAGAGATTTTTCCATTATACACCTACAAATTTTAAATATACATATGTTAATTTGAATTAACTTTAAATGCAACCATGAGGATTTGAATGTCTTTGAGAAAGACCAAATTATGACTGATGCCTTGGTCAGAAAATCCCAAAAAAATCGGGTAATCAGATAGGTCTTGTGGGATGTTTTTATTATGCAGTGACCAGTACCTACCAATAGTGTTTGAAGAAAGGACAACATACTTTAAATTAGGCAGGAGGTACTAATGATATGGCTGATCACTATAAATATTTGGCTTGTATGGACCACACCCAGAAAGCTGAATGGGGAAACCAACTCGGAAAGTTAATGGGTTGGAGTTCAGCACATTTGTTGTAGGTGTATGAAACAGATATGATGCTTTAAGAAGAATGAAAGTGATGGGGTGGAGGTAGGTGCGAAGTTGCTTGTCATGAAGGTGAAGAGACAAGAAGTGGAGGCCATATATCGGGATGAGAAGGAGTATATATACAGATATTTTCAAAAATAGTTGCACCCAGAAGGAATTGACTGCAATAGTATCATGTCATATTGTTATTCAGAATGGCACTGGGTCATCTTCAGTGATGAGCCTGCTTTTGTCTTTGTGAAGAAGACCAACAAATCTGTGTGTAGAGGCACTGTGGCCAGAGCTCTCAACAGTTTGTTGTCATGTGTCACACATCAACAAGGACTGGTGTCACAGTGTGGGGGTTGCAATTTCATAAGATACCAGATCACCTTGATAGGCACCTTACAGGCACTTTTATATCCCAATATTTCTGTTAATGAGGTTCTACAACCAGTCCTACCTTTTCTGAATTCACATGTAATGCAAATATTCCACTCGGCTAATTCTCATGTGTACTGTATACTACAGCCATGTCTAGAGCTCACCTTGAAGATTGCTTCTGTCTCTACTGTCTCTACTAGACTTTGTAACACTGCATTAAGATTTTGCATTTAGCAGTAACAGCATTAGTGAGATCAGGATGTTGGATGATCACCACCCCACCTCATCTTCAACTCCCTACCTCATACCAAAGTACTGAATGGAATGCCATCATTAGAGAAACATGTTCCACTCCAGAAAAATGTTCCACTTAAAATTCCCCTTCTCCTTAGTTCAGTGCTGGAGGGGCAATATATCCTTCCAAGCCATGCATGGCATTAGGCATGGTATTAATGTGTTCTTGTTTACCCGCTCTAAAGGGTCCTTTGTGTGCATTTGCACATCTGGGCCAGCAATGGGTGGAACACATTAATTACAGGGGGTGTCCACAAATATTTGGACATAAAGTATAATTTCTGAATGAACATTTGCAATAAATTCTGCATATCAAAAGGAATTGTTAGTATTAATTAATAATTACTAATTAATAACCAGAAAAGTCCTGAAGCACTTGGCAAAAAGTCTGCATATTTTAGAGCTCATTTCCTTAAGTTAGATCACAGTGAAATTAAGTTCATATTCTGTATAGAAACACAGTCCTGCACACTCTGGAGTGTAATGAATTTTTATGTCTAAAAGAACATATCAAAAACACACTGAATGGACTTGTTGATAACATCCCATGTCTTGTATAACAGCATTTTATGTTGATGGCTTGGCAGTATGTCAGTCCTCTTGATCCTTGAAAATATTTTAGACATTGAGAGATTTGTGTGCCTTCAGTTTTTATTTGTCTACAGGCTGGATATATGATGTCCGGCCATGGCAACTTAATCCACTAACCCGACAGTGAGCACAGATCAGAAAACCTCATCCCACTGATATATGCTTGACAAGCTGGTGTTATTTCACCACTACTCTAAGGTTAGAAACAAACGTTCATGTGTTTGTGAAGACAAATGGCTGCATTGTGAATGCAGCTGTTTACATACTTTCCTGTGTGGCATTTAAAATTCCCCTAATTGTCACTGATGTTTGTCATTGTCAAATTTTATTTCTTGAGTTTTGCTAGGACTGAAAACGACAAATCTCAGACACAGAAGCTTTGACACTGAGAGTTAGCTATCTTACAGTGCCTACTTGGATCCTCCAAGAAATGGCACAATTACATCACCAGTTAAAAATGCTAATATGTCCAGAGTAATCACATGCATTGACGTGTTCATTATATAACAAACTAAGAAAATGAAATACAGACTTGTACAAACTAAGATACTAAGCTAAAAGAATCTATCTACATTGGGGTAAAAAATGCTTACTGTGCAAGTTCTCCTACTTGGAAGGATGAGAGAGGTCTGTAATTTTCATCATAGGTACACTTCAACTCTCTTATCTTTGCACAATCTTTGAACTTGCACAATCAGTGGTTGACTAAATACTTTGCCCCACTGTATGTATCAAGGTTGTCCTTGGAGCTGTACACTACTGAGCTACAATAAAGTACCTTTCAGTGCAAGCCCTACAACCATGACTTTTTGGACAAAAAAGCAACCATCATGTACCAAAAGTCCAACATTGTACCTTTAAGGGTACATATTTTATGTTATTGCTTTTATTATATATATTTATGTGTGTGTGTGTGTGTGTGTGTGTGTGTGTGTGTGTGTGTGTGTGTGTGTGTGTGTGTGTGTGTGTGTGTGTGTGTGTGACCATATTTGCACTATCTGCTGTTGTTCCACATAATAATTTGCATGGCTTTGGTGGTTCTTCACTGATGATTACACTGGACTAGACCTGACTTTACTTAAAGTTACATTATGGTCTCTGGAACCGCTTCTTGTTCTGTATGTGTGTGTGTGTGTGTGTGTGTGTGTGTGTGTGTGTGTGTGTGTGTGTGTGTGTGTGTGTGTGTGTGTGTGTGTGTGTTTGTATGTGTGTGAGTGAGAGAGAGATAGAGAGAGAGAGAGAGAGAGAGTGTGTGTTGGGGGGAGGGGAGGGTGTACGCCTGTGGTGTAAAGGCCTTCCTTTAGAGTGGCTCAAAAGCTTAAAAACCTGCACTACCACCGCTGTGGGAAATGCCTTTCGCCCATTCTCCTCTAGCATGGAAATACAACACCCTACCACACACACCTCAGCTGGTAACAAATGCTTCTAGTCAGAACAAGACATAAGCATTCACACACATACAGGCACCGTCACTCTTTCATTCCAAAAAGCAGCACACATGCTGAGATTACCAATATCCTGCTTTTAAAAGCAACCTTGTCTATAACATTGGGAAACCACAGGTGCCCCCTCAGTAATTCCGCTACCTATTTGATCCCTTTTCCAAGCGCAAATCGAATCAAACAGGAAGGTGTGAACTACTTAATGTAACACATATACCCTCCAAAGAGCTCCTAGCGAACAAAAGAACTGTTTGATACACAGCAATGTACCATGAGACCTCTTCAGCACTGCGTAATACAATCACAAAGAAAGCAGGTGGTTCGACTCAGACAACAGGGCCATTACTTGTAATTTCCTTCAGGCTCTGTGTGTCAGATCATACCGCAGGAGAGTGTGCACACAGGTTTTATTACTTAATTGAAGTTAACTAAACAAAATGACTACTTGGAATGTAAGTGGGAGCAAAGACTGATTTAGACTCACTAAAGCAAACGCAGCACTTAACGACACAGAGAATCATCCAATTAGCATCATGAGGCACTAAAATATGAGAAACAACACATCTGCTTTAACACTGATTTCTCAGATAAAGTCACCTTATTATCTGCACATGAGCATAAGGTCTTGGACTAAGAAGCTGTCTGCAGTAGTCCAATAAAACAGCTTTTTATCCAGGCTAAATCCAGGCAGACCTTTCAGCATGCCTGGGTTTAAACAGGGATGCACCAATACAAAGGCTGTGGGCAGATGTCATACCAGATTATTTTAACATACATATTTGCTGAGGCCAATAATGAGACATTTATAAATGCAGGACAATGATCAATATTTCAGCTATTTTAACACATTTAACCAATCTCTCCTAAATTTTGCTCTTCTGGAGTTCAATAATTGTGTCATTAAGGTTTGAAATATTTGTAACACTTAAACAGCTGTTGATACACATTTTAAAAGCAAGCATTTGTCCCGTTTTGATTCATCATACATCCCTAAAGACAATTACTCAGATGATTGCTTGTAGATTTGTTCCTATATATTCTTGTGTGGCTACTCATATGTCCACTTGAGTCACTGTTTGCAATGAGTAGCTGGTATTGACTGTAGTGCTGCTGCGTGGGGTCGGGGTATTGATCAGCTCTAATGCCGCTCACCTATCGGATACGAGCATTCCTCATTAAACCTTCACTACCTCCAAATGTCAATGAGATGTTGATGGTGCTGAATAAATTACTTACTGTTTTTCAAATTGTAGCTGTAATTGGCACCAAATGTAATAAGCTTTATGAGAATCTGTACTGAAAAAGCAATGCACTGAATTTATGGGATTCAAATATTTTACACACACATGAAACATATTTTATCCTCAGACTAGCTCTGTCTAATAATTACTTACATTCTGCATTCAATTCACCAATACTGATGGGTAAATGGTGGAAACATTTGTATGAATTGTATAAAAAGCTTTACTTTTTATTTTAATGACTGCATTCAGCAACAATACTGTTAGTGAGGTCATGACATTGAAGGGTCTCCACAACTCATCCCAAAAGTACTAGATGTAGCACCATCAATAATAGAAAACACTTCTCAACAGGGACAAGACAAGCTGTGTGTGTGCATTTGCACATCATTGTCAGCAATGGGTGCAACTTAAAGTGGCTGAATGCATTCAGTAGCAGGCATGTCCACAAAAATTTGGAAATATAATGTATATTTGGTGCAGAGTTTAAAACAAGCCTATTGGACACTGATTAAGAGAGAATTCTGCTCCTTCATTTATGCATACTTAAACCGCTAAGACATAAAACACACTGCTCTGAATGGTTTGATGTGAAATGCTTTATTGTAGAAACGTACAGACACAAAACGTGGTGGTGAATAAGACTAGACTAAAGCATTTGATGTTCTATAAGCTTTTACATGAAAATGATTGCAATTATGCTGCCTCATCCTGGAGACACTGATTTATAATAATTCTTAGATGAAATTTCAGCTATTATTGTCCTGCTATTAACATGACATATTAAATCTCAGAGGACAGGCTCTTTCTGATTCCAAATAAAATGTCTACAGTTGTGTTGAGGACATTGTGACCCCTGGTTCTTAGCACCACCTTCCCAATAAGCTTCTACAGCAAATCCCATTGAAACAATCAAATGACGAAATCCTGCAGCTATTTAAAAAAGGTTTTAGGCAAACATACTCGTTAGCCTTGTAGCTCCAGTACACATCGAACAGAAAGAACATTTGTGATTTATAGAAAATTGAGTTGATTTTTTTTCTTTAAACTGTGTTCCTGGTTTGTATTTCATACATACTGTCTGTCACAGACACACGGTGCTTCCCAGGGATCCCCATTTCATGTATGTATAATTTTCACCCTTCCCCCTCTGGTGTCCAGCACCAGGTGCTTTTAAGAGGGCCTTCCTTGGAGGACCCAGTCCCTTTGCAGCTGAGAGAATCCATCCCTCTGGACAAGCATTCAGCCCCAGGCACAAGAGGCCATTCAGCTCCTAAACAAAGTCAGTGCCTTCACAGCACTCTGCTGCTGCCCATTCACCAAACAACTAATAATAGCCCTGTCATGATTGTTTCTAATAAACCCTGTACCATTACTGCTCTGGGCACAACCACTGTTGCAAATGGGTTAACGAATTAGGATATCTCTCAAGGAGAAAAGAGGGGATAGTGGCAAGATCGAATCGGAGCACCCCATCTTGGTTAACGAGCAGCAGTCTGTCTAGTATTACTAATGATGGCATTATAAGGATGTTCTGATAAAGCAGCTGTGAAGTACCACATTTTCAATTCAATTTCCCACATTTTCAGCACTGCTTCTATGACTCCACTTCATAATCATGTTCTTAGTCCCATTCCAAACACAGTTAAAATAAACTAATACGTCTCTGTGTCTGATTTATCAGTGAAGAAAGCCTGAATAAAGCACATTGCAGCTTCCCTCCTGCATTAGTTAATAAATGGTACATTCTCTCTTTATGCATTTCACTGTGTTAATGGAACACGATGCACTGACCTAAAAGGATAGGTCAGTTTAATTCTATTGGTTACTCCGATGAACTCTACAGCCCATATACAGGAGCCTGCTCGTTCTACCTGCAGAAAGAATCGCTGCAGTTTAAAACAATACAGAGCCAAGAAGACCCCTGAACAGAGTCCCCTCAGTCAGCTGGTTCTGACATTCTCTGAGCCTTAAATGGGTCCTAATACATACCACAGCACAGTCCAACAAACCCAACTAGACACCAACCAGCTCATCAATAACAGTAAGTATAGACACTCAGAGGCTGAGCGTGAATACAGGCTCAGAGTAAACTCTAACTGTACTTATTCTTTATTATTAGAGTATCTATGTATATGATTATGTAAACAAAGAATGTGTCTATATTTTCTATATTTCTATAGTATATGTAAATTTACTAAAATATTTATTTTAATGTAATGTATATCCAGTACTGTTGTCATTTCACTTACTTTTGTAATTATTATTGCCTATATTGTATATTTTTGTTGTTGTTTTTATTGTTGTAAGGTTTTGGCCGATGAAGCTCCTTTGAATCTTGAATCTTGGGAGACACAGAGAGAAAGAATAAGAAGAAGAGGAGAGGGAGAGAGAGAGAGAGAGCGAGAGAGAGAGAGAGAGAGAGAGAGAGAGAGAGAGAGAGAGAGAGAGGGAGAGGGAGAGGAGAGAGAGAGAGAGAGAGAAAAGAAAGTGAGTGAGAGAGATTGAAGATATTGAGAGACAGAAAGTAGATAGATACATATATAATTGAGATGGAGAGATGCAGAAGATAAGAGAGATATAGAGAAAGAATGAGAGATACAGAGATGCAACTTAGAGATAGAAGTAGATGGATACATTTATAGAGATACAGAAGAAAAGAGATACAGAAGAAAAGAGACACAGAGACAGAAAAAGAGAGAGAGAGACAAAGAGATAGATTGATAGAGTATAGACAGAGATACACAGAGAGTGAGAGAGAGACAGAGGGTGAGAGAGAGAGAGAGAGAGGAAAGGATGGATAGAGAGACAGAGAGAGAGAGAGAGAGAGAGAGAGAGAGAGAGAGAGAGCGAGAGAGATCGATGGATAGAGATACAGAGATACAAGAGAGAGAGAGAGAGAGAGAGAGTAACAGAGAGAGAGAGAGAGAGAGAGAGAGAGAGAGAGACTAAGTAGAACCTCTGGGGGTGAAACTGGAGCTCGACTATTCGATTCTTTGTCACACAGACCCCCAACGCATACCCCCAACACAGACCCCCACTCTTCTCTTCCAGCGTCTGTCAGGAGTAAGGAGGGAAAGCTGCAGACATATCAGACACTTTCCAAAGCACATCAGCTCTGAACTGCTGATCCTGCTGATTCTGCACGCGCTCAACAGATAAACCCCAATATACAACCTCTGATCGCACCTCTGCTTAATTCATCTACACACACACACACACACACACACACACACACACACACACACACACACAGGGGAATAACCTCTCCGCTGTGAAAACTGCGCTACAGGGAGCGTGAAAGTTTGACCCGCAGAGCTGTGCGCGAGCTCTCACTGCCCGGCCCTGCGGTTCCGCTGCTACTCACAGGCGTATGTCATGGAGAAGCTGTTTCCCATCTTCACCATGTCCACCTGAGGAACCAGTTTGGGGATATCCTGGTGGTGTGAGAGCGCGAACCGGAATACCTCATATTCGTGGGATTCGGTAGGAAACAGCCCACCTGAGGACAAAGAGAGAGAGAGAGAGATGGGGAGAGAGGGAGAGGTGGACAGTGGTGTTAGCGATCTAAAGCCCCCTAAAGCCGTCTTTGAAACGAGCCCCTCCGCACTCACCTATGTTGATGTTGCTCGGGAAGCTGGAGGAGAAGCACAGTCCCAGGAAGCCGGTGCACAGCAGAGCGAGGCTTCGCTGCATATTTCCTTTTGCATTGGCGAAGGCAAGCGCGGCCAGGTCCAGAGCATGGGTATACGGGTGCCGCGCGCGCTTCACGAGCTCAGCGCTCTCCAAGCATCGGCGCAGAGTGTGCAGGAGAAGCTCGCGCGCTCCTGCAGCCCTTCCTCCACCGCGGCTCCTCTCCACGCGCGCGCAGACACCCGACAAACTCCACACTGCAAGCAGAATCGCGTGAAAATCAACGATCTTTTCAACCCCGAGCCTTCCCCTCCCCTCTCCCTGACCTCGTCCAATAGCACGGCGCGCGTTCAGTTGCACGCGCTCCGTGAAAAATGGTGAAAAGGGTGTCAGAAAAGTTTTCAGCACCGTCACACGCTTTTATCATGTGTTGCGATAGTGGTCATCAATCATTCTTACCTCACAAATGCTCGTTTTGCCAAATGCAATATGCAATCAAATCCTCACAGCAGGGTGCCCAGTGGCTCAGCTCGCCCCATTGATCTGAGGATCGCTGTAGACGTGGAGATGCCTTCTCTGGAATGATGCTGCTCCATCCAGTATTTGGGATCAGTTGTGGTCGTGAGCATCAATCATTCTTACCTCACCTGCATTTCTCTGTTTGCTGAATGCAAAAGGCCACTGGTTCTCAATCCTGGTCCTGGAGTACCACTGGCCTGAGTGTTTAAGAGCTTTCCCTAATTCCAGCACACCTGATCCTGCTAATTCAACTAACTGACTAGCCCTTGCTCAGAAGAACTGGGTGTGTTAACAGCAGGAAAGCTCTGAAACAAATAGGGCAGTGGCACTCCAGGACAAGGATTGAGAGCAACTACAATATGCAATCAAATCCTCACACCAATGCTCCAAAATCTGATCTACTCTAATGCGCTTGCTATGATCCAAGGATTGCAGGTTCAAATCCTTCAACAGCCAGAGTCAGAGAGAGCAAAAGCTGGCCATTTTCTTTCTAGGTGGGTAGATGGCACTCTCTCCCCACATCACACCCAGTGTGATGCTGGTCAGCACAGGTATCTGTTAGCAATTGTATCTGAAAATTGTGAAAAATGGTGACAAGGGTATCAGAAACTGCCACATAGTATTTATGAGTAAAACTTATAAACTGCTGTGTGTATATCACTACTGTCCAATGAAACCATTTTCCCCCTTAAAGTGAATCAGGCAGTTGTTCTTCATATTATACCCCCTTCTTACTACACATATTGTCCATGTTTTTAGCTCCACTGACCAAGCAGAAGAACTTTGCAGTTCTATAATTACAGATAGTAGGCCATCTGTTTCTCTGCATCCTGCATTAGCCTGCTTTCACCCTGTTCTTCAATGGTCAGGACTTCACTGCAGTGACACTGATGTGGTGGTGTGTTAGTGTGTGCTGCACTGGTAAGTGCTGCTGGATTGTTCAAACCTCTCAGTGTCACAACAACCAGAAATATCCAACCAGCAGTGGCCAGTGGGCAGTGTTCTGTTAGCGCCTATGAAGGAGAGGATGACTAACCCAAACTGTGCAACAACAGATAAACTTCTGTCTCTGACTTTACCTCCACAAGTGGAGCAACTAGGTAGGTGTCTAATATTGTAGGCAGTGAGTGGACACAGTGAGTTCAAACACACTAGCTCTGTTGTGCCACTCATATCAGCACAGCACCATGTCAGTGTCACTACACTGCAAAAGTAAGCAATTTATTAATTTAAGAGCAAGATTATGTTACAAGATGTTGGAAATATTTCTTGGAGATTCTGGTCTGTGTTGTCATGATTGCATCAAAAAGTCCTGCCAATTGTTATGAATTTTTCATGTTGTCAATGTCCCATTCTACCACACACTAAAGATTTTTTTTTTATACTGGATTTAGATCAGGTGACTGGGAAGACCACTGAAGAAGACTTATGCTCATGAGATGTGTCTTAGGTTTAGATCTGTGACATAGTGTATCATCTTGTTGGAATTAGCTTTTAGAAAATGGGTAAATTGTGGCCCAGAAGGGATGCACACGGTCAGCAATGATATGCAAATGGGCTGTTGCATATATATGGTCAACCAACAAAAATCAAACCAAAAGCAAGACATTTTAATAGTTCATGAGATGACTAAGGAACCCAAGGTAATACCCAAGCAACTAAAGACCATCCTTATATTATCCTTATATACACCATAAGGAGAACACTGAACAACAATGGTGTGCATGGAGATGTTGGCAAGAGAAAGCTGCTGCTCTCTGAAAAGACCATTGCTACTCCTCTGCAGTTCATAGTTTAAATGTGAAATATTATATTTGGAGAAAGGAAAACACTGCATTCCAGCATAACAATCCTATCATATCTGTGAAACATGGTGGTGGTAGAATAGTTTGGGCCTGTTTTGTTGCATCTGAGCCATTGATTAATTTATTGATGGAACAATAAATTCTAAATCTTACCAGCAAAATTGTAAAGGAAAATGTCAGGACATATGTCAGTGAGCTGAATCTCAAAAGAATGTGGGTCATGCATCATGACAACAACAACAGCACATAAGTCATTCTACCAAAGAGTGGTAGAAGAAAAATGAAGTTAATGTTTTGCATTGGCCAAGCCAAAGTCTACACTTTAATCCAACAGAAATGTTCTGAAAGGACTGATCTAAGCAGTTCATGTGAGTAAACATACCAACATAACAGAATTGAATCTATTTTGTATAGAGGAATGAGCTAAAATTCAGGACTAATCGACAGTTCCTGTAAATGTTTAGTAACAGTTATTGCTGCTGAAAGTGAGAGCAAAGCTTTACATACATACATACTATTGCCACAAATATGTAAACTTCATTTCCTCAATAAAAATGACCAGATTTAATATTTATTTTGAAAAAGCCAAAATGAAGAAGCGCTGCTGAGGTCACAATGGTGCAGACAAAAGGAAAGGTGCTCTGGGGGAGTGGGTGCAGTAGTAAGAAAACAGGGAATGCTCTGGGAGTGTCAAAGAGAATGCAAGGCATATGCATCCACACAGGAGGCGAAGAAATACCTACAGCAAAAGAACTCCCAGGCATACCATCTGGAGAAAGCCTTTATTGAAACATGGCAAAAAAAAAAAGGGCCAACATGCTTTGCTCTAGGTATTTCTTCACCTCCAGTGTGGATGCATATGCCTTGCATTCTCTTGGCCACTCCCAGAGCATTCCCTGTTTTCCTAATATTTATTTTATTTGTTCTCCTTATCGACTTTTAGGACTTGAGTGAAAATCTTTTAGGTCAAATGCAGAAATATGAACAGTTTCATGCACCACTGTATATAAATAATGTACATTTTTAGTAATGTATGTATTTATTCATTCATTTAATGATTATGATGAGCTGAGAAACTGGCAGCATGTGGCCTACAGATGTTCACCATACTGAACCTCAGCACTGTATGTGGAACAGATGTAAAGCCATCCACATACAAGTGATATTTTTTTAATATCCAGTTTAAATATCGCCTCTTGAAAGTGAGCTGATGCTTAGACACGAATTCATGTATCTTTATACGGGTGAGTTTTGTCTTGGTGGTCCATTACACCTCACTTTCAGAAGATATCTAACGGTATAAGCTGAACTTCAGTGTATACAGCAAAATCCATTGTGTTGAATGAACACCTACAATATTGAACTGACTCTCAGTGCGCAGTGTTCACAGGGCTAATATAAAAACTATAGGTGGATATGGACAGTAAAGCTGTACTAACTAAAAGTAAAGTATGTAATTATTTCATTACTGCCTTTACGAGAACAAAAAGGCAGCTGTGTGAATACATTGTTGTGAATACCTAAAATGAGCTCATCACAGTGTTATAGGCTATAAGTTAAAATGAATCAAGCCATATGACTAAAAAGTACATTTACATTACCTACTTTATCACTAGTCACATGTGATGTAATTAGTTTTAATAAAACAACTGATTATCCAAATTGAACAGAATAAAAGTGTGATCAAAATAAGCACTGTTAAATGTTTATCCAGGGTATACCTACAGAAAAACTTTCTAAAGTATGACACGTTACAGAGATCATTTAAAGTATTATTTGTGGGTGAGTATTTCTTACATCAGCAAAAGCATGTGTAGGTAGCAGGGCGCGGGAAAATACTGTACATAATCCCATTGAAATGTTACTGCCATGGCTGTCACTGAAAGTGCATGTCCATGGATTATCATACACCCGTAAGACATGCTGTGAAGTGCTCTAGCTGTTTCACAATTATCTTCCACAGCAACACACCCAGTAACACTGTATCTGGAGTTCAGCTAGAAGGTTGTGCTAAACCACTGATTTGCACGTGGGAGTAATTGCAATCCACATTACGATACGAAACCTCCGCACTTGTGTGTAGAGGGAGGTAGCAAATCCTGCTTTTGACACAATTAGGATTAAGGATAAGCTCATTTATCAGACCCAGGCAATTTCGCTCCTCTGGCTAATGGTAAAATTGCTTTTCTCCTTATTATTGTTTGACGCAAAACAGTGAAGTGCATTAGCATATTTTCACAGACAATAAAATTTAAGCGATTACAGGCATGCTGAGTGGGGGAAAGAAGTGTTTTTCTTGTGTTTTCAATTTAGAAGTCACAAGGGCATGGATGATGGAAAACAGATTGTGGTGACTAGTAGTGGCTTCTTGAGACAAGAGTGACTGTGTAACAATGAGAGGAACGCTGTAGAAAGGCATGAACAACAGCACATGCCCCTGAACTATCTAAAAAACATGCATCTAATTTATGGAAATTCATTTGTAGACGACCTTAGAGCATCTAACCATAGAGTAATGTACGTCCAGGTATTTAGCAATGCTTTGTACCTTGTCTATCTTAATATGTCTCTTAAGTATGCCTTTTTGCGGTCTTCTGAAAGTTGTTTGCATTGATGCATTGGTTACACTAATCAGTGTTTTTGTTTTGCTTTATTTAATGGGTAAAGCACATGTGAAACTCACAGTTCCAATCTCGTCTCCTTACTTGATGAATGACTTGTTAGAGAAGTCATTAACACAGAGGTTCACGTACTTTTTCCAACCTGCATTGTTAAAGTTTACTCAGTGTCCTTGATAAATTACATGCACGGTACAACAGTGTGTACATGCAATGAATTCCTAGTTTTAAACTATATATTTTTGCAAATGCATTTATACAATTTAGAATAATCACTAAAATAGATGGATTAGCACTTCAGATAATTATAATATGTAAATATTCATAAGCTCATCATCACCTAAACATTTAGCTCTGCTTATGCACAATAAATACAAACAAAAATACACCAAATTTCAGTTTAAATATTGATCAAACCAGGTCAAGTCAAGGTCTTTTTTCAATTCGTCTTGTGTACACAACAGTATACAGAACAGTTTACACAACAGTATATGCAGCAGCATCCACTAAAGTATATACACACCATACACAACAGCATACACAAACGTTTACACAACACCATACACAACAGTATACACAACAGCATATACAACAGCATACACAACAGCATACACAACAACATAACACCATACACAACAACATAACACCATACACAACAGTATACAGAACAGCATACACAACAACATAAACAACACCATACACAACAGCATACACAAAGGATTACACAACACCATGCACAACAGTATACACAACAGCATATACAGCAGCATACACAACAGCATACACAACAGCATACACAACAACATAAACAACACCATACACAACAGCATACACAAAAGTTTACACAACAGCATACACAACAGTATACACAACAGCATACACAACAGCATACACAACACCATACACAACAGCATACACAAAAGTTTACATAACAGCATACACAACAGCATACACAACAGTATACTCAACAGCATACACAACATACTTACTTGGCAGGGGTGATACCATGATCATGAAGGTGGTTTGCCCAAGGTGAGGCTCAGTCATTGCACTATGATTGTGCTGAACCTAGTGAATTCCTGAAATGTGGGAATCTCGATTGCATAATTTCTAATAGTGGGGGAGTGTGTTCACGCTCAGCTGTGGCCTGGACGTTATCCTTGTGACTGGAAGGTTGCCGGTTCGAATTCCTGAACTGGAAGGACATGGCTGAAGTGCCCTTGAGCAAGGCACTGAACTCCCCAGCTCCATTGGTGCTGTGGATAGGGCTGCCCACTGCTCCGGGCATGTGTTCTCACTGTCCCCTGGTGTGTGAATTCACTAGTGTGTACGTGTGTATCATTGTGTGAGGACGGGTCAAATGTGGAGGATTATTTCCCGTGTGCACAACACAATGAGCTAAAAAAGTATAATTACTATTACTTACTAACAGTATCCATAACAACATACACTAGAGAGCAGTTCCTACAGTAAATGTACCTGTAATGGCAGCTCACCAGTGTTGTTGTGATGTAGATATTGGTTGCTAAGGTGTTTCTATAATATTGCTGTTGGTTGCTAGGTGCTACTAGGTGGTTGCTATGGGATAGGAGTCAATTTCTAAGGTGTTGCTAGGTGGTTGCTATTTTGTTTATTAGTGGTTGTTAAGGTGTCTCTAGGTGTTTCTATGGTGTAGCTCGGGGTTGTTCAAATGTTATTAAGTGGTTGGTAAGATGTTGCCAGGTTGGTTACTAATGTACTGTATGGTATAGGTGGTTGTTGCTTAGGTTTGCTAGGTGGCTGCTAAGGTGTAGCAAGGTGGTTGCCATGGTAATAGATTTTTGCTAAGCTGTTTGCTGCTACATAATTGCTATGGTAGATGCTAGGTGGTTGGTAGGGTGTTGATAATTATTAAAGTGGTTGCAAAAGTATTACTGGTTTAAGTGAATACTATTGTCTAAATGGTGGAGTCCAAAAATATTTGGCAAGAAGGAGGAATGTAAATATGTTTGGCTAATAGAGCTGGATTCACAAACCTTTGGCTAAAATGTGGGGTGCCAAAACATTTGCCCCAAAGATCCTTGGTGCCAAAGCCCCATGCACAGACAATACTGGGTCATCAATATCAGTCGAGACTGAGTGAATGAATAACGGCGTATAGAATTTGATACATAGAGAATCTTGATTCTTCTGCCTTTTCACGTGGGTGGGATATTCATCCTGATTGGTTTGTGTGGATGAGATTTACGCTTGACCTCTCTTTTTTATTGTGCATCTTTGTGGAGAGTTCAAGAACATTGGCCCTGCCTAAGGTCAGAATAATGACTGTGTTGCTGCTCTGTTTGACTTTTCTATTTCCCATGGTGAGTAACTGACTGTAAAAGACAAGACCAAACTTGTTATAATAGAATAGAACTTGTTATAAAATAACAGAAAGAGCAAAGTATTTTTACATGTATTTTCATTACATTTAGACTGCCAACAAAATACAAAATGCTCAGAATAGGGTATTATTGCATGGTGTGAAAGGGAAAAGTAAGGTAGTACCAATGGTGCAAGCAGCCATAATCCTGTGTGTACAATTTTCAAAGCTCACTTATTGAAGTATTGTACTGCTTGCCTACTGGCTCCCCTTGCCCATTGCACTTAAAACGTTTTCCAAAAGTGACCCTGTCCCCTTCCCAGTCAAACAAAATGTGTGCACATTCAATTTCATTCTTGATGGCATCCCTGGGCTAATACTCTGCTGAGACATACGATGTTTTTGGATACCTGTATGCTCAGATATATGTTTGTGTCTACTCCTATTACAGCCTCTGTTTTTACTCTAGAAAGTTTCAAATGGTTTGGAAGAAGGGCAGATATATAATCAGCATTACTATCATGGTGTAAACTGTGTCACAATGTATTTAAGGTGACATGGTGGGAATACTTGTTCCCTTTCCTTGCCTAATGATGTAAATTGCTCCTCCCATTTGTGAGCATTTTTCAACTACTAAGAGTGACTTGTAAGAGTGAAAGTTGAACAATCAAAAATATTAATTAAAATAAACAGCTAACTCTTTTTTTAAGCTTGCTTCTTAGCAATTATTAAGCTTTTTGTTAGCAATTATTAAAGCCCTAGTAAATGGAAACATATAATTTGTAAGTTGGTTTAAATGTTATAATATAATTATATAAATACATTTATATAATGCCTTAATAAGATTGATTGTAAATTATTTATTTACTGTTTTCGAAATGATCAAATGTCAAATGATAATTAGTTGTAATTTGTTAAATACAGATGTGTTTTATGAATGTCTGAAGGTCCTGTTCACAGATCAGAACTCTGAGCTACTGAAAACTCATTTCACAGTTATTAAATCAGTAGATTGGTGTATGAATGTGTGATAAGAAACTATCAATAATTTTATAATAGTTTATAATATTTTATATTAACAATGTTTTCTTGAATTATAGTATTATATTGTATGTATGAAGAACCATGGATAATTTATAGAATGTGTGTTTGTAACTGAAATGCAACCATTTACTAGCATTTACCACTAGGTTTTATCATTATGTGATAACAAATTACAATTATTGTTACCTGTTCATATTACTGGATTAATATGCCACATAAAGACTTTTTAAAGTATGTTTAAGAAATTACAATTAACATGTAACTCCTCACTGGACAAACAGGTAATAACTGATTTACTACTATTTACTTTATTTATTATAAACTACTTTATTAAGACATTATATAAATACATTTATGCAGCCTTTCTAAATACATTTACAAAAGATATGTTTCTATTTATTAGGGATTTACTAATTGCTCACTAATATTTTAGTAGTTGCTAAGAAGCAGACCTTAAAATAAAGTTTTACCAATAAATATTAATGCTATGATTATCTGATTGAATGAGAAACAGTATAATCTCCTCACATATGAATACATTACCACAGATGAAATGTGAGGCAGAAATGAGATGCAGGGGGCTGTATTACATATTACGGAGTAAAGGGTGCTGAGACCTTGTTTTTTCTTAAAATCCGAGAAATTCCAGTGTTTAGTTTTTAGGCTTGTTCCATTCAGATGGAGCTGCTGTACCATTGGGATTTGACTAGAAAGTGTAGCTTGAGGATCACAAGCCTGATAAGACTGATATCTCTTCAGACATGTTCTGCATAATGAACATTCTTTATGTTCTCTCCATGTAGAGCATGCAGCATGTTCTCTGCTCAGCTACATTATTAATGCTGGCACCGAAGGATGTTCACTGCCACCACAGAACCTAAAAGTCTTCACTGCTTAGCAAGCTCATCCTTGGAGCATTATCAGTCATGTACCAGGTCTAGGTTTTGCTCTAAGCCACAGCAGCCTGTCATTAAGACATGGAAGTACTGCATGGATGACCATGAAATAAAATATGCCAATACTAGCATACTTATATCTCACTCCAGGCCAGTCCCGTGGACTATATTTAGATTTCCCTTGTCAATTTCTTTTTCATTTATTGCAAACAGACAAAACAGACATGTGAAATGTCAAATCAGTCACATCACAGCCTCACAGAATGCCAATTACTGCTTATAATTTAGTTCTATTGCTCAGAGGAAAGAAACAAGTAGGATCTTTTGAAAGAGAACATGAAATGATAGATTTTTGTGTTCTAAAGCTTCCTAAAGGTATATTAAAAGAAAGATACATGTAGGATGTACATTAAAACGCATGGGCACACAGCCCAAGTGCACAGCACTATTAGAGATTTCAACATATCCTTGGCTCACTGCTGCATCACTTGGTGACTGGCAGAGAGCTGGCATGGACACTGCTTTGGACTGATGCCTGATTGCTGCAAATCAATCTGAAACAGGGATGCACATTTGATTTTCAACTTCATGTCTTAATTGTGATGTTCCATTGACGTGCAGGTTAATTATCTCTGTGAATGATTACTGCCCTCCCTCCATAGGTAGGACACTGCTTATTTACACAGAGCCACAAATGATCAAAGAATGAATGATGCTTAACAACAAGAACTGGCCAGAGGGAAAGGTTTTATATTGTGGCAATGTCTGTGTAAAGTGCTTTCATAATTATTGTGATGCTAATTTGGGGATAGGAAACACCATATTTGGGAGAACAGTCTGTAAGTCACTGGCTGTCTTCTTCATTCTTTCTTATTCAAAATTACAGTTTTGCCTATATAACACAGTAAAAATGCTAATAATAAGTAGTACTGTACTACTACAAATAATAAGAATGTGTTGTCACAGGTGTGGTTGCTGACTTTTCTGTTCAGATTTAATTAGTTAATTCAGATTTGTTCAGGTACACCAGCAGCTCACCTGATTTATTGAAGATCTAATAAAAATAAAGTCTTTGATGGTAACTGTAAATACTCTTCAGAGGTCTGGAAAATGATATGCTGACAAATCCATTAATTAACATGTAAGTTAGATTCTTTAGAAAACAATGATATTAACATGCTTGTTAATAATTTAAAAAGCTGTTATACTGGAACAGGAAACTTTTATTTTGAGTATATTCAAAGAGTATAAATACTGTCCACATGCAACCACATTCATGAGAAAGACTGCTGACCTGACAGTTGTCCAGAAAATGATCATTGACACCCTCCACAAAGAGGATAAGCCTTACCAGGGTCATGTAAAAAGCATATAAAAAGAAAGTTGACTGGAAGGGAAAATGTGGTTGAAACAGGTACACAAGGACTGTCAAGAAAGGTCTTCACACAGGCTTCCAGGAAAGGGGCTACAACTGCAGCATTCCTAATTTCAAGCATCTCCTGAGCCAGAGACATCAGAAGTATCTTACCTGAGATAAGGAGTCCAGGAGTCCGGAGAGCAGGCTGGAGCCAGACATTTTAAACACCAGGAGCTTAGCCCAAATGTCCAGAACCATGCTTGTATCTGAAGATTTATTTGCCCATTTTCAGCAGCAATATGAACTCTTTTCAAGTCATCCAAGACAACAGAACTCCTACAACAGAACAAATCAGTACATTCATATATTTATATATTTCATATATATATATATTACATTAAATATATTGTAAATAAATCTGTGAAATGTTCACTGTTCCTTAATTTTACATTTTTTTCATACATCTAAAGAGGCACAAGTCTGGCATATCAGAAAACAACTTTTAGGTTGATTTTTGGGTCCTGGTGCTACATCTAACATTTTAGTCCTCAGTCAGTAAAACTGACTAAACAGAGCTCTATCTCAAGGTTTCTGTTAGCTCCTGTGCTTTACCACTTCTACTGTGTGAAGGATTCACCTGAAACATCTTTCTGCGATGCTGCTGCCTATGCTCAAAATGAATCACCTTCTATTGATGAAGGATGTGAATCACTTCTGCTGACAAGCAGATACAGATATATGGAGATGCTGATATCATTTAACAGCAGGATTTAGCAAACAGTGCCAAATATCTTGTAAGTAATATTCTAATAATTTGAAATACATTTAGGATTTTCTTGAGCTATAGGTCATACTGATCAATGAAAAATATCATTGTGGATGTCATGAATTTAATATACGAGTTTATAAATAATAAACAACAATTATAAACAAACTTTTAATGTTTTTTAGATGCACTATAACATATGTAAATAGTCTAGAGCATAAAAAATATATATTCTAATGCACTCGACACCAGATATGACCTTCAGATTCCTCTCACTAATTTGGGTGTGTTACTTTCTTCCCTTTCTCCCTTTCTTTGTTCCATATGATGTGTATCGCATGGCCCCAATAAATATTCTAGCACAGCTGACTTGCCCAAGGATTCACATGCCTACCACATCAGGAAAAATCTAATAAAGGATGTTTCAACTATTTGAATGCAGTTTGTTGTTAGGAGATTGCTACAGTGGCCTAACTTAAATAAACTTCCTTACTGAGCTCCAAAACAAGCATATTTTTGTCAATATATATATTATATCAACTTCTTAAATGAGGAAAAAACAATAGATTGCATACTTGGTGTACCTTGCATATACACATCCATTTGAATTGTCCATTTTTCTATCTCTCTGTTTCTCAGTCTCTCTGTCTCTCTCTCTATCTCTCTCTCCCCATGCTCCTTGCGTAATTGCCTTTCCATTCCGCTGCCTACGGCAGGATGTAGGGCTCTCAGAATGTTACCACAGTAATGCTGATTGATGGAGTCGATACTTCGCCTGGTTCCACAACATCAAGCACCCCCGCACAGAAACATGACAAATTTTGGGGGAGCAAATTATAATCGCTGGCCTCATGATGAATTCCTTCTGGGGAAATGGAAATATTGTGAATACCTATGAACTCCTCTGCCAAGGCACTGGTCATGTGCTGCTTTTAGGAATTTGGAACAGAGACAACAAGGCATAGAGGAGATTATTCCGAGGTCGTATTATACTCAGGGAGAAAGACAGAGAGAGAGATAGGGCTCAACAACATTGAAATGGGTAGCTGTAGACAGTAGAAAGTACTGTGGGAAAGGAAGAAAAACTTAACATCACTGACAGAAGAGCATGGATTTAATAATGATAATTATGGTGACACATAAATAAGGCTAGTTGAATATGAATAGAAATACATATAGAGAGAACACCAATAAACTGTATGACAGGGAATGACCACAGCACAGAGGATGTTAAGGGTGTAAGCCAGAAGGTGTTTGGCATACATCAAAACTATTGGTGATATTCTAATTTACTTCATGTTCTCTACATTTCCAATGAACTAGTATTAATGGAGAGTGGATGAAAAAAATAAATAACATAAAATAATGTAAAAGTATTGTTATTATTTATATAGAAATATATATTATTCAGACCATCCAAACATACTGTATAACACTTTATGTAAAGTGCTCAGTTAAAATTTTTAACTTGTATGAACTGCATTTGGTAATGAGTAATGTGTGGTCTTGCAGAGGGTTGAACAAAGCAAATATCACGAGTACTAGTGATAATTAAGAAGAACATTAAAATCAATCAAAACAAATTAGGTTCTGACATTGATTTCTGGCTCTGGCTTAATAAGTTGGGGCACAATACTATTAATGAGTGCCACTACAGCTGCCAATCATCCATCACACTCATGCTGACTCCTGGAAGTCCAGGAAGATGTGCATATGATTGATGGATTGCAGCAGGCCATGAGAAAGTTTCACACCTGTGGTCAGCACAGTGGTGTGAGATTATTTTAAGGACCTCGGTAAAGGACTCCTTATACAGTGAAAAGTTACACAGACCCAAGAGTACAGAAACATGCAGAAGAAGTTTTAAATGCTGCTGAGAGAACCTCAATTTGTTCTTGCGAGCAGCTGCCAAGTAACTGCTTAAGAGTTTAACGTGATGGAGGAGTTGCTCTGGTGCTAGGCCTTTGCGAGGTAAGCAGTCTGGTTTTCTTAGTACTGAGGGATGACTGCGTCTCGCGTGAACGTTTATGCAGAGGCAGCACATTCGGGGCCACCTGAGCTGAGACTGACAGCAGGAGATGTGGGCCAAGGGGAAATCAGCATCATGCCTGCCACGAAGGTTGCCTGTTCGTTAAACCTTCTCTCCGTGTGGTCCAGCTGTCTGAACCTTTACCACAAACAGAGTGTGACAGCTAGAGAAATGGTAAAGAGGCAGACAGGGTCAGTCTCAAATGATTGCAGAGCTTCAGAGTGCGATGTACTTTTAAGACATGTACGTGTTTAAAGCCAGCAATCTCATCTGAAAGTAACAGCTTTAAAATTATTTTGATGGTCCACTGACTTGTAATAGGGAAAACAGTGTTGCTGCCATCCCCACTCCAGACCAGAATGAGAATGCTGTTACTGCACTGTGTAACTTGACAGTGGAGTGTGTGTGAGACTTGTGAGATGTGTAAAGTGGTATAACAGCATTATTTTTGTAAAATTCTGTAATATTACTTGACTTACTAATCCTTGTAATATTGCTTGATTTCTTGCATCAGTCCACTTGCTTCTTTCACTTTCATGGACAGTTTTGTCTCTTGTGTCTTGTATCATGAAAGCAGGCGCTGTCTGTGATCTGAAACTACAGTGGGGTTTTAGTGGTGGTATTGCACTCCGCAAGAGACAGGAGCAAAAAGTACCATTTCTTGCATAAAGTTCCATTGAATTTTATTTAATTGTTTATTCTCTAATTTGACTGGGGCTGGATCAGAAACCTGGGCAACAAAACTATCCAACCATGTCTTCCAGTCAAGGTCAGAGACAGTTATACTAGTAGACAATTATATATGAAAAAGAGGACCACTGTTGATGTGCTTTAGATAATTCAGAGATTTTAACACATTCAAGTTTTCATGTCTACACTTGGGTGATGCCATTCTCTACCTGCATGGGCTGAATGACATATTGAGTTAATATAAATCTGTTGCTCACTGTTCTTCTCCCAATAAACATGTGAGAGGGAGCAATAAAAAGTGTTCTAGTTTTCCTGGTTTATGAAACACTTTCTTCAAACTGAACCTTACACAGATGAACACTGTTCCCCAAAAGAAGAAACCAGAACAAATAAAGATTTATGCATTCTTTTAACATAGTGTAGAAATACTCAAAAAGCAAAACAAATAGCTTTATTAAAGCAATATTATGTAGTATTTTTTACCTTAAAATAATAGCTTGAAAATCATTGTTATGATCCGCTTAGAGGGAGGAATAATGGTGTCTCTTTCATTCACACTCAGTGCACTGCATTATATAACTTAAAACAAGAACTGCATAACCCTGCTTAAATACATCATACAACAGATTTGTCATATGTGTGTAAAATAATGTAATATTTACTTTACTGTGACAGTCCACATAATTCTTTTACCTTCAGAAATGCATGTGACATCTCAAAGTGCAAATTATACTTCCCAACTTTAGGTTAAGCCCAGGAACAAGAAATGTTCACTTTTCACTTTCAATTTTCACTTAATAGGGCTTAAAAACTTAAATTGTATAATGAAGATATTATGATATCAAATGGTTTCAAAGTACTGGTCATGGTTCCTCCTAAACTTCACAGTATTAGGATCCACATCATTGGCAGAGAGAGTGTTGGTCATGGTGGCCAAGCCTAGAACTATCATCATCATAGCATGAGGAACAAAACAACATGGGCTGCATGTGGATGACAAATCATCTACAAGGAGTATTCATTAGTCTGCATTAGCACCAAATAATCCTTGTTTATAAAACAAATACCCCGTTCGCAAATACAGAGACTTCAAACAAGGTATCTAGCAATTCAATTCACCAGACTTTTTGTCTTTTTGTGAAACCTCTGTTCTGAAACCAACTGCAGCACAACACTGTTAATAATGCAGCTGAGCCGAGACAAACGTACCCAAGGAAGTAAACTTCAAACGAAATTGTCCTTGATCAAACCCTTGCTGTACAAAAGCATGGAGCATCTAAACAGTGTTTACTTATTTATCTTACAAAGACATCGCTCAGATGCTTCCTGAGACTTACCAAGCAACAGCGCAAGAGTAGAAATCAGTTTAACAGCACAAAGACAGCCCACAGTGTTCTTTGTCTTCCCAGTGGCCTACATTCTATATGAGAGTGCAATGTGAGGAGGGAAAAAAAAAAAAAACACTTCTGAGAATTCAGAAATAATCTGCAGCTCATATAGTGGAAGACATGGGCTCCATGTTCATTAGAATATTTCAACCAGGTCGCACATAATAAATCTTTACAAATTCGCTTATGTATGCACAAACACAGTCTTTGTGAATAAGCAGGTGGTATATGAGAGGAAAATGCATAGTGAAATGGGTTTCCACTCTGTGCTATGAGGCGAAGCACCTGAGGACTCCAACAACAGCCTTTCAGATTGCATTTTGGCTCATACAATGCGTACACTGCCAAAGCTCAGTGACTCACTGCTGACGACTCCTACCATGATGGCTGTCATAACTCTATAGGCTCCCTCAGAACGCCTGCGGCTACACAGATCCCAGGTTGTTCCCCTGGTGGCTAAAAAAATCTTAGAAAAGTGGGGTCACACAGGTATATTAAGTCCTAAAAATTGCATGCATATTAACATCAAAGTGGTAAGCCACACAGGTCTCCTGAAGAAAAAGACATTTTTACAATACAAGAACTATATAATAACTCTTTGGCTACTAAGCAGACCAACATAAAACAGATTATTCTTCCATTTAAACTGTACACCACCAGGGTACATAGATCGTCATCTAATTTTGACCCTTAGGACAAATGGAGTATGCAGAATATTATGTACAGTATACAGAAGAATATACAAGGGTTAAAAATAACACTTGTTTTAACTGAGAAAACACATATAGAAGTGTTAAAGTGAGTGTGTATAGAAAACTGCCTCTGTGAAAGTATAGGCGTGCATGTCACAGGAGGCTCACATAAAAGCTTTTGCACCCTGCTGTGCCTCATGCTGTGAGTGTTTCAAAGGGCGATTGGAAATTTTGTTGTTCCTTGAGTGCGTCATATAGCGCCTCCTGTAAAGTCTTCAAACGGCAGTAGGGGAGCCATGTATGGTTAAAGGTCAGCATTCAAGTCCCCAGTCGTTGGTGCTGGGAAGGTCACAGTGCACAGGCGTCACAATGAAAACCCATTTCCTCCACGCCAAAACATTTTAAGAGCTTTATTGACCCCTCCTGCAGTTGTGTCAGTGAGCCCTATTACCCAGACATGGGACAGTCTGTGTAAACAGAAGCCATAACTAAACAAGAACAGGACATTCAAAATCCACAGAGGGAGCATTCAGTCATATGTCATATGGTTAGGACATATACATAATTATAAAGACATGCATCAGTAATGCTTGTATATCCTTACTGAGAATATATGATATTATATGATATTATATTATATTATATGATATGATATTATATTATATTATATTAATTGGTCAATTAAATACCATCATTATGATCTGTATGCTGTGTATTACATACTAAGAAACCTCAGTTACACTCCTGGATATTCCTTCATCCATTCCCACTTACAACCACGAACAGTAACCACATTTAGCAGCTCCAGCACAACCAGCCCTGACCATCGTGGTGCAAGATTTTGACTGGTGCTCCTTACATCCCTACATAGCTTTATGTATTTGAGATTTCCTACATTTTACAACAAAAACATAAAAGCAAAATAGTATTAAAAAAATTATAAACAATAAAGTATAAATAATAAAGCTTATAAATTACTGTATTGCACAAAATTACATATTAAAACTATGGAAATTAAGCTAATGCAGACGTAAATATGTGAATATGTATATATAAATAAGAGTATTGTGGGAAACAACTATTGGCAGACTATTGGAGTAATGTAATTTAATAATCTTATTACCTTATAAATTATATATATATATATATATATATATATATATATATATATATATATATTAGACATTTGGGCTTTTGCATTGTTGGCTAATCTTTGCCCTTACCTTTAATTGCATTACCACTCACTCACTCCTGGTGCCCCTCCACCACAGGCAAGTAAGCCTGACTAGAGGTTGAGGAAGGGTTTTGATGTACTGGGGGATTTTACAAGTTGCATGCATCACAGAATATAATATGGCTTATGTCTGACTGAATGTATTATGTTGTGGGCTTTTTGTTATTTTTAAATAATAGAATAAATTACTAACATAACTAAAATAGTCATACTTTTAATAACAGGTATATTGCATGTGTTTTTATTAATAACTGTCTCTTTGTAGAGCTCACTGTGAATTGTTTGCTGTCACTGATGCTTCCACTATGTTTTTTGTTTGTTTGTTTGTTTGTTTTTCCAATTTTCCTTCATTAGTATTAGAGCTCGTTATGCTTTGGCCTGTTTGGATTATCCATCTGCCTTTCATTTTTTATCTGTGAGCGTCTAATTTCACAAGCATTGCAATCAAGTTAGAGCTACCAAGTCACCAGGCTTCATCAAGCTGTTTTATACATTGCAGAACAACTCATCATTCAAATTCTTTGGTGTTATCAATACATCATTTCAAACCAGCAGGTGATCCACCTTGTTTCACACAGGTGTGTTTTTGTTGTAGCACCATATTGACATGCACCTGCATCTACACCACATGCAGAAACCTCAGCCATAAGCCTTTTTAAAACATGCACAGTAACCCAGAACATTTCCAGATATTACCCGCAGGAGTTGTAAGGGTGAACACAAATGTCCGAATCATTGGTTCCTGATATTACCCAGACTTTATCCAGTCAGGCCAGTAGTACAAAATCTGGGTAATGTCTGATTGAGCCCATTTCTGCAAAGAGCAGGTAATTTTCCAGAGAAATCAGGGTCTGATTTCTCAAAACACTGCCTTCTGCACATGCTACACAAAGCACCGCCTCTTGCCTAAACCAAGCGGAACATTTCCTGAAGTGAGAACATGCCTGTCACAGAATATCTCCAGTTGTATGCTACATGTATGAAAGGACAGCTATGAACCTGATACTGTCTGAATTCTGCAGACATTTTCCATTTCATATGTGCTACGTTATTGGACATGACAATCAAATTGTGCCTTCCTGTCTGATTCAGTCAGATCTTAGTGACTCTAAGCAACAAACCAATACAGACTTTGTGTTGATAATCAAAAGTCAGTTTAACACAGTTGGGGCTGTACAGCCCCACTGACCCTCCCTCTGATGCTACGGGAACATGTGGGACATGTAGAAATGCACTAACTCAGCTCTCTCAGTTGAGTGAAGGCCAAAGGAGAGTAAGGCATAGCTTTTTTCTTGTGCACGCACCGGTGACCCTGGAGTATGTCATCCCCAATCTATCCCCAGTCAGGTCCTGGATTGCCGCTATGTGCCTGCAAGCCTAATGTCTGCTATGAGAGCTCCATTTGTCAGTGTCACCAAGCCCTCTGGCTGCATGTTATTGATCCTTATTATGTTCGATCAAGCTGTGGAGTCTACAGGGGCCAGGGACCTTTTTTAGCGTGTCTGCCTCAAATTTAAATACTATTCTGACAAGCATATGGGATTGTATGTTGGTGAAAACATAGTCACACCATTATCCATCCTTTTTAATATCCTTTCTTTTATACTCTATATATTTTTACATCATGCTGCTTTCTTCCCTTTCACCACTGCAGTGAACTAAAGTGAGATTAGGCCTGTGAGTGAGTAAAAATGCAACTATGGCAACAGGGATGAGGGTGGCCTCTGTTCAGTACCTTCCACTTTGTATATTAACTTCTAGCAGAGGGTAATGGCAGCTGTCAGTCTGAGGAAACAAACCCCACTGTGTCTTTGTGTCAAATCCGGGTTTTCCATTAGTCTGGAATACCCCACCTAGACCATTCAGGTTGTCTGTTCTATTGCTAGGCTTTTCAAATTCATTGAGGTGCACTGTAGGCTGGCAGTTGATGCTGCCCTTTTGTTTTCTGACCCAATTAGAGAGGCTCTCCTGACTTTGTGACCACAGGTACAGGGGAAGTAGTGCTGTGGCAGTGAAGTGAAAAGAGAGAGCGAGAGAGAGAGAGAGAGAGAGAGAGAGAGAGAGAGAGAGAGAGAGAGAGAGAGAGAGTTGAGAAACAGAGAGAGAGAGAGAGAGAGAGAAAGAGAGAGAGGAGAGAGAGAGGAGAGAGAGAGAGAGAGAGAGAAAGGAGAGAGAAGGGAGAGAGAGAGAGAGAGAGAGAGAGAGAGAGAGAGAGAGAAGAGAGTTGAGAGAAAAAGAGAGTGAGAGAGAGAGAGAGAGAGAGTGAGAGAGAGAGAAGAGAAGAGAGAGAGAGAGAGAGTGAGAGAGGAGAGAGAGAGAGAGAGAGAGAGAGAGAGAGAGAGAGAGAGAGAGAGAGAGAGAACAAAAAACTGAGGGTAAAAACATACCCCTTGAAAGATGTGTGTAGCCACCAAGCCATCAAGGGAGCAATTATAGATTAGGTACCTTGCTCAAAGGTACTTTAACCATGAATGTTGAGGGAGGAGCAAGCTCTGTTATGTTCACTCCACTACACAATTATTGCCAGTCCAGGGGAACGAACCAGCAACCTTGTGATAGTTTGTAGTCTGCTTCTTTCACCTTGCTTGCTTATTACTTCACTAAACATCACACATGATTTTCACAATTTTTAACCTCCTATGCATAATGAATATAACCACATAACCAATCAAGCCACCTGGTTCAAATCTGAAAACAAACAAACAAACAAGCAAACTAATTAATCAAAACCACTTGCAAATGTGAACACTGACAATACATATCGGGGAGTGGGGTGGTGGTGGGTACAGTGGCAGACTGTTGTCAGGGGGGTGGAGGGTGGGGATGATAGAAAGAACAGCCATCTCTTAGTGCTTTCATTAGCACTTAAAATGCAAATGAAGGACTGCAACTCTTTGAAGACTCAGCGTGCAAGGGGGAGCTGCTGCAGCGTCGTCAAAGACGGCCGAGAAGAGAAGAGGACCCCTTTTTCCTTTGCTCAGAGGGATGTGCAGTCAGTTATTAAAGCGAGCTCACTCAGTGATCCCACTTTTTAATCACACAGAGGGGTCAGATGTAATATTAGGAGTTTTATCAGTTTTATCAGAGATACACCTGCATGCTTGTGCATCACCAAACACACAAGAAAAATGGATGTGCTATATGCATCATGCATATATTATTTTACATGCTTGGAATAAAACCATGCAATGAGAATGAATGAATACTCTTCTGTACACCTGAAGGATTTAAGGAACTTGAGATTAATTTACATTTGAACATTCTGTATTTGCTCTTCATCCAAGATGATCATTCAGATTTATGAGGGTGATCAGGCAAGTAGCAAATGGAATATTAAAACAGATAATGGCAGGTAATTAAACATTTGAGTACAGTGACCATCAAGAGGTTAATGGGCTTCAATTAATGTCTCATGAATATAAAGCCAAAGTGCATGCTTCCTGAACATGATGTGTCATTTGTATTCTTTCTTTTGCATGAGTTGCCATGGACCTGATTCAGTGGTGGAGTTTCTGGAAAATGAATTTTAAAAATGTTATCTTGCTGTGGAAACTAAGGTGCTGGTCTGCTATGTCAAAAACAGTGATTCATGAGATTCAGCTTGCTTAAGCTATAAAAGCCTGGACCCACTTCTGCTCATATGTGCATCTCCTCAAAATTAAACTTACATTGGTCCGGTTCATTTATACTTCTGCATGGGGGGAGGGGCCAAGCCAGAAGAATGAAAACCAGATTGGGCAGTGCACAATATATGGCAGTAGGTAAAAGAAATATGAGCAAACCAGTAAGGAGGGAAACTGAAAGACAATCAGGACTGGCAAATGTCAATAAGGGTCAAACTCAGACAGGTACGTCATAAAATATCACAATGAGTCAAAATTGATTCACCAAACAGTCAGGTTTCATTTTGTGTAAAATAACTTATACAAGGTAAAATAAGTGAAATTTGGGTGTTTCCGTGCTTTGGATTGCGGGAGGAGTTTGTGGTTGTTTTATGGAATCACATTGGTGCCAAATTCTAGGAACGTTTGAAACAATAGCAGGTAGAGGAAGCATGACACAGTTGTTGACATAATAATAACATAATTTCTGTATCTTTTAAATTCACTGTAATAAACACTGCTTGATAGACAGGATAAATGTGCATGCAGGAGGATTTTCCAATCCCAAAGCAAAAGAGTCAGTAAGGCAGGAATGGAATTTTCTTATGCAGTTTCACAGAATTCTTTTTTTACTCATTCTGTCATGCTATTCATAGAATGGGGTTTAACATTCGGGGATGAAAAAAGCATTAAAAAGCAAGGAGAATTTACATGAATACAATATACAGGCTTCCAAGGACACTTATTAATCAAACCAGACCAAATCTGGCTCCAGACAGAGCTTTGATGTAGAAAATACCGCTCTGAAAATAAACAGCAAACACTCCAAAGTGGTGTTCTTACTCTGGAGAAGGTCATGCATATGTGTTCCTTCCATGCATTTATATTGATCCTAATTTTCACCCATTTGTCTATGCGCTGTTGACAACAGCGGGGTGCGTCTGTCAGAGAGCTTCCTCCGTTTCGCTTCATATCTGAGTGGGAGAGAAAAGAGAAGGAATATGACAAACGAAAAATAGAGGAAGATATTGATTTTTACAGTTTCTGTTTTGCCTGCCCCCATTCGACATTTTGCCCTATACGTAACATGCAGAAATACAAAAAATGTCCACCTCCAGTGTCATTTCATTTTTACACCTGGCACAGAGTGAACAGTTTGAAGTCCCATTAAAAAAGGTAACTTTGGCAACATTTGTATTTTCATATGTGAACAGCATACATACACATACCTGGGCATATCTGCAGGCGAGTGTGGAGAAATGCTTGTTCAGGTATTATGTTATTCCATTACCCTTCAGGCCTGCATAAATCAAACCATTGAAGCACAGTAGTTCAACCAGGGCTCAGCAAGTGTCCCCTTAGGCCTTAAGGTAACACTGAGGAGGCAATATATATTGCGAAGATCATGGAACTAGATTTCAGGATGAGCAAAAGAGGAGCTGGAAGGAAATCTGCATTACAGTGAGAAGAAAATGGATGGAGAAGCTGATGGTGTCTGATGGATGTCCCTGACTGTCATTTGTTCACATGCTGGACTTATTTGTGGGGGAATGTCCAGGGAGGTAAGAAACAGCAGTATCAGAGCATTAGCATGCACACAATAAGGCCTCCCTACAGTACCTTTACATGGTCCTAATGAGGCCTGAAGCCATTATGCAAATACTCACTAATGCACTAATGCATCAAAGATGGCTACCGCTCTCTGTCTCGATGGAGGAGACAAGATGATGAGAGGATTAAAAAGAATAGGGGGAGCATACCTGACCATGGTACCAAGGGAGAGAGTGTGTCAGACGACCGGGCAGAGCAGCAACTCTGATGGAATTTCAAGGGCCATTCAGGAAATGGTGCCCAACCCCCATGTCACAGTTAATTGCTTTTATTTTTGGTTGCCACAGCAACGGCTAAGGACTCTTTGATTGGAGGCTGATGTTGTGATGTGAGGTTTAACAAATAATGCAGACATGGGAGTGAAACCCCGGATGCGGTGGTGCCACAAATTTTAACAGTGACCACCAGTCCAACCTCATCCCATTCAGGCTGCCAAAGGACTTTTATAAAGGTCTTTTTATTTTTTATGAAACATTTCATGTCTTTAGTCTCTTCAGATGCATAATCTTTTAACAATCATGTTTCATGAGCCTACATTACGAATGCTTATATAGGCCTGCGTCATTAATGATAATATGATTCAGAGAAAACATTACAGTGTAATATACAGGAATTCTCCACAATACCTAATGATATTGCGGTTTCTGAATTTAGCTCTATCAACTAATGGTTAAATGCAAATAAGAGGCTAATGTAGTTAAATCATTATGCGGTGTCTCTTAGACTGCAAGGGAAGCTGAGCTTCCCTGAAAATGTCAAAAATGAAATGTTCAAATATGTACTGGAGGTGTGTGGAGCTGTGGGCTGGCCTCGGCTGGCTTGGACACCGAGGTTCCACGATGATTGGAGGATCAGTCAAAAGGCTGGATCCCTTTTGATTCACAACTATTTTGAGATTTACACCATCATATAATCACTGGTAGCTCAGTCGCATCACAGATTTTTCAAGTGAAGGTTGAAAGACAAACTGCAACCTGCGGACATTTTTTTGTATTTGCTTGGCAAAATTACTTACACTGTAAATGAAACACACTCATAGTTTTTCCTTGTTGTTTAATATCATTTTATTAGTTTGTTGAATCAATTTTTTATACTGGTCAGAGTGATGTAGCCAATTAGCAAGGTGCACACGATGGCTGACAATGATAATATTGTTGACCTGATATAACCTTGATTGGGCATATAAACGGCATGAAAAGAGTGATGAACATGTGAATGTATGTGCAAGGTTAAGTTGCCTGGTCAGGGGCAGGATTGAACATGCAATCAATGAAGGTGCTCCCATTCAAGTGGCAAAACATAATGAAAAAGTCAAACAAAACAGGACTTTTCCTAGCTGTGACTGAGATGCTCAGTCTGTTTTTGAAGTTTGAAATGACAACATGCTGGGCTACAATTTTAGGGATAAACTTGTAGCACAGACACTGCTGTCATAACTGCAATGGTCTGCAGGCCAAAGTGAAGGCAATGGTACCCAGTTCATTGTTTTTGCATTGCTATGCACATAAACTTAATCTGGTGCTGTCACAGGGGGCTAAATGCTTGTCTGAGTGCAGAATAATTTTTATCAGTCTCTGGTCTTGCCACATTATTCTCCATATCCACAAGTAGGACATGTTTTTTTGAGTATGCAGGCTATTCAGAAACACTTCTACTTGATGGAATTTCACATCACGGATACTGAGCACAGTGGCAAACAACTATGATGTCCTGCTGCATACTTTTTATAACAACATTGCAGATAAGACAATGGATGATGACACGCTAGTTTTTTTGGTTTTGTAATGAAGCTAGAGGATTTTCAGTTTGTCTTCATGTTGTATACACATGAACAAATCTTTTCAGAGACTGATGTCAAAATTGTCCAGCAGAGGGCCATGGATATTCTCTACTGCAAGAAAAGAATTGAGTCTCTTCTTCTATTTGTCAAAGAGATGAGGTCAGAGGGGGTTTTAAAGCTGTTTATGCCTAAGCAGAAGGTCTCACATCTGATCTACGAGATGAGCCCACGAGAAAGCACCATTTCTCCCAATTCCAGGATGCCCAGGAGTGCTACAGAAATCTGTGCATGGCCATCCTTGATAATCTAATGCAGCAGATTCCTTTGTGTTTTTTCAAATTTGCACTTCTAAGAATTAGTCAATCCAGGGAAGTGTTTTCAGAGTAGGCATTCCAGAGTGCCTTAAAAAGTTATGGCCAGTAGTTTGATTCAGGGAGACTGAAAACTTCAAGACCTGTATTCAAATCAGATCTTGCAGGGTAGCACGGGAATGCTGTGTGATTTCTTGTTTTTTCTAAAAGACATGGAGTTGAGTGGTGCAATGCCTCAGCTGTACAAACTGTTATTGTTAGTGACAACAATTGGAGCTACATCTGTGGGTGTAGAAAGGAGCTTCTCCTGTTTAAAAAGACTTAAGTCTTACACCTTCAACAAAATGGGCTGTCTAAGCAGCCTAGCTCTGCTGGCCATTTAAAGGACCCATGTCTGTTCCCTGGAAAAGACACCTACTTGGTACGATATGGTCACAGGCCATTTTCTTGGAAGGGAAGGATGGGCAGAATGTAAGCCGACAATGAACTTCCCCTCTTTGAAACACCAGCAGCCACCACTGTAACCCAATAAGCAATGATATATCCAACATCCCATTTAATATCTTTATTTAATGTTCAGAAGACATCCTCACACTTGACATGTTTTTCCATAACTTAGAGACTTAATGCTCCAACATCTTCGGAAGTGCCAGCTGCTCATGCTCCTACATCTATGGCAGTGCCAGCTGCCCATGTTCCAGTGTTGACAGCTGTGTCAGCTGCGTCAGCTGCCTGTGCTCCAGTGTCTATGGCAATGCTAGCTGTCTGTGCTTCGGTGTCTGTGGTGCCAGCCGTTGCACCTGCTCCAGAGTCTGCAATGCCAACCACAGCACCTGCTCCAGAGTCTGTGATGTGAACTACAGCACCTGCTCCAGAGTCAGCCTCTGAGCAAGAGAGGTGAGGCTTATAGGGACAACATGCATGGGGCTCATTGGCTAACCTCATGCACATGTCCATTGATCCCACTGCCTGTACTCATTTGTGGGTGACATTCTGGGTTACTCACGCTACTCTGTTGGCAATGCGGTTTCCGCCATCCAACATGCTCCAACATCTTTGGAAGTGCCAGCTGCCCATGCTCCAACGTCTAAGGCAATGCCAGTTGCCTGTTCTCCAGTGTTTACAGCAGTGTCAGCTGCTTGTGCTGCTGTGTCTATGGAAATGCCAGCTGTCTGTGCTCCAGTGTCTGCAGTGCCAGCCGCTGAACCTGCTCCAGAGTCTGTGATGCCAACCACAGCACCTGCTCCAGAGTCTATGCCAAGTATCATACCTTCTCCAGAGTCCAGTGTGCCATCTGCCGCACTTGCTCCAGAGTCTGTGATGCCAACTGCCGCACCTGCTCCAGAGTCCACTGTGCCAACCGCCGCACACCTGCTCTAGAGTCGGCTCCAGTATTCAAGGCTCCTGCCAGTTTTACACCAAGGTCAACACTTAGACAGTCAGTCCCTCTTTCAGACTCTGGAACTGTGACCAAGCTTATTCCCTTGCCTAGTCCAGTGATGTTCAGTGTTCAGCCTCAATTCCAGTCTTCTGTCATGTCTTCAGCTCCCCACATTCTGTCTCCTGTAGAGTCTCCAGTCCAGTCTACTGTCGCATCTCCTTTTCCTCTAGTCTAGTCTCCTGTCATGTCCAATGTTTTCAAAATCAAGCCTCTGGTATCATCCTGTGGCCAGTCCAGTCTCCTGATTTGTCCCATTTGCAGTCTCCTGTCTTGATCCCTGTTCTGTCTTCATTTCTGTTTTGTGTATAATCCCCTGCCCTGTCTCATGATCAACCCCAGTTCCTGTCTTTTTTGCAGCCTCATGTTCATGTCTAGTTTAGTTTATTTCTTGTCATTTGTCCTGGTCTTGTCTTATTTCTTGGTCTCCTTCATTTGTCAGGGAGGGGCCTTCTGTCACATTTCTGTCTTGTTTAGTTCTTCTGTCTGTCCCTTTCTGCCATTATTTATTTTTGTTTACCACATTCTTTTTAGGCACTGTTTTTTGTTGTGCCATCTCTGTCCTTGCACCACACTGTCTTTAGCATGTCCCACCTGTGTCTCATTTGTAGCCCTGCCCTTGTATAATTGGTCCCAGGTGTTTCCAGTCATCGCCAGTGTGAATATATAGTCCTTTGTCTCAGTCTGTCTTTGTCAATTTTTGTGTCTATGTCAGCATACTGTGTGTTTGTCTTGTACTTTTGTTGTATTTTGATTTCTTGCCTACTTCCCACTAAACTCTGACAGTTATACACATCCACAGATGTTCAAATGAGACCAGATATATAAGTACATTTCAAAAAACAAAACACTCAGGACATTTAAATGACACATCATATCGCAACGAATGAAAGATTCAAGTTGAAAATCTTTACTAATATACATTGTGTAATTAGTTGAACACAAAATTACATATGTTTTATGTGTCTGTATGCACTGCCTGCAATGTATGGGCATGCTCTTGATGCGATGGCTGCTGGTGTTCTGGGGGATGTCCTCCCAGACCTGGATCAGGATATGAGTGAGCTCCTGGACAGTCTGCGGTGTGACTTGGCAGTCTCAGAAGTTCTCATTTGGATTCAGGTATGAAAAACATGAGAAACATGGCATACAGGCATACATGTATACATACCAATCAATGGCATAATTGCATCATTCAGAAACTGCCTACCCACTCAGCCCACATGAGGCCTGCACCAGGAGGAACCTTGGGCCCACTGCACCAGCATAAGTTCTGACAATGTTTCTGGGGATTTCATTGTTGTACCACATTCAGTTTTGTTCAACCCTCCAAGGATATGCCTCCCAGACCCTCAATGACTCTTCAACACACTGGTCATTCTAGATGATGTTGCAAACAGCTGTCCAGATTATTTCATATCTGTCACATGTGATTCATGTGAATCTGTTCAAATCTTTGAAGAAACCAAGATGTCAGTGGTGAACCTGCCAATTCTGGTATTCTATGGTGAATGACAATCAAGCTGCATGGTACTAAGATGTGAGTACAGGTCCCATTACAGGATATTGGGTTCTCATCCAACCATTATGGAGTCTGTTCCTGACAGTTTGTTCAGAAAGATGCACACCAGTAGCCCACTTTAAAGATCTCTGGCAGTACTCCTCCTTTCTCCTTGCTCAAAGGAAAAGATATCAGCATGTCATGCTGATATAAATTATAAATATAAAATAAAGGCATGTGTCCTGATATCTCCTCTGTGCTCTTTGATTAGATTAGATTGATGAGCCTTCTTGGAACCAGCACATATGAATGCGACATCCTGGAAGAGTTGGACTACCTGTGCCACCTGAATGGGCTTCAGGTACTACCTTATGCAAGGACACGAGCAAAATGCAAAACTAGAGAAGAATCAGTCAGTAGTGGTACAGACAGAATAACTCTCTGTGTCCCAAACCATTCCCTTTTTGCACTTAGTGCATTTGTTGTCACTTTGATTTGCACCAAAGCAGGTGAATTTAATTAACAATGGCTTCCTGGGCAGATTGATAACCTGAAGTTTAACTGACATTTTGATATAATGTTATGATTAGTATGTAGTATGTCTGTAGAGATTCAAGTGTGGTCCCATCTTGATATCGCACTCTATCATTGACACACCACATGGACCTATATCTATCCTAACTCTAATTAATGGGCAATGTCTGCTGCTGATAGAATGGTTCAAGTGCAGTGCATGCACAAGTTCTGTGCAATATCTGTAATTATTACTCTGTAATATCAACATTTTTGCAGTATCTAGTCAGTACCTGTTTGCAAATGTGCAATACCCATACAATTACATGTGTAAACTGTCTTAAAGGCAGATACTAATACTATACTTTCTGTATAGACATACAGATAAGGGATTGTAAAACAATCAGTTTACAGACCAATACGATGCATTAAGGATTGTGTACCCTCCTCATAGCAAAGTCCTGTGTTTTATAAATAGTTTTTAGAACTGAATTTAGAACCTTAAATAGACCATGAATATGATGAGCATATGTTGTGTTCACCTGAATGTACTGTCAGAAAAGAGCGCTAAAGAGAAAACAGGCTACAGAAAGTGCTAATGCTGTTGATGAAAGAGATGTGTTCTATGAACAAACCCCAGATGCATTGCATGTGCTGTTATTTGGTAGAATAATATGCATGAGCATATGTGAGAACAGACTAGAGACTGACGAGCTTATGGCACCTCACCGAGAGATTACCGAAATGAACCATTTGACAGGGCACAGAGCTGGAAGCTGGTAGGAGCACTGGAGCCAAAGATTTGGTGTTTGGAGTTAACAGCCATTTCCTTCTTAAGTCCATCATTCTCTTTTTGTTTCAGTGATGATAGCAGTGGATGACAGATTGGCTGTTTCTCAGTGTCTTGGAGTTCACAGGCTCAACAAGCCTCTTGCTTTCCTTCTCCTTCAGCAGAAGCTTCTTATTGCTATTGCTCAGGCTCAGTCACCTCTTTTCTGCCTCCGATTCCCCTCTCAGGTGCCGTAGGAGTCGAGGATGAAAAATAAAAGTGAAGGATGGTAGTTCAGGGGGAACTCATCTGAGAGGAAAGGAACACATAGAGAGAGACAGATGATAGCTCTCACCCTAGAGAAGAGCTTCTCCTTCATGGTCCCCTGAATAAGATGTTGAAGTTCATCAGTAGGGAGAAATTTAACAAATTATAAAGTCTTCCTTTTAAAAATCTTTGATTGCTAGGCTGAAGAATCATGAGGCACCCATTATAGCTGAGATACTGTTTCAAATTACCCCCCAAAGCCTTGAATAATCGTGCTGATCCATTACCAAGCCTCAGTGATTTAGCACTTGTAATGTAGGACTGCAGCATCTGGTAGGAGAAGAAAAAACTTTACAGTAGTCATATTGCAGAAAAACAAACAAGAGTAGTGCAATGCACACACTTTGGTAAAGGCAAATGCTGAAGTGTTGCAGAAAGACATTTTGGAGGGGCACATCTGCCACTTAACCACTCTTTATTCAAATGTGTTTTAATTATATTTATCCCAATTTGAGATCTGTTAGATCTGTTCAGCCCAGAATTTTTTAGTTTTTCCACTGTATAGATGTGACAGAAGTGCCCAGAAGGACAATGTTCTCAAAGACTTGTTCTGAAAATCTTACAAAGCAGCTCAGATGAGTATAGTGTGGAACTATTTCAAAGTGGAAAATGAAGATGTTTAATGGATATGTAAAATGTGAGTGTATGGATATTACATTGCCAATTGCCTTTTTTCTGTGTTCTTCATTTTTTACCATGTCATCAAAACCACAGGGGGAAATACACAACCAAACAATATATATATATATATATATATATATATATATATATATATATATATATATATATATATATATATATATATATAATTGTTGATTTTACAACTTTATTTACTGACGTGTAAATATCCATTACTGAATGCTTGTTTTACAATTGTAATTTTTTTTTCTTTTAATTCATTCATGGTGCTACACTTAATTCAATTTATTTTAATTCCAAAAGTTATAAATATAGCACACGAAAGTGTTGTCACAAATCAGCTATACAGATATTGAAGTCCAAGCCTCTTTTGAGCAACCCAAAAGGCAAGGAAAATCCTCAGATTGGGAGGAAAACCTTGAGAGAAACCAAGATTCAAAATGGGAACCCTTCCTACTCTGGTCGCTAGATTCCAAACAAAAAAAAGACAACAGAACAGAAATATGAAGTCAAGAAGAATGAGATAATAGTTATGGCAAAAGCTATATAGCAGAATGGATTGTGGTGTGAGGATCCCGAGGAGGACAGCATCACATTGGGCAGATTGGTAGAGGAGAACTGTGTCAGGTAGAATCAGGACAAATCAGGCAGGACAGGGCATTTCAATAAATGGGAAAGAAAAAAAAGGGCTAGGAGAGTTAGGAGGATGGAGGCACCCAACCACATACAGACTTATATCAGCTCAGGACACAGGAGAGAGAGAAAAAAACAGGAGAATTTAATGGGTTTCTGAATGTAGGTAGTCTGGTGAAGAAAGGAGATGCAAAGGAGGTGGTTTAGTAAGAACTACAACAATAATGAGAGATCTATAATCAGTGGTCTACAGAGTAAACAGTAGCATGGAATGAAGGGTTCAATGAAAGCCTGTGTGAAATGAAGCTTATATGTCTATAACATTGAATGAAATATGAGGTTTCATTCTAGGGTCAAATCATAGGATTGTAAATGGCATGTAAAATCTAAAACATCTGGGCCAGGATCACAACATCTATATAAACATTAGAATTTTTTTAAACAAATTCTTAATTAGCACAGGATATAGCTCTTTTAACCTTTAGAACCAAAGGCTTATACTGCAGGATTTTTTCATTGTTTGACATACTTAAATTTGACAAAAATAAATAAATAAATCTGACATTTTATTCTCAACACCATATAAGCAAAGAAAGAAAGCAAACAATCCCTAGTCATTTTCCTCTATAACCAGATATCTGGGTCAGTGATGTCATTAGCCCCATCCCTCTTGCTGATCAGTTGGAATCTGTATGCACATTGAGCATGTACACATGGACAGAGCAGTAAACATGCACTGGGAGGCTACTTTGGCATTTTAAAAAACTGTTATTTAATTCAGTTAAAAGTTGTGAATTTTACCTTTTTGTCTGAGATTGATTACTAAGAACGATGATGATATGTGATATCTCTATGTGATATGTGTATCTCTAAACTGCCTGCAGATCTCTGGTTCTGAGTTAATTGGTCAAATGTGGTTAGACTCTTAATTAAAATGCCATATTAGTTTTATGTTTTACATTAGGACCAAAACACTTTTATGTTTGCACAATATGCTAATGAATGCACTTCTAATGATTGTGTCCTGGGATGCAGGTATTTGCTGCCACTGTTGCATGAAAAAATTGTACGATTATTTTCTTTGATTGACATGGGATTACACATGTTTTGCAAAATAGAATATTAAGAATTTAGAGCTCATGCAATTTATTTTTAACAAAATGGGACAGGAACTCAAATGTATGCAAGCAAATGTGTCTATGGCAATTAGAACCTAGAAATGAATCTTGGTAGTGGTAAAACAGCCATGTGTGTAGTTGATTGTGCATGTGGCTATTTTAACATGCCCCTCATGTGATTCAAAGAGAGGACGACACTCATACAGCAGCAACAAAGAACAGCTTTCACACATTTGTGATGTTGAGTACAGGATAGATTAACCTACAGTCAGGACTGCATTCTGATTCGGCAGCCACTGAACACTGCAGACTGATGTATTATGCATAGTGTGCCGAGTCATTGGAGATATGACAATGAGTAATGTGCTGGTGATTGTCTGATGCAGATTGAAGATTTTTTTTGTATTGTTTATTTCAGATGATGGCTGCTTGCTGCATTACCACTGGGATAATAGCGTCAGATTTGAATATTAGATTTAAAGAAAGGGAAATTACAGATTAATACTTTCTTGAATGGAATTGTTTAAACCAATCATATTTTTTAATATAAAAAGGTTTGCTATGCAAACAAAATGTTTTGTGCACTGCGATTTAGATGTTTTGCACACTTTAATCTGGTGAATGCTGTTGCTTGGGCATGCCAGTCTGTGGCAAGTGAGCTGGATGAGATGTTTATGTATGAATTCTGTCAAGTGTTATCATAACAGGTAGTAGATTACAGGCAGGTCAGTTCAATTTCATAGTGTTGAGGGCCATCTGTCTACTGTACCTGGTTTAACAGCGATGCACTACCGCTTCATCTTGTACACACATCTCCTCACACCTGAGCCTGAAGCTAATGTCACCTGGGACACACGTTCACACAAACGCATGCCGCATTGTGTGTGAAGCGGGTCACTGCTCCTCACCTGACACCTATGTAATTGCGCCTTGGAGAGACAGTGTACAGCTACTCTCTGAATGCTGTTTGTCCTGCTTTTTCAAGCGAGGCTGAGCACAAGTGCACATAACCCTTAGAAAACTACATTGGTTACATAACCATCAGCTGCCCTTTGATTCAGATGGTTCAAACTCCAAAGAGTTTCCCATTTACAGTGGTGGTGATAGGAACATGGTTTAATAAAGGCCACTTTATTTAGGTCTGCTCTCGACAATGACTAATGAATGTAAATGCTATTATGCTGTATGTAATTTTGTTAATGTTAAAGTAGTGGTAAGTCTGGTAAACTGGGTTTTCTTTGGGTACTATTTAACCTTACAAATGCCCAGCATTTAATCCTTTTAAAGTTATCCTTTAGAACCCATATTGTGATCAAAAATGCATTTGCAGGCAAGGACTACAAACACTCTAGATCTCAGAAATCCTTTTGGAAATTGATTTTTGAGTTGAAAAGGCAAGAATTCTGATGAGTTATTTGTAATAATTAAATTGATGACAACATTTATGTATGTATCAGTATTATTCTGTCTCAGGTTTTCTATTGTGAAGTTTTTACACTGTGTGAGCAAAGAAAGAGAGCAAACAGCCCATCCATGCAATATCTGGCTTGACAGAGCAGTAAATACATGTACTGGAAGGACCCTTTGGTATTTTAACTGGCATTTAATTCAGTTGGAAACAAGTGAATTGTAGTTGTTTTCTGAGTTGAATTACTGGCTGTTAGTTGATCACAAAATGATGACCACCACAGTGGATAGGATAAGTGTTCTGCTCTGATCCTGAATTATGAACCCTAGAAAATGGAATGTAACTACCCGCAAAGTGCAGATCTCAGGTTCAAAGAGTGGGAAAAGAGTTTGAGGTGAATTGGTGACTCTAAAGTGGCCCTTAGTGTGTGTGTGTGTGTGTGTGTGTGTGTGTGTGTGTGTGTGTGTATGTGCCCTACGATGGACTAGCGCCCTGTCTAGGGTTGTTTTTCGCCCTTGCGCTCAGAGTTGCCGACTGGGCACCGGCTCACCCGTGACCCTATTCAGGAATAAGTGGTTCAGAAAATGGATGGATATCATATAGTACATATTTTGATGTCACATGGCATATACCCAACTGCATTAATTAATACTGCAAGTAAAACATTCATTAGCATTAACAACTGAAATAATATGTCATTAATGATCAACTAACATTAAGCAAACAAGTTACAACTGCATTAATTAATGTGTTTTATCGCTGCTGTCCAATGAAAACCATTGCTACCAGAAGACTCTGAGAAGTATGCAGTTAAACAGTTTACTGGACCAGTTTTGTACAATAGTTGGTAAAGAATTACAGTCTCATTTTATGTAATATGGTTCTCTTTGAAAATGGCCCCATGGTTGGACCAGGTCTTGAACCATCAAGCAGTTCTGACGTTGAACTGGACCAAACTGGTGGTGGAGGGGATGAAGGTGGAAAGCACATGGTATCTGTAAGCAGCAAAAGAGATGTGTGTGTGTGAAAGCCTTTAAAAACAGGTGGGAGTCATTGAATGGTTAAGGAGAAGGGTGTGGAATTTGAGTCTTTCAGTAGAACTACAGCACGCTTTCATGTATCTCCATTTTTGGCTGCTTTTAGTTTTGCTCATAGTTTGCTCAGCCCTGTAGCTGCTCAGAACAATGTGTCTATTCTGGATGAATATACCAAAAGAAATGCTCTAAAATTATTGTAAATTACTCATTTAACAGTAAGCTTCATTGAACGTTAAGAATATATTTGCCTTCTCCTGTAAAATAACTATTTTGGAGATATATGTTTTTCATTGGACAGTGATTATACATGCTGCAGTGAAAAAGAGTATTATAAAGGTTGAATAAGCAGTGTTGAACAATAGCTAAATTGACTATAATTACACTTATTTTCAATTAGACACTGACTCTCACACTGGTCTTTTAAGTTCCATGGATCCTAACCACAGTGGTACTCCTTTGTTTCAAAGAAAATTTTAAAAGTTTACCTCAGCATAGTGAAGCAGGCAACATATTTTAGTTTGCAAGTCAAACAGCCTTCTTGGCTCATTTTATGAACACAGAAATTTTCGAATTCAACTACTTTTGACCTGTTTTACATAGCCTAATATATAATACCTAATTATGCATTACTGCTATTTGTATTTCCTCTAAAAAGCCACCTAATTTCAACATTGTAGGCAACAACAATGACAACCTGAACCGCAAAGCCATCGCTGCTCTGCATTTCCAGTCATTTCCATATTCTCAACAACCCTTTTTGTCTGGCTTTGTGTCTCTCCCAGAGCAGACGGACTTAGCTTTTCCCCAAAAAATAATTCAGGAAAGCAAAGCTCTTTTGAAGGCAGGTTTAGTCACTGATCTATGCTCTCTTCCTCAGCCAGTTCATTCTGTATCAGCACTCAGTCAGTCAGTCAGGCAGTTGCGCACACAGATAAGGCCCTCTTTAAACTTTTTCATACAACCAGCTCCAGCTCAGGAGCTCAATGGCTTATCAAGGCCAGAAGTGTGCAGAGCGACACTTACAAGCTTTTATCACTGCTTTATCGCATGTTTGGCAGCTGAAAAACAGCTCATCTCACTTGCCGCAGAGGGCAAACTCATTTAAACACAAGCTTGCCATGGATTAGAGTGGATCTATGCACTCACTTCTAAAATAAACACACTTTTGCTGAACATTCATCAAGCTTACTGTGAAAACCAAGAGTCTATTTTAAATTTGTGATCAATTTAAAGCTAACTTAATTTGAAATTTAGGAAAGAGTTTAGAGCTAATCAAAATTTTGTTTATTTGGTCTATGTTTTACATTAAACATACTTAAAAGTAGTTAAAATCTAAAAATTTGAACTCTTGTTAATTTAGATACTCTGAACTGATGGATTGGCTAGCAAAGTAAACAGCAGTATTACTCTAGGTCAGGGGTCTCCAACCCTGCTTCTGAAGAGCTACCTTCCTCCAGGTTTCAGTTCCTACCCCAGTCAAATACACCTCATTTAGACAATCAAGAACTTCTGAAGGCAGTAATTAGTTGGGTCAGGTGGAATGGCATCTAAAGAAGGTAGCAGTCTGTTACTACTGCTGTCACATGTATGACCTTTGTTATTCTGTTTACAATTCCTGCCTAGGCCTGTTTTGGATTCCTGGTTTTGGACCCTGTCTGTTTATTGACTCTGTCCCCTGGTATGCCCGTTTTAAACTGGTTATTTTGTTTGGTTATCTACTTGGACTGGTCTGACTATGCTATCTGTGTTTGCTCATTTAATAAAGGCTCAGTATTTTATAATCTGTGCGTGCTTCAGATTTGTCGAGCCCTGACAGAAAACTGGGCTGCTTTGCAGGTAGCAGAAGTTGAAGAAATTTGTAAGGCTGTAGCCACACAGGGCCAGCTGTTGGGACAACACCAACATCTCCTCTCTGGTGTATCCCAGTCTGTTGAGGAATTAACAGCCCAACAGAGTTCAAACAAGTCTGGAAGCCAAGATCTGACTGCTCATATTCGTTTACTCAGTTCAACAAATCAGCTAGTACAACTGATATTCCAGGTTCATTCAGCCTTTCCAGTCTGGAAGCCTGAGCCCTATGGTGGAGATCCAGATAAATGCAGTGAATTTTTATATATTAAATCTTAATATTCTGTTTATTTTGCAAACTCCCCTGTAATGGGCTACTGTAGTGTTGGCCCCTGTGCTGTCTAGAACATACAGTGAGTTCATGTATGACTTAAAACAGGTCATACTGCCTCTGGCCAAGGTAAGGGAGAGTTATTACTAGTGTAAGCCATGTACCTGATCCTTACTGGCCCATTGATTCAGTCAGACACAGATGTTCACTTTCCACTGTTTATTCTGAAACTGAAACAGAATTTAAGTGATATTGTTCTTCATTTGCAAAAGATACTGCAAGCTTCACATGCTGAACATATACAAATAAAATTTAAAAGTTAGCAGCTTGCATATGCAACTCTTATCCCTGCATACATATCCCACCACATGTGCACATGTATCTGCTCAGTTAGATGAAGCATGTGTCTGAAAAATAACTTGCCAAAGTTAGCATTTATGACCAAAACCACATGCTGACTAATACACCACAAGTTCATCTAAACTAGAGCAGTAATATATACATATGGGTTTTGGTACACCATCGCTTGAATGGTTTCACAAATGAAGAATTATAGCAGCTACAAACCACCCATCTCGGAGCTCTCACTCATCTGATGGAGGTAGGGTAAATCCACAGGGACATAACCTGTAGTGAAGTCATTGTGAAAAAAAGGCTCCCTGAAAATATTTAATATTTTTAACTATATTTTTTACTTTTTTCAATAAAATTATTTAATTTTTATACATGTTTTTAGCCCTTTTTAGAATAATAATACGATTTTGGTGAAACACATTTTATGAACTGTGCCATATTAACTCTGTTACACTAGCATTAAAACTAGGCACTTACTCAGTAGCCTCATATGCCCTGGACTTTCATACTATAGCTGCAGGCAATGTTTGGAATTAGCCGACACTCACTGGCCTGAACATGGCCTGAATTTGGATATTTTAACTGAACTTAATAATGCAACCAAGAAGCATGTTTACTTGTTGTCCCTTATACCAGTGGGTCTAGAAAAACTCAGGGGAGCTAAGAATTTCAATAAATTAGAACTCTGCAGTGCTTATAATCTCATTCACATTAAAGAGGGCGAGAAATGGAAAACCGCCTTTGTCAACACCAATAGTCATTATAAATGCTTAGTAATGAGTTGTGGTTTGGCTAATGCTCCATCTGTTTTCCAGTCATTCATTAATTTTGATCTTTTCACCTACACTAGATGCCCATGTCAGTCATGTTTGGTCAATTCTCCTATGTCTTCTAGAGAATAATCTGTTCATTAAAGGTGAAAAATGTAAGTTTCATCTCCAGTCAGTCTCCTTCTAAGGTACAGTATGTGGTCACAATGAATGGCGTTACTATGAGTGATCAAGAGGTGGAAGCAATTACTAGCTGGTCAGTGTCCTTCTCTGTCAAGGAACTTCAGCATTTTCTGGGGTTTGTTTTCTTTTACAGGTGATTCATTGGTAGCTTTAGCAGCATAGCAGCTTCCCTTACTGCCCTCTTGAAAGGGGCTCCCAAGAAGATCACCTGGACAGAAAATGCTGAGAGAACTTTTGATTGGCTTAAGACTGCCTTGACTACTGCCCTTACTCTTAAGCATTAGGATCCTTTGTGGTTGAGGTGGATGCTTCTGAAACTGGAGTAGGGGTAGTTTTGTTCCAACGCCGTGGGAGTGAAAGTTGGCAAGCTCGCCTTAGAAGAATAGCATCATTTGAGCTGTATGCCAATTTTTGGTACTCACTGATTTTAAGAACCTGAAGTATCTTTGTACAGGCAGTCATCTCAATTCCAGGCAGGCTAAATGGTCTCTGTTCTTTTCCCATGTCAGATTCTCCATCACTTATCACCTGGGTAGCAGGAACACAAAAGCAGATGATCTTGCCAGTTTCAGCAAACTGCCAACGAGGAGGTTGAATCCAAGCCACCCCTTAACCTGCCATCCATGGTCACATTCTCTCTCATTAGATGAGAGATTGATGAGTCCATCGAGGCTGCATTGAGGGAACAACTGGCCCCTGATGGAGTTCCTGAGGGTAAACTGTATGTCCCTGCTCAATTCTGTGACAGATTACCTGCACACAACAGGTCATAAAAACACAGTACTGGTGGGAATCTCTAAGAGAGGACATGCATCAGTATGTTCCATCTAGCACCATCTGTGCTCATTGTAAAAACCAGTGGACAATGGACAGTGTGAGTACATCAACCAGGAATTGGGAAAGTTTCTGTTACAAATACCCTACTGACTGGTCTCAGTATTTGGTCTGGGCAGAGATAGCCCAGAACTCACTAACACCACCACAGGATAAACTCCTATCCAGTGTATCTTAGGTTATCAACCTCCCTTGACTGCTGCACAAACAGATGTTCCTGCAGTGAACATGATGATGCAGAGGAGCGAGAGGGAAGACACTAATGCGAAGCCATCAAGTGTTACAAGGACAAAACAGATTGGAGGCAAGGTGACACTCCTTCATATCAGCTGGGTGACTGGGTATGGTTGTCCAAGAAGGACTTCAGGTTTGATGTGGGATACAGAAAGACGGAGCCCGAATATCTGGGGCCACATCAGGTTACAAAGAAGAATAATGATGTCAGTTACCAGTTGAATTACCTCCTCAGCTCTGTATACTTAATTCTTTCCAAGTCTCTCTTCTCAAGCCTGTGGTTCTGGGGCAACTGGACGAGGTGTTGCCTGGTAATGTACCTCCTGCTTCCATTGAGGTGTCAGTGGTGTGCATGAGATGTAAATGGGGAAGGGTGCTCCAGTACCTAGTGAATGTGGAGGGCTAATGTCCCGACAGCTGATGTGCTGGATCCCAGGTTGGTGGTGGACTTTCATACCCATTATCTGGAGAAGCCTGCCCCGCTTCTCAGTGGTCACCCTAGAAAATTGTGGCCCAGCTCCTGCCCAGTTCATAAGGTCCAGCGCTACTCGAGAACTCATCTAGTCCTCCACCATTTTAGGGGCTCATCGTGTCTCATCCTCTAGTTCCCCTGGGAGTGTGAAATTATAAACACTAGGTGATATGTAATGAACAGAAATAATTGGTAATCAGTAATATTAAATCTTTTATGTGTAAATATAATGACTATATTTGTAAGTCATAACAATATTAGAGTGAGAGGATACGTTTATTGAGAAAAGTGAACAATTTACTGGTTGTAAATTTTATCCAGAAATCAATGATGTATTTAATGTTATTAATTCCTATGTTAAGACAGTGAGTTTAGGTAACACCAGAAGATTTATCATATGGGTTGCAGAACGTGTTTAATGTTTGAATCTTAAGGCTATCCTTTACTCCAACCCTTGAACTTCTGACTGAATGAAAGCACAATCATCAGCTTTGCTCAGGTGAACAACATTCTTCACAGAGTAAACAAGTGCCTTGTCCTGACCCCACAGATAGAAATCAAAAGGGGTTTAATCAATGGAATGTGGATTCCATCCTCTGACAATACTGAAGGAAAATGTCTTCATCTAACAACCTTGCATAATGGTCTGCCCTTAAAGTTTAGCCAACAAAGAAAGATCCCATAATTCGGGTACCCTATAATTAGGCCCTAACTAGAACCACCTGCCATATCATGAGGCAAACGTGTTAAATGGATCAGTCCATGAGAATGAATAAATAAAGTTACATTTACATTTTTCTGGTAAAATTCTATACCAGTTGTCACACACTTGTATTCCATTTCGAAAGTTGAATATGAGATGACCCAGCCACCATGTTGATGACCTAGCCTAACAGGTTTTCCTTTCAAATGGTTATCTTACTTATGAGACCACCTGTATTATCTGTTGTTTTACTGTGAAGTATTTATAAAGATAAAATCTGACTTTTGCGCAGTCCTGAGTTCCCCTTGCCACAGAATCTTTTTAAAAGACCAACTGCAAAGCTTCACTGAACAGCTTCTGCTTCTGTATGAGAACACTAAGTATCCAAGTCATGTTCATGCTCATCTAACAGACTCTTACAGTTAATTGAACATATGCATATTCTTGGTGAGCCATGGCCATATCTTTTGTACACAGTGACAACATAACAGAAAAGATCAGCTCTAAGACATTCAGGTTTAATTGAAAGCCTAATGTGTTTTGCCTTAAATACCTTAAAGGTCTTTCTTAGTTGTCTGTTATATCATCGTTGTCCATTGAAAATATATGTATACAAAATGGTGACTTTACAGAAAAGACAAACATGTTTCTTATTATGAATTTAAGTTCATGTAAAATAAGTAATTAAAAGTAATTTACATCATTTCTATTTGTCTATTCATCCAAAAGTATTTACAGTGTACAGAATAACTATAGGGTTCCAACAAGGGAGAAAACTAAAAATGTACAGAAATGGAGATACATGGTTTTCATTGAACAGCAGGAATATGAAACACTGTACACCATCTAATGCCTATTGTCACATATAATATATTAGTAGAAACAACAGCAGCTCAGTTTCACAGGAAAACGAGATCAGTAAAAGAGATCAGTGTGCTGCAGGTTTATTCAGTTAACAAAGCTAAACAATTGGATTTAAAACAGACCTAATATGTGAACACACCTGTTTGCTTTCTGTAGACATGTCAGACACATTTCTTTTGCGCAGACAGTTACCTGGATGTCAGTGATGATAATGCATGCTGAAGCTGCTCACGACACAGAGGTATACTTGTTACTTAACTGTCGCTTCCTTCAGCACTGACTTATCTAGTGCATGGCGCTCACAGGTCCTTCAGCAGCTTACCATCAAAACTGTCTAGGCCTGTTAGTGTTAGGTCATCGACACACTGTCAAGTAACAGAAGTTTAGCAAAGCCTGATATACTATAAATCGAACAGTGTTGTCGCTTAGGTTTTTTTTTCTTTTTGAATTCAAACATAACTCCATCCTCTTCTGGTGGGCCAAGTACAACCTGCCTATCTACAGTGTATGAACATTTTGTTACAGCCTTATTCGAAAATGGATTCAATTCATTTTTTCCAACACAATTCTACACACAATACCCCACAACGACAAAGTGAGAAAAAAATTGAAAATGTATTAAAAATAAAATACAAAAGTTAAGGGAAAGATCACTGCAGCAATGTACAGAGACATCCTTGATGATAACCTGCTCCAGAGTGCTCTGGACCAAATACTTACAACAGGGCAATGACCGTAAGCACAGAGCCCAGACTTGAACCTGATTGAACATCTCTGGAAATATATATAATATATATATAATACAATAGTATTATATATATAATATATAATACTTGTGCTTCAACAAGTATTGTGAAAAGGCTATGAATACTTATGCATTTGTTATATTTTGTGTTTTATTCTTAATAAATGTGCAAAAACATTGTGAGGTTGTTATTGTGAGGTACTGGGTGTAGAATTTTGAGGGGGGAAATGAATGTAATCCATTTTGTAATAAGGCATAACATAAATGTGTGTAAAAAAAAAAGAAGCACTGTGAATACTTTCCAAATGCACTATATTTGTTGTAATGATTTACCTATTTAAATAACGGCATTATGCATGACTATTTTATTTAGTTTTTAGGTTTCACTCACACTACACACAGCTACACAAGTGGAAATGGTGATTTGCACAATTTTTTAGCACAATATTGTTTTTATTTTGCTTATAAGGACTACAAACACTTTAAAGCTCAGAAATCCTGTTGGAAATTGACAATCCAGAGTGTTTAAGAATTCACTGACAAAGATATTCATAATAAATTAAATACCCGAGAGTAGTCCAAATAAAAAAATAATTAAAAACAACCTGAATGTCCCTTTTTATTTGATTTTGTTATTTATATATGTATAGGTATTATCATTTCTCAGGACTGTTAATTAGAGCTTTGCACATTGTGTAAGCAAAGAAAGAGGGCAACAGGAAAAGGGAGGAGCTATTTGCTCTCTTTCTTTGCTTACACAATGCACACATTTTTAAATAACACTCACTCAGTACATTAGATAAAGTACAGTATAGTATCTATATTATTATAGTATCTGTTATTAATATTAACACTATAAATAAACAAATAAAAATATATACAGATAATTGTATGTGGTGAGATGGAAGAAGTATTGCACATTATGTTATATTGAAAAAATAGTGTTAACTAGTGTGTGGAGTTTGTGTGTGTGTGTGTCCTTGGTCTGCTGAGAGCAGTGCACATTGTACTGTCATACAGCTGCAGGAAGGAAGGACCTGCAATACTGATCCTTCACATACTACTAGCAGATGATTCCGGAGGCTGAGCATGTACACGTGGACAGAGCAGTACACATGCACTTGAAGGCTCCTTTGGGATTTAAACTGGGATTTAATTCAGTTAGAAATAAGTACATTTTAGCAATTTTCCGACCTGGATTACTCTCTTGAGTCCTCAGTACATTCACACCCCTGACTTCACACCTGCTCTTGGCATTAACATTTTGACAGACCTATATATTGATAATACATTTGCATTGTTTCAGCAGCTCTTGAAGAACAATTTCCTTCCCTGACAGGATTGTAAGCATAAATCCTGTTTTATCTAATCTCCCAAATGCTAAAACTATGGATACCTTTGTGACTCCCTTATCCACAACCAATGATGAATGAGTACTGAGCAAATGCACACTTGTGGAATCCAAACCAATTACAAGATTTCCAGACACATTTCCTGTATTTTGAAATTGTTTAATTTCTCATTTGATGATAAATGAAATAAGAATGACCACAATAGATACATACTAAATCCAAACAAGACATTCTTGTTAAGTGCATTCTGCATTAACTTTGTGGCTTTCATCAACATGTCCATAAATTACATGTAACACTGTCCAAGAAACACAAATGCATGCAGATGAAAATAGGGTTTATTTTCAGCAAATAGACTAACAGGCCAAGTGTTGACAAACAACAGTAGTAAACCAGAAAGGGTCAATTCAAAAGGGCAAACATAATCCAAGCAATGTTCAGACCAAATAGCAGATGAAACAGCAACCAAAACCAAAAGAGGAGTAATCCAAAAGCAGGCCAGGAAACAAGCAAAGTCAAGCCTGAAATAAACAACAAAGAAAGCACTTGGAAATAATGGAAGTACTGGAAAAATAGTGACAAAAAGTGAACCACACAGTCAGGGTCTCTGTGGTATTCTGGGAGATGGAAACCATATTAATAATAGAGGCAAAAGAGAACTGTGACATTAGAGACCAGTTAGGTCTTTGGGTGCATAATTTGTTTTCATTAATCTTATTAATCCAATATTTGTTCGTTTCTGTGATAAAAATTACATTTAATTCAAATTAATGGATTGGTTTCTGACTGGATTCTGTGGGGCATGACAAATTTATTTTGTATGCAACAAAATTACACTTAGCCTTCTCACAGATTACTGGACTAGAACAGTTATGAATAGCTTTAAAATAAAGGGGGAAAAAACCCAAACTTATCCAACTAATTTGCAGTCAGTCCCTGTGTTGGCTGGCACTGGAAGCTGTTGTTAGTGTTTTGTGTAAATCATGAGTGTCATGGATCACAAGCCTTTAAGAGCTACTATAAAACAGGAATGGTTGGGAGAGTTCATCTTGGTCTGATTTTGGGACGAGGGGACAGCTGTTGTGGATGGATGTATGTGTCTACTGTTTAGGACTTAAGCCCTTAGAATATCTCAACCAGCTGTGATTAACAAATGCTACAAATGATACTATAAATGATACTTTACTACACACACACACACACACACACACACACACACACACACACACACACACACACACACACACACACACACACACACACACACACACAATTTGTTGTAAATATTTGATGTGAATTTCCCACAATACAGAAACTGCTGTTCTTTATCTCTATCTGCTGCGGCAGAAAGCGGGACTAATTTGCTAGTTTTGTCTTCTTGTTGGCTTAGGGGTTTATTGCCTCTCTGTCTTTGGTACCAGTTGTAGTAATTATCATGTTGGCAAAATGTGTGTGGCGCACACTTTTATGATTAACTAAACACTTGGGCTGTTGACCCGACAGAGAGTGGAAATGCAGTAATGAACCGAGGACAGTGATGATTTGGAATGTTTTTTAATTGGACAGTAAATTGCCTTTTATAGCCGTTTGCTGATTGCAATTGTGATATGCTAGCAGATATTTCTCATCTGCTGTGCTTAGCGGCTGACTAAGCAGTAAAAATCAAGATCACACTCCTGATTCAGGAGTGACCTAACAATGTCAAAGTGTATAAAAACAGCGTTGTCTGTAAACTAAGGACCACTTGGTTTAGCAAGGTTGGTTATGCACTGTGTGATGCAGTTAATCATACTATGTTCTTTTACAAGCCCTTCAAATCATACAGAAGCTTTCCTTAACAAAGATATGGCATCTAATGCATGTACCAGCCAAACCACAGTAAATTAACCCAGGCCTGCCCTCTTAGTGTGTGTTGAAGTGCCGCTGAGTTGCTTTGGGAAAGGTGTGTGCTGTGTTTAAAGAGCCAGGCACTGTAGGTTGATGTATACTAGAGGGTTCATAGGTTCAGTGGAACGGGCCTTATCACAACCTGCCAGCTGGACCAGGGAGAAATGACTCAATTTAATATCCATCTCAGCGGCACAATAATGGGCCCTCTTCTGTCACAGCCGCTATTTCCCTCACTCATTAACCCCTTGCAGTCTTTGTCTTTCTAGAGAGCTACAGTTCTTTATATTGCACCTGCCAGGCCCCACACCCCACCACCAGGCAATGGTTCATCCATCTTCTGGCAGATGGAGTAGTTAGGCCTATCTTATAGAGGCAAAGGGAAAGACCTAAGAGCCTTATGCTAACACTTGATTTTGCACCCCAGTGTTCTCAAATTGGGGAGCAAATTGAATTCTACACTTCCACTATTAGAAGTAAATATGTATATATGTATATAATATACATATGTATATATATATTTTTTTTTTTTTCAAATGGATTTCATTTTCAGATGTGACTTGTAACTCTAAGTAGGTTGTATGGAAGAGATGCAAAAGCTTGACAAATGTAGAACAATATTTAATATACTGTTCTATTACTCCATTCTTGACTAAAATGACTCTATATAGTACTGAAAAAGGTGTGTGACTCTCTTTGGTGCTATATACAGTAGGACCGTTATTAAAAAGGAAATCTACAAGAGATCTTACACCCTAAAGAAGAAATATTAATCAATATTTCAGCAATGTTATTGTCATGGTTCTAGATACAGAATACCACTTGGGCATCCTGTATCAGCTGATTCAAGCATTAAAAAGCATGCATTACACTTCACTTGTGCTATTAGTGAGGATGTACCCAATCGCAAAATTCACAATCTGATGCATTTATCAATAGAGAAAAAGGTTACTGACTTATATAAAGAATATGTTAGTATGCTAATTGTTCTGTTTTGAGTGTCTTAAGGCAACATTACAAGAATACTATGGCATTGATGCTTTCCTCATTTTGTGTAGTCCCCACTTGTGCCAGCCAAACAATTCTGATGCATTGTCGAACATGTTCCCCACTCACACTTCCCCACTGAGTTTTGCTGATTTTGTAGTGAATGAAAAAAAAGGTCCATCATACACTAAATGACTGTGGATTATATACAAAGTGACTTCATTCTGTTGCTCAACCAAACTGAAGACTACATGTCCCTCATGATAATTGAGACACAGATTTGCGCAACCTTTTCCCCTGACCCAAAAAATGCCTTTGTGTTAGGTTGTGGGTGGGAGATGGAGTCAGCATGGTCTGTAAAGACTGCAGAGAGAGTTGTCTGTGAGCAGTACAGCAGGGTAACTAGCCTATTTGAAGAAAAAAAAAAACACTCCATATGCAGGCTGCATTGCACTGACAACTGTTTAGCATAGAAAGCAATAACCTTTTCATCTGCATCCCTGGAACACACACAAGACCTTCCATGATGCTGTTTTCCTGCTTCCAACAGATCGACTTCTGAGAAGAACTGATTATTCACTTGCTGCCTAAAATGTATATCCTACCCCTTGACAAGTGCTGTTATAACAACATAATCAATGTTATTCACTTCACCTGTCAGTGTTTTTAATGTTTAATCTATATACAGCAATGCACTAGCCACAAACTCGTAGCTTAACATGCATTTGTAGGAAATGGGAGCATGAAATTATACAAAAATAGAGTATAAGTGGCTGATTATTAATCAAGATTAGAAGAATGAATTAGAAGAATTTCACAATAAATCTGACACACATTTGGCCTAAGCAAGGTATGAGTGATAGATTTGTTGACGAGTAAGTGTGACTGACTGAGCATAGGCAATATGATCAGCCTCAAATTCATCTCAGTTCTGCTCTCCTGACAGAATCCAATTTAAGTGTTATGGTATAATCTAAAAATCATAACAGCTCTAATGCAAAGGTGAATAATTTGGCATAAATATCAGCACACACATCAACTGCTCCCTCCTCTGTGTATTAGAAACCTACCGTCTCTGAGTCCTGTGACGGGGCACTCATTAATCAATGACTGTTTTCTGTCAGCTCTAGGTGCGCTTAGTGGTCCTGTTCACCATTACACGAGTGATTAAAAATTATTATGAATTGCTTATCCATTTTCCATAAACCTAAGACATTATAACAGGAGATGGATTAATGGAACCACTTTCTCTGAATTGCATTAAATGCTGAGATTACACAAAAAGAGCATTTATCTAATGCCTGGGTCATTTGTTTGCTTCCTGCATTGGGAGAAATGAAAGAGAACAAAAACATGAAAAGCCTAAAAGTGTTTCATTATTCATCAAAGACATAAAAACATCTACTAATTTGGTTTTCCTGAATCTTCCAGATGTTTATCTTGGTTAGAAAACTGTCTTTTATCTTTTAAAGCCCTAAGTAGGAAAGATTTGTTTGTTTCTTATGTCACTTAGAATAAAAAAAACAAACAAACAAACAAACAAAAAAGGCCTGGAATTCATGTTACACAGGGAATAACCATCTATCACATTAGAACACAAATACAGTGACTGCAAAATAAAAATATAAAGAGTGCATATTTTAATGTAACTAAGGTTATCTACTATACCTGTAAGCCAATACAACCTGATTTAGTAATACTAGTACATGCATGAGAATGAGAATATCAAAAATGAGAAAATCATGGTTGTTCTTTTTTCATACTTAAAATGGTATATATTATATATCAATTACATTAAAGTGATAAGTTGCATTATTTACATTACATACTGGATTGGTGATTTTCATTAACTTAAAGCTATACTGGTTCAAATAAAACAAAAAAGACTTGAAATATTTCACGTTACATGTACTGAATATGAAATATGAACTTCTTGAATGAACCAATGAACACAAATAACATTTTCATAATATTAATTTATAAACATTTGTAATATCTCAAAGTGTGCAAAATCATTATCTAATGGTGTCCAACAATAGACTAGTTTGTTGTATCTGTTTACCTGTATCTGTCTTCATCATTTAGATCTGAGGTCAGTATTTGGTATGGATACAAGATACACATTTTATTAAACAACCATATTAAAATGAAACAGACTTTACAAAAATTGCACAGCAACATAACAGATTTCAACCTTGGCATATATGTGGGTTGAGTTTCTATGCTCTCTCCATGTCTGCATGGGTTTTCTCCAGAAATTCTGATTTCCTCACATATTCCAATTGCCCTAGTGTGTGTCTGCCTAATGCAAGTCTATATAATGCAGCTCATCACCTCACCACCAAATACATACATGATCTCACCAAAGAGCAGAAAATCATATTTTGGCATTGGGAAAATGTTATTCCTAACCATGACAACACTTAAACTACACTTCAATGAAATTAGTTACAGAGAGATACAGGTCCTATTATTCCCCTTTATACACCAATGTGGCACTGACGTGATGGTTTGTTTGTTTTTTACTCAGCAGTGTCCACTCTACAAGTCTTCTTACATAGATGTATTATGTATTAATACATCTATGTAAGAACAGTATTATGTAAGTATTAAGTATTATGTATTATGGAGAACAGTCTGAGAAAATGTTGCTGCACAGTTTGTGTTGTCCATCCTAGTAATATTTCAGGTTGATGTGTATTCTTTGTCCAGCAGTGACACTGCTGTGTCTGATCCACTCATACCAATGAAACTGCAGAGCTAAGAATGACCCATCACCCAAAATAATACCCGATTGTACAGCTGAATGTGCTTAATGGAGAATGTGAACAGTTATCAAACAGACACACACACTGGCCTGCACTAGGCTGAATGATGCAGATAGACCAAGAACAATTATGCTCTCTGGGACCGCTTGGCTGTATATGAAACAGGACTAATAGTTAGATTGCTACACCACTATGCATACATGACATCTTTTAGACATGTTTTTAAAATAAATAAAAAAATTTAAATCCTCATTATATTTAAGCTGAATTATTCCTTGTTGTTTACTGACAAAACCAATACATTTGCTTTATAGAATAAATTACAGAATAATTATTAAAATTTTTAAACAAGACATTATCCTAAACAGCATTGGAATCCTAAGCAGTGTAATTCAATGGGGATGCACAATTCAGATATACACTGAGAAGGAAAATTCAGATTGAAAAATGTCTCAAACTGCAGAATATTGTTTCATCTACATGGAATACTCCAGTTAGGTCAAAACATTTAAATATTGGGTAAATAGCAGATGGTCTTATCCAGAGCAACTTAAAAAAATCTTCAACTTGTTTATTTAGTCTCATACTCTCACTTCTGGACAACTAAAACACTCATTCCTAATACGTAAAACTGATGTTGGAAGACTGTTATGGATGCTGTAATTTTCCAGAAAATAACTGGAAAACAAAATCAAAATAAGTAGTAGGTCATAGAAATACAAATAATTTAATAGAAGTCATATTCAATCCACTGTTAGCACAGGAACTGCATGTTCACAGAGTTTGTTCTTAACATTATGTGCTATTTGTTAAAACTGGCTAAATGTCTAGATGTTAAAGACCCACCTCTTTTAAGATCACCACTTTTACAATTAAACTGTTAATCAAACTTATGCTTGAGCTCATACTAATCATATATGAGGTACAGAGCAGTGGAGAAAACCACCCTCTGTTCTGTATTTGGCAATAAATTTAGATGATTTATCTTGACCTGTGTTCCACAAAACTGGTTTACAAGGCTCTGAAGGCTTTCCGGGCCTTACCCAACTTGTGGAGTGTGTTGGGGAGTTGTTTACTAGACTACTGTCAGCTCAGCTGTCGGGTTGTGTGTGCTGAACTAGACATGGTATTTATTTTCAGTTGGGGAGCAGTTGGGGAATTGAGTGACTTGCTCAAGGGCACTTCAGTCATGGTGGTAGGACACCAGTCCAGGGAATTGAACCATAAATAAAACAGTTTATATTTTTGAATGAAATTGACGATCCTTTATTTCTATTTTGAATGATTGCCAGTAAGAAAACGAGTCATATGCTGACTGTTCTTCTTTTCAATAATTCTTCATTGAAAGTTTACTCTTTAATTCTGACTGGTAAGTAATTCTGAATTCTGTATCTGATGATGCATAAAGATGGTTTTCTAAATGGTTTGAAAATTTACATCAAAGTTTCATGTAAAATAGTTTGAATCCAATCAAAATCTGCAGGGAACTCTGACTTTTTTATAACATTACAACAGCTGTTTTGAGCAGCATTTTAAAATTTGAAATGCCTTGATTTTAATAAGGGCAGATCTTCATTACCAGGTCGGCTTACTACTAGCACTATATTTCACAGCCCATAAACACAAAGGGCATCACAATCTGGCAGAATAGTGGTGCTCATAGTAGCCAATGGGAAATTGCTTTTTCCATCTTGCTCACATGAAGGCCCAGAGAGAGCCTTTCACTCAGAACAGTCTGATCTTTTCATCAGAATTTTCAAGGAATTACAACAAATAGAAGCAAAAGAAACTTAATTACATTTGTCAAACTACATGTGTAAGCTCTCCATCTGTCAAATAAACATATACATCCAGCAGTTCTTATTTCTGGTCCTTGGAATTCCCTCCACTGCATGATTAAGAGTCGTCTGTGCTCTAATAGGTCTAAAACTCATCAGCTAATTAGTTGGGGCTTCATTTGTTTAGTCAGGTGTGTTAGAGCAGAGACAATCATCCATTATATGGCATAGGGGACTGTGTGGCATAGTTCATTGTGTAGCATAGGGGACTCTTAGGACTGATAGGTGCACAATGCCACAAGGACAGATGCATCACATAAAGCTTAAGCCATTGCCTTATCAGAACTACATTAAGTTTTGAAAACAGAAAATCAAACATTGTGTAATAAAGTTAGCAAATCAATGGACATGATATATGAGTATATATACTTACATGGATATATATATATATATATATAGGTTTATAGTATAGGTTTTCAACAGTACTGCATGGAATTTAGTTCCACAAAGGAGAAACAGAAGTGAGAGGAGTGAGATAAAGGGATTACTCAGCAGGAGCAAGAAAGAGAAAGAGATAGAAAATAATCTGGGACAAACTTCGATGGGTAGTGTAGGAAGCAAGGACAGCAGCAAACAGACAAAGAAAAAAGAGAAAGGTAGTAATTCAATTGATCATCCAATAAGGAGGGGAAAATATGTGGAAAGGTTAAACTAAAAAACTTTGTTATGGATTTTGGGCACCAGCACCAGCACCAGCAGTATAGTTATTATAAACTATACTATTGACCCATTAAACTATTGACCCACTAAACTATTATAAATCTATACTGTACGTAAATAACTGGCCACACACAACTGTCTACACAACTGCACAAGTTGACTGTACAAATATGCCTTACGCCTTAAATAGTCAGTTTCTGACATATTTCAAGAGCCGCTCTTGAAATATGCTACATGAACTGTACACAACATTCTGTAATTGTACAAAAAACACTGATATGCCAAGCGTCATAGGATAGCAGAAAGGCTTATTTACTCTCTTCAAACTTTAGATTAAAAGTCATGAGGGATAATACTGATACATAAATAATAATAACAATAATAATAATAATAATAATAATAATAATAATAATAATAATAATAATAATAATAATAATATAGGACATTAATTTATTTTGGACCACTGTCACATATTTAACTTATTATTGTAAATCATTTTGTAAATCTAATCATTACAAATGATTACAAATATATTTCAGCTCAATAACACTCTGGTTGATCAATTTCCAAAAGGAGTTTTGAGATAAAATGTTATTTAGTTCTTATAAGCAAAAAAAAACCAAAAAAAAAACCAAACAAACAAACCAACAAAAAAAACCCCAACAAAAACACAATAAAATGTAGACACAGTCAAATTAATATGAATATGAATTTGTAAGTAACCTTGGATTCCCTGAAAATAAAAAAATCTGTAACATCTAAAAATATATTTTTAACGTTTTGGTGAATCAATGTACATCAGGAACGTCTAAATACATGAACCCAAGGGTTCTAAAGTTTAAATAGTCAAGAATGGCTTCAAAAAATGAAGTAATTAACACACTTTTTGTTCCTCACATTGCATTATGGATTTACTTTAGCTTATTTAGGTTTTCATTATTTCCTTTTATTCATAATTTTCTGACTGCTAGAATGGCCCTTATTTACAGTATCATTGATTGTATGTCAGCTTTTAATGAGGTTGTGCATTGTTGTTCCACTACAAGAGTACACAATCTGCTCATCTTGCTGTGCATTTGGTGTGAGGGTGGCCTGGGTTCCCCTCTGCTGCACCTGTCACATGTGATTTATGAGTGCTACTTTTTTCTGTCACTCTCGGAGCTGTCTCCTCTGACACCTCACTTGCCCTTCTATGTTCTACAATCTGATTTGCTGTGTCTTAGAGTAATCTTTTAGAGGAATGAAAAAATAACAGCACAGACTTCATAGCAATCCTCAAACATTTGTATGTGGAATACAGTCAGCACTGGATTTTTTGTGACCTGTAGGGTTAAGTGTATATTTAGTTGTGCGAATGTGTAGGGGTTTGTGTGTATGTCCCATGCTCATGCTGAACTAAATTCACATCTTCATCCATCATGTGTGGCAGCTATGATAGAAAACTGACTGTGACTATTCTGTTTTTGTCTGCGGTTCAACTCACAATATGTTGAAAAAATATATATATAATTTAGCTCAAAAACAAAAGTTTCAGTTCTGAATGAAGTGCTTTAGGAGAGTATGCCCTCCTTCTTAACTTTTATGATTGTTTTTAATACTAAACCTAGTTGACCCAGCTAAAAGAGCAGCCCAGTCACTGCAGTTACTTGCAAAACCCAAGCAGAGATTTTTTTCCCCAGTGGTCATTAACTAGAACTTCACTTAGGTATAGGAACCATGATTGCACTGATGAACTATAATGTACCAGGTAAAGCCATTGGCACCACTAACAGTGCTGGTGAAGAAATATATGATAAGACAAATAATACTTGGGCTGAAATTCAAGGAATACTCCAGCACTAATTACAAACAGTCTGTAGCTCTAATTACAAATCTTGGGCCAGTGGGGGTGGCCAATTAAGTGGGGATATCTTCCATGTAAATCAATGTAGGAGAAAGAGACTTCATTCATAAACATGCTCGGGTATGATTGCATTTTAACAAATGATGTCTTTCATTAAATTAAGAATAATTTGACATCTTTTCAGTTTTTCCCCTTCTGGAATATTTCCCTCTCTAGTGAAATTTGTCATTTTCAATTATTATTATGCCATATCATGTTTCCAGGGCAATTTTTAGTTAACAAAAATAAAAAGTAGGGGTTCTGAGGGAAAGAAGCCTGAGGAAGAATCCCTCCACTCCTATTAAACTCTGCACAACAGCTATTTACATCGTTAATTGCCAAATCCATATTATATTATTTTAGCAAGTTATAGTTTTAAAATAAGCTTTAAACTTTAAACCTAAAATTATTTTCGGCTCCTGTGATACGTGTCATCCAGTGCCATCAAATTTGCCCGTGTTATATCAACACAGTATATCAACAGTAATACTCACAGTGTTCATTTAACACTGGCAATTTGCTATGTACAAGATATTTTTGTCTTTCGTTATGTTTTGTATGTTAATGTTCATGAATCTACCATCATGGCATGATGACATGTGTATGGCAGAGGAGAAAGATACAGCTCTTCAAAAGGAACATTGCTGTCCATATGCCATTTGTTAATGATCACAAGGCTATTGAAATGTATGTGGAACGATGAGACCAAAAAATGGTTCTGTTGAAAGGAAACCTTTATGCAGTACAGCATAAAAACACTATCCCATCTTTGAAATATGGTGGTTATAGTAGCATGGTGTGGGAAGGGACTGCTTGCCATCATCAATGGACCAATGGATTCTGAATTATACCAGAAAATTTTAAAGGAAAATTACAGGATATCTGTCCATGAGCTGAATCTCATGAGAATATGTGTCATGCAGAAAAACACTGCTGTGGTAATATACTTCTAATAAATACTATACTAATCTCATCACCATGTTTACAAATGTGCACCAGATGGCAATCTAGCTTCTGAAAGTACAAACTTGGTGGGAAATACAAAAAAAAATCTTGGTTATGAAGACTCTGGAAATTGTTGGCGCTGATAAAATTTTCAAAATTTGTATAGTCTGATCCTGGAATATCCCTTGTGGTGTTGCTAAGATGGCTCCAATTCTTAGACCTGTAGTAACATTGGCGTCAAACCGTAAGCTTATACTAAGCCAAACCCTATTTCAAGTGTATAGTGTATACATAACACTAGCCTACTGAGTCCCAAGCCTACACTAACCATATCCTTACCTCTAAGTCTATTCTATCCCTAGCCCTAGGTCCAAGTCCTAATGCTTAACATGTTTAAAATGTAATGGACAAAATAGAAAAGATGTTTAGGTGATCACTGCATCATAAATAAATTCATCATAAAACAAACTCATTTTCAAGGAAATAATAATAAAATGCAAGGCACACTGATTTCAAAAGCTCATCTTCCATGTGCTATTGTGTGTCTGTTTTTGTTATTTCTGGATTTACATCTCTGCTCTACTTTCTCCAATTAATCACTGTTCTTTCTTGTGGGTTATTCAGCTATGGTGTAAGAAAATAGTAACAACAAGGTGATTAAAGGATTAACCTGTTGTTAAGCTACTGTAGTTAAGCTAAATCTGGTCTCAAATTCACACATATGAATGAAAACATCATGAAACATCAAGTGTAAATGGGTCAATGTAGTGTAATGTGACTGCTTGGTTCTGGCTGGTTATGTTCTGGTCATTTTTTAAATATGTGATGTTGGAACTGAGCTGTGCAGACATCCTGCCTGGAGGCCACACCAGGATAAAGCCTGGATTTATGCTAGTGCCACAGCCTGTCACAGCTAACAAATAGACATCAGCAACTTGAAGCAAGCAAGGCATTAGTGAACAGTGATGCAGAGAAGCCCCATCCATACACCACCACTACTGACACATAGACCCCCTACAATGGCTCACGAGAGATCATTAGAAATTGTTTTACAGTGTTGTTTGAAGTAAAAAAAAAGATTCATAAGAATGTCTTATTTAAAGAGACAAATCTTTTCAAGGACCCTGCGATTGACTGGAGCCTTGTCCAGGGGGTGTTCCTGCCTTGTGCCTGATTACTCCAGACGGGCTCTGGATTAACCATGACCCTATTCAGGAAGAAGCAGCTAAGATAATGACTGACTGACTGACAAACTTTCTAAGGTTTGATAGAATTTACAGATGCTTTTTTAGTATGCATGAAAATAGTTACACTCAGGTGTGAAACACCCACAGGTGTTTCTGTCCATCTTTCCACAGAAGACTCAACATGTGGGTCTGAAAGGATCAGGAGTCGAGTTGCTCTTAATAAGAAAAAGGACTAAGACCAATGAGTAGAGCATTTGGTCAAATTTGAAACTTTGGAGAAGTGAAAAACAAATGAAAGCGAGTTTCTTTAATTGAATAAGCAAAAGACATATTATGAGGGTGCTTGCTAACATTTGTAGACTGTATAGTACAAGTACAAGACCTTTTGAGGTTCTTCTTTGAAACTGTGGAGGAACCTCTGAAGGTGCTTTAAGGAACCTTTAATGAAAGGTTCTTGAATGTTCCTGGAAGAATCCTAAGAGGTTTGACCATACAACCACTACTACGAAAGTAAGCACTTGTGGGTGGTGCATGTCTGATGTCTCGAACCTGTACAGACTGGAAATGGGCCCGACTTTACCTGACTGTAGTTGGAATTTAGGAACATTTAGTTAAAAATTTGTTAAAATACAGATGAATAATTCTACTTTTGCCTTGATCGCAAGGAAATGCAAATCCAGCGGTAATCACCATAATTGCCATGAAATTTAGATCATAATCATGCAAATTGCTGTTGCAAATTTGTCTTTTAAGTATGTATGAACACAGCTGCTGCAAATATTTTTTTAACAAGTTGATAGAGATTCTTAATTATGATGGATTGACTGCCATTTTATCAGTGTATCCAGGCCTTTAGATCAACTTGAAGAAATATACCTCCACCCAGTCTTTACACCTTCTTAACAGCCCTTTGAGTCTGTCTGTTCTTATAAACACTTTACTGTGTAGATCAAATGATGCTATTATGGTTTCACACATTGTGTTGTGGCTCAGCTAATCAAATCTGAAAAGACAAGACACATGCTAATGCAAGCCTGTGAGCTCCTGATCACTTCTCTTTGTCCGAATAAAATGCAGCTCCATCCAGCTCTGTGGTACACTGTGCATGCTAATCACTTCCCCCACTTTAAATCAGCCATTTCACCAAAGAGTTTGTTTTTGCAAAAGTGAATACTGATGCTCCATATTATATATCCAGCATGTTACGACTGTGTGAGGGTGGGAAAGGGATGATTTTTCACTTTAATATTAGCTCCAGAGACAGCCAATTTCCCGACCTTTGATTACTTTTTTAATGTGCACAGAGTCTCTCTCTGTTTCTTGGAGCTGTGCTAGCATAAGACATATCCACTTTTTGTGAATGTGTGTGTGTGTGTGTTTGTGTGTGTTTGTGTGTGTGTGTATGAATTAATGAGGTCAGTAGAATAGACTCCACTCAGCACCTCAGTGCAAGATATAGCTCACAGGCTCTCCCATTCAAAAAAATAAAATAAAATATATATATAGTATAGCCAAGATTATGTGGAACATCCTCCTAATTATTGAGCTCAGGTGTTTCACCTTTTCATTGCTAACAGGTGTGCAAAATTAAGTACATAACAGATTTGTAATTTCCCCCACTGAACATCTTCTGGATGAACTGTAAAGTCAATTTTGAACCAGGCCTTCTTATTCAGGACCACATACTGACCTCACAAATGCTGTTTTGACATAAATTTCATAGACATGCTCAACAAATAGTGGAATGTCAGAATAGTGGATGGCAACTCCATTTTAATGCTATTAATTTTGGAATTAATTTTTGGAATAAGATGTTAATGAGATTCGCTAACTGAGCACACCTACTCATTTATAAAACTAATCAATAACTAATCTGATCATGGAGTAGCAATGCGGTTCATAATATCATGCTGATACAGTCCTGCTGCATTAAGTAAAGTTCATTAGAATCATTAGAATGGGGGAAATAATAACATCATATGTTTGAGTACTATTTAACCTTTAGAACTCTAGAGCAATTTTGTGGATGTTTTTGTAGCTTGACATACTTTTATTCATCAAAACATTAGAAATTTTTTTATAGGAGACAGTCACATGCTAGAATTTTTTATTTTCAGTAGATTTTGGATGACATTAAAATATAATATAAAAGTTATAGGATGATAGCTTAAGTCTTGCAGTATGTATATCATGCCTGTAGGTTACTCTGATCATGAACTGAATTGTTGATCTCTGGTTGTAAGGGTTAAGCAAAACGTGTGCATGTGCTTTATAAACAAGTGTGCCATAATAAACTCAACACCTAATGCAACTATTAGTAACCTTCTAGAGTTAACCAAAATGTACTTTCCTAATCACCCTGAGCACATACTGTATACTTTAACAGATATACTATAATCTGTGCTCCATTGTAACCTAGACTAACCTTAGAATCTAAAAGCAGGTTAAGGAAAGAAAAAGAAAGCTTCATGATATAATGACCATATACATATTCTAAAAAGGAGTGCTTGTAGCTATGAACATCAACTGTGGTAAATGGAATGTTTCTGCCTTGATAGGAAAAAAAGCCTTGAACAAAGCTAATTTGTATATCTCACTTCTAATACATAATAAAACAAAATAACCAATGGCCATAACCAAACCAATTCATTAGTCCTGTTGACATTTTTAGTAACATCAGAAGATGGTACTGCAGTAGTAGAAACCACAATACCAGTAATCTCATCTGCTTTACCAGATTCTCTGGTGATGGTAACTGGGGGGCTCTGGAATTGTGAGTTGGCAGTAGAGAAAGCTGACTTAATCTCAGCTCTGTCATCTGCCCAAACTCTCGACTTCTTGGCTCTGAAGGAGACGTGGCTCACCCCTGAGAACACTGCAACTCCAGCCGCCCTGTCCTCCACCTTTGCTTTCTCTCACTCTCCACGAAGGGTTGACAGGAAGGGAGGCACAAGGTTGCTTGTCTCTCAGGAATGGCGATCAACTCCACTTACACTTTCACATCTCAACATTTCTTCTTTTGAATTCCATGCTGTTCCAGTATCCTTTCCAACTAAATTCCACATCATTGTTCTCTATTGACCTCCTGGTCCATTTAGCAATTTAATTGATGAACTGGACACTCTCCTGAGTAGTCTCCCTATTGAGACTTCACTTATTCTCAATGGTTATTTCAACCTTACATCTGAGTAACTGCAGTCATCATGCTTCCTCTAACTTTTATCTTCATTTGACCTCACCTTTAACCAATCTGGTCCAATGCAAAGGGCAGGCAACACATTGGACATATTTTTTAGCAGACCTGCCCCTGCCTTGGATCTGACAGTTACTGCTCTTGACTTTTCTGACCATCACTTCATTTCCTACACACTCTCCCTCCCTTCTTTTTCACACACTCCTCAACTTCTTCCACTGTTCAGGGTAATCTTCACTCTCTCCACTATTCTATCCACCCTTCCACATTTTGATTCCTTCTCCTGCCTGACACTGGAAACTGCTACAAGCACTTTCCTTTCATCCATCTTCTCTTCAGTCAACCTTCTCCGTCCTGTCTCTCAAAGACCCACAAGAAGCTCCAGACCTTTCCTGTGGCTGACAGAGGTTCTGTGCAAAAAACAAAGAATGTTGAGATTGATGGAAAGAAAATGGAGAAAAACGCAACTGTACTCAGATCTCAGTGCTTACCAGGCTCTCTTGTCTCAATTTTCAGTGGAAGTAACTACTGCAAAATCATCCTTTGACAAGGAGAGACTGGAAGCATCGGCATACGATCCACGGAAATTCTTTTCCATCTTCCCTTCTATCTTAAACCTTCCTACCCCCCTTTCTCCAAATACCCTCACCCCAGAAGATTTTGTCACCTTCTTTGAAGAGAAGGTTGACAAGATCATCCAATCCTTTCTACACACACCTTCTCCTCCCACCAGACACCCTTCTCCTCCTCCTACATCTTTGTCCTCTTTCTCTCCACTTTCCACAGATGACATCCTTCATCTTCTCACATCTATCAATCCAACCACTTGTCCTCTAGGCCCTATCCCTTCCTAACTATTTCAGACAATTGCTCCACACCTTCTTACTTTCATTACTTTCATCATAAACAACTCATTGACATCAGGTCATATTCCAGCTTCCTTAAAGGATACATAGCACAAACATTAGCAAATCTAGACCAGTATCTCTTCTTTTCTGTCAGAAATCCTTGAATGTTCAGTCTATAATCAGCTATCTTGCTTTTTCAACCAGTTAAAGTTACAAATTACAGGACCGACACCCAAATTACTTCCGACACCCAGATCTCATCCCATATCTCAGCTTGCCTCTCTCATGATATCTCATCATGAATGGCAGCCCATCACCTCAAACTCAACCCCTTTTCATTCCTGGAACCATCAGTCCTCACCCTGATCTCACCATTTCCCTTGAGAACTCACTGGTCACTCCAGCAGCTGAAGCACGGAGCCTTGATGTAGTTGTGAATGACCAGTTATCATTCTCGGCTCATGTTGCAAACCTGACTCGGTCATGTTTGTTCAGTCTCTTGTCATTTCAAGACTAGACTACTGCAACTCCCTTCTAGCTGGGCTTCCTATGCATCCTCAAATTCAGTCATATAACTCCATTTCTGCATTCCTTTCATTGGCTTCTTGTAGCTGCCCGCAACAGATTCTAAACTTTGATGCCGGCCTACAAAGCAAAAAATGGACCAGCACCTCCATACATGATGGCAATTGTCAAAACCTGAGCTGTACGAAGAGCCCTTTGAGCATCAAGTACAGCTTGGTTTGAGCCACCATCCCTCATATTACAAGGAAAACATGCATCAAGACTCTTTTCTGTTCTGGCACTAAAGTGGTGGAACAAATTTCCCCTTGGGTCCAAACAGCTGAGTTACTCACTGTCTTCAAATGCAAACTGAAGACCCACCTCTTTCAAGAGTATTTAGCTCCATAAAGATTTATACTGAATCTTGTCAGTCAAAACAATCTGACATTTGTTTTCAACAGCATGTAAGCATGAGGAAACTCTGGATTCTAGCCTCGTCTACTAGCTAAGGATATCTAGGTGAACAGCAAAGCCCTTTTGTAAGTTGCTCTGGATAAGGTCATCTGCTAAATGCCATAAATGTAAATGTAGTAAAGATTTTTGACATTTTTACTGAAACTATTGAACAAAAAATTTGCATGTAATAATGAATACTGCACCAGCTCCAAGGCATACCTAGAGTACTTCAACACAGTTACTTCAAGTCATGCTCATGTTTACTGAATACTTTACCAACATGGTTACTTAAAAAGGTTGTACCAAACATCACTGAAGTGATGCTTCTAGTAAAGTGTTGCTTTCTAGTAAACCCATCGCTTAGAGTACATACCTCTCTTAAATTCTTGATTATTATGCCCATTATCAAAGTCCAAACTTGATCCCTGTGAGCTTCTTAATTATAAGCCAAGATCAAAGCTTTCAGTCCTTTTCTGAAACTCCTAGAAAAAGTAGTCTAACTGCACCTGTACACCTACCTCCATAACAATAGCATTTGTGAAGTTTTTCAATCTGGATTTAGACCCAATCAAAGCTCTGAAACTGCTTTATTAAGGGTCACAAATGACCTACTTATTTCACTCAATATGGGATACATTGCTATTCTTGTGCTGCATTTGACACCATAGAGCACATGAATTCTGTTAGGATTTGTGCAAATTCCTAACCCCTTTGTTTTTTGTTTTCCTTTCTGTTTCTTTCTATCTCTGTCCTATGTATGGAGATCCTGAATGTTCTGTCATGGTGTTGCTCAATCTGGCTCTCCACGATCCTTTTTCTTAGTGTGGCAATTGACTCCATACATCATGAGATTCTGCTCAATAAGTTAGAGCATCTTGTGGTAACTAAGGAATCTGCCTTCACTTGGTTAAAATCATATTTAACTGATTGTTACCAACGTGTTTATTTAAATAAAAATTATTACATTACATTAAAGTGAATTATTGTGTTCCACAAGATTCTGCCCTGGTTGTTCACTCTTTACATGCTACAACTTGGTAAAGTAATGCATACTGTATGCATGGTTTTAACTCATTACTAAGTTGATGATACAGCTTTATATATCAGCTAAACCAAATGAGAAGCATTGTCTCAATAAAATAACAAACTGACATAAAGAAATAAAAAGCTGGATGACAACCTTTTCTCACTTTTTCTTGTCTTCAAATACTGTATACCTATCATACCTATAAAAAACCTAGGAATTGTTTTTGACTCTGTTTGTTCTCACATTTGATACACACATATTGCAACACAGTAAAAGCTGCCTTCTTCCACCTATGATATATAAAAATTAGACATTTAAGATAAATTAGTTTACAAATTTGTATTAATTTTTAACATCTTTTAATAAAATATTACTTACATTTTACTTATTTATTTACTGCTTGTAGGGAAATCATGTTGGAAATTGGCGATGCAAGAATTGCAATAAATTTAGTGAGTATTTTGCAATGATTAGATCACTTGGCATATTGAAGTTCTTCAAAATACTTGACAGTAGTCCAAATAAAATCAAAAACAGTGAATATCTCTCTTTTTTATGTTGTTGTTTTATTTATGTCTCAGTAATATCCCTTCTCAGGATCCCCCCTTCTTATTTTGCTATATAACCCAATATCTGATAGAATCAGTCAGAGTCTGCATGTACAATTGCAAAGAGCTGTAAACATGCACTGGAAGGCTCACATTGCATTTATACTGGGCTATAATTCAGTTGGAAACCAGATCATTTTATTTTCTGAGCTGAATTACTAAGTGGTAATTAATCACAATAAGAAGCACCATTGTTACAGAGGGTAAGTTTTGTATTTTGTTATAATATGTGTCATGCATTTCTGTTACTCTGATCCTGAGATATGGAGTCTAGAAAACAGCATATGACTGCTCACAAAGTATGGATTTTGGATTCTAAGAATTAAAAGCTGGTCTACTGGCAGTTCCTCCCATTACATAAAACAATGCTGGGGGAAAGAGCCTTCTACCTTTCTGTTACTGTTTAGGGCTCAAAACATTTTCAAAGGTAAATTTAAAACATTTCTCTTCATAAAAGTTTTTGGTTAACCCTGCCTTAGAGACAAATGTTTTCTTTGCTGTTGTTCTGTACTACACTGATTATGGGTTTTTGTTCATTATTGCTGTAGTCTTTCTAAACTGTTACATTTATAGGCCAAACACCAAACTACTTTATTCCTAAATCCCTTCTTCGGTTTCTGTTTTCTTCTCTCTTTCCCATGTTCTGAGCCTTCCTACACACTGGAACAGCCTTACTAGCTGTGTAAACCTGACAGTATTTGCCCAAATCCTCCTAACCCCTTTGTTTTTTCTTCCTTTCTGTTTTCTTCCTGTCTCTTTCCCATTTAGATTTTGCCAGGCTGCCACTGTAAATAACAACCTATCCTTAAATACTTGTTTAGGTAAATTTAATTTAAGAGCCCTGTTCTGACTGTTCTGTCCTGATGCTGTCACCTTCTGTGATTGCTGTTCATTATCTCACTTCAGGGTTTTCTGTTATTTGTTGCTATCCAATGTGCAGAGGAGAAAAGGTTTCTCTCAATGTTTCTTCCTTTTGATCTAGGGAGTTTAGGCTTGCCACTGCCTCCTTTGGGTTGCTCAAAAGAGACTTGAACCCAGATCTCCGTAAAGATGCTCTGTAAATTATATAATTTACAGAGCATCTTTACTGAGATCTGGGTTCAAGTCTCTACAAAGTAACTTGCTTGGTTATTATTTGAGGGACAAGTTGTTAATCAGGATGGGGTCGGTTCAGTTGTGTTAGATTAGATAAGCTGTTTACTCACTTTCTTTGCTCACACATTGTTCAAATTTCAGAATAGGTCCTGAGAAGGGGTAATAGTAATATATTCATAAATATCAAAAACAATAAAGGACATTCAGGTTAGAATTTTGTTTAATTTGGATTGTCAAGAAAAAAACTTATATCAACTCTGGATAATCAATTTCCAACAGGATTTCTGAGACATAGTGTTGTTAGTCCTTATTAGCAAAAATAAATAATTAAATAAACAAATTGGTCAAATTCATATTATATAAATATTTAAATATTTAAATTCTGTTAATATTTACATCTCAAATGAAGGTGATACCATTTCTGGCATGTGACTGTACTATAAATACTATAATACTAAAAATACTATGTTTCGGTGAATAAAAATATGTCAAGCTACAAAAACATCCCACAAAATCAGTCTATGGTCCTAAAGTTTAACTGGTGATGTGTTTCTGAAGATATATGGGGATGGGGATAGTGCCATAGGCTGATAAAGTAGTTTGATTAATTGATTGGAAATTTGTTGCCAGAAGTGTTTAATCTTTTAATAACTACTTCTAGCATGATAATGTGCCATGTCACAAAGCAAGTCAGGTCTATCTGAATTTGTAAACGTGACCATAAGTTCAGTGTTCTTCACTTTCCCTACCTTAATGAACTCAACAGAACACCTGTGGGATGCAGCAGAACAAGGGGTTCCCAGCATAAAAGTGATACTAAGAAAGTACTTTTCACAGAAGCTGTTAAAGTGCCTTTAAGAGAACAGTAAATCTGAACAGTGCCAAGTAGAGTCTGACATTATGTGTAGTGTGTTGTGCACCCCCACCAATCTTTCTTTGAAGCCTAAGCAGTAAATATTATGTATCTGCTCCCTTATCTACTCCCTCGATCAAACAACTGGCAGTACAAGGTGACATTTAAAGTACAGCCTGCTACTTTGTGAGTTTCTTGCAATCAGACGGCATCTGTATGTATAATTTGCTAGTGGAAGCTAATTTCTCCTAACAATAGCACATTTTTAATAAGAATGAACTTGAACAGACACACGTTTATCAAATAAAAAAAAAAGTGATTTCCTGGGTGTATGTCATCAACATGTGATGATTCACAATCATTTTTAACACACTAATTCCATGTCCCAAAAGATATAAAGAACATTGTATTTCTAAACAAAATCACACATGCACAATTCTTATGTAAGTACATAAAGGAAGTAGTATGCGCTAGATAACAGCATCTACTGACAACCTGGTCTTGAGGAATTTGTACATTTATGTCTAAAATACCATTTCAGGAATCATACAATGTGTCCTGTTCGTGTGACCTTCATGTATTTATGAACATTTTACAGATGCAACACAGAGAAGCAGAAATCAAATTATTTGAACAGAGAACAAAGAAACCAGTGTAATCTTATTACACAAACCTACACAGAAATCTAAATCTAAATGTAATCTAACCCCACCCATAACCTAAACTGAACCTAACCTTAACTTAAACTTAAACTTAAACTTAAACTTAAACTTAAACATAATAAAATGTGATATTCCTACTGTTGCTGCATGGGTTTCTGTCCGGAATCTGCAAAATCTAATTTTTATTGTAGGTACACTTCAACTGTGAGAAACAGAATCTAATAGTTTAAATTGTTGATTTGCATTTTATTGCATAAAATAGGTATACAGGAAAAAAAAAGAACTTAATATTTGGTATAGAAACCTTTGTTTGTAAATACAGAGGTCTGACTTTTGCTGTAGTTCTTGATACAAATCTTCACCAGATTTCCTATTGGGTTTCAGTCTGAACACTGGCTAGGCCAGTCCAGGACCTTGAAATGCTTCTCATGGAGCCATTCCCTAGTTGCCCTGGTTGTGTGTTTCAGGTCATTGTCATGCTGGAATATACAGCCACAAACCATTTTCAATGCTCTTACTAAAGGAAGAAGGTTGTCCTGTCCCCTTTGCCGAAAAGCAACCAAAGTATGTTTCTAACCCCATGCTTCATGGTTGGGATGGTGTTCTTATGGATGTACTCATTCTTCTTCTTCTTCTTCTTCTTCTTCTTCTTCTTCTTCTTCTTCTTCTTCTTCTTCTTCTTCCTCCAAACATGGCAAGTGGAGTTGATTCCAAAAAGTTATATTTTGGTCCCTGGTGTCCTTAGACAGTTCTTTGGTCTTGACCATGGTGGACAGATTGACTGAGTGTGTGGACAGGTGTTTTTAATACTGGTAGCAAGTGCATATAGATGCAATGAATAGATGTGATGAGTACAGAGTAGGAGGGCTTCTTGGAGAAAAACTAACAGGTCTGTGTCAGGGTTGTGCTGAACAGACAAAAAGTAGAAAGCAGAAGTATTAGCAGGGGTTGAGGGTTTAATTAAACATAAACATGAAACAAATCAAACATATGAACAAAACAACCAGATGAGATACTATACATACTATACTATAAATACTAACATCATGCACAGTAGCCAACAGGAAGACAAGAAGACAAGAAGACAAGTAGGCACTGACTGACTGGAACGAGGGTCATACATAAGAACAACTGGAACATGATCATGACTGGGCAGGCTTACAAATAAGACACACTTGGGAATGGGTGGAGACAGGACATGTGCTCAGACATGTGCTCAGGAGCTGGCGAGGGAGAGGGACCGGAACAGAACCAAGAGGACATACGGGATGAGACATGAACAGGAGACAGTCTTGACAGGAACTGAGAAACAGGAGATGGTGGTGACTGGTTCTGCCCTTGACTCTGGAACAGGAGCAGCAGACTCCACCCACTGGATACTGTCAGTAGGCTCTGCCTCCTGGACTGGTGCATCAACATGAAGTTCCGCACATAGCTCAGGAACTGCCACACATCAGACATGTCTTCAGCCCTCCAGACTCCCCATCAACTGCCTGTCAACAGCCCTCCCCTTGTGACAGTCTGTGAGAACCAGAAATCTGGCTGGTATGTAGGTGATCAAATACTTATTTCATGCAATAAAATACAAATGTGATTTGTGATATGATGTGATTTGATCTGGATTTCTTTTATTCTGTCTCTCACAGTTGCAGTGTACTTACAATAAAAATTATAGACCTCTCCATTCTTTGGAGGGTACACTGATTGTGTACTCGATATGTGTACTATATGTGATCTTGTTGCTGCTGAATACTTTATATACTTATATATATATATATATATATATATATATATATATATATATATATATATATATATATATATACTGTATATTAAACAAGATATTTCCTACAATATTTACTTTATTTCTTTAAACTTCATATAGTTGACACTTTCAAATCTGGGTGTCCAGCTTGAAAGCAAATTGAAGTGGCTGTACAAACCAGAAGCTGTATACAAGAAGGGGGATGAGCAGACTTCTACTTGGTTTAGGTCCTGTGCGCAGACAAGTGTTGGCCATCTTCTACCAATCTGTTGTTGTGGGTGCTGTCTTCACAACAGTCTGCTGGGAGGCTGCATCAAAGGTGGAGATGCCAAAAAATCTCATTAAACTGATCAAGAAGGCTGGCTCTGGATGCTCACTGGAGAGGTGGTGGCTTTTAGGTGGTGAAAAAGTGGACACTCAACAAAATGGCCAATATCAACAACACATCTCACCCCCTCCGTGACTTACTGGTCAGAGTGTAGCACTTTCAGCAACAGACTCATTCAGCTCCGCTGTAGCAAGGATCAGTACAGGAGGTTGTTTATACCAACAGCAATCACACTGTACAACTCCTCTTCACTGTGTTGGGACATCATTACATACTGAGCCACTAACATATTAGACTCACTGAATAGAGACATTATTAGACTTATATTCAAATCACTTTGCATGGACACTTTGAGCCTATCCTGTTATGTGCATGTACAGATACTGTGAACCACCTGGAATTTCATTATGTACTTTACTGATACCTGCATAATTTTTATGCAGTAACTTAATTAATTATATTGTTTAATATACATAATGGGACATTATTTGCTCTGTAGCTCAGTAGCCACAATCCATCCATCAAATATGTTATTATAGACCCATGGTTTCTCAGTCCTGGTCCTGGAGTTCCACAGCCCTGCTCGGTTTGCAGTTTTTACTCCTATAACACACCCAGATACTCTCAGCAAGAGCATATCAATTACTTTATTAATTGGATCACTTGTGTTGGAAAAACGTGCATGGCAGTGGCACTCCAGGACCAGAATTGAGAACTACTGCTATACACAACCAAAAGTCATTCTTACTGACAACAGATCCTTGCTTGATACATTCTTGGATCTTTGTAAAAGTGTAGTATAAAGACCTATCATAAAGAGCAAAGTTGTTCTTGGTAATTTGGAATATGGACCACTGACCACTCTGACTTCCTTGTTCAGCCATCTGATCAGTCAACATGTTCAGCAGGCTGGTGTGAACTTTGGTCCAGTGCTTTAGAACAGGCCCAGTCAGGTTGTGTCTTGTTTCCATATGAGACCAGATACCATGATTCTCATTTGACAGATGGACAGATGCTTGCCAAATGTGATGCATACTGCAGAGAAAATTTCCTAGATATGTGGATGTTTTTCCATATTGCCAGTGTAATGAGAAAACCTTGTTTTTTTTATCATGCAGCATTTATAAACACCAGCTGTCTATCATATTATGTCAAAATTACTTAATGACTGGATAATATAATTGAGTCAAAATAAAATATTATATATATATATATATATATATATATATATATATATATATATATATATATATATATATATATATATATATATGTGTGTGTGTGTGATATGAAAATCTAAAAATCAAGACGAATTTGTTTACTGTTGTCCATGTCTTTCTCTTTTTTCACATTTTTTGGAACCTTGGCATATCCTCCTGCTGGGATAGATTGAGAAGGATAACTAAAAACACTGCTGTGAAAATCAGGGTATAAATGTGAGTGCATTTGTTATGATGATGGCATAATCATGACGGATAGATCATGTCCTCTGGACTTGGCTGGCGCTGAAGAGCAGGGTTGGCCTGTCCTCAGCTGCCTGAGCTGTGCATCTGGGAGCCACTGCTGTTTATCAGGGCCTGTCTGCCATGGGTCAGCTGCTCCAGTGGCCCAGCCAAAACTTACACTCAATACAGAAACACACCTCGGCCAAGCAGCAGACCAAGATTTAGCAACTGAATACTAAAATAAATGACAAGTAATGAATGTATAACATATAAAGAGGTCACAATACATATAGTGCAATAGTGTTGGGACCCCCAAAAAACCATTATTTCTATGGGCTTCCATGTAAGCCTTTAATTGCCTGTGGAGGTATTTATACAGCTATAATTACTTACTTAACTTGCTATTTGCTTACTTTTCAGACCCTGCCACACCACAGGCAAGATGTTACACAGTAAAATTACACCACTTTGTGTTTCTATGTAGAAATTCATTAAATCCATAGAAGTCCATGAGTAACAGCATTCAGCAAGTGATAGTCAATTCATAAAATATATAGAGGCCCAAAGATGAGGTAAGATACTATCAGAGAGTGTGATGATACCAATATGGCTCTTTAGCTAAGTGTAAAAACATGCAGCTTTCATTAATGAACAGTGTCATCCAACAGGGCTGCATGCACTAAAAGTGGTGTCCACACCACATCCTGAATGTAACGAAGCAAAAGGCGTTCCCAATGACACATCACTTCTTGTTCAAATATGCTACACAAATATTTTGAGAATGACAGATACAGACATATCTACGTGCATTGCTACTGTAATGGCCAGTGCTGCCATATTGCTACTGGATGAGTAATTCTCTGCAGTCTCTGGCTTTTTCTGTGCATCATATATTACCTGCTTTAGGATCTTGTTAGTGAGGCACTAGAGATGCAGGCTTATGAAACTTGCCTGTTTTTCCCTCAGTGGAGGTATTGTGCATATATTGACATGCATATGAAGAAAGGTTGTAAGACAGACAAGATGTGGGGAGATCCAGATTCTATAGGCTGCTAAATGCATTCAGTGATTCCTTTATATAGTGTGTCTCAAGTTGCAGTGTCTCGAAGGTGCAAATTCTTTCTATAATTTATATAATTATACATTTGAATCACAAATATGACTTCCTTCCACATGCTGTTGTGTGTGTTCAGATATATTTGTGCGTGCGTGTGTGAAGCACAGTCCCGAGTGTTATTTGTACAGAATGAGCAATGTTTGTGAGTCATGCGGCACTCTGCCCTGCCTGATTGCTTGAAGTTTCAGTAATAAAGTCTATTCCCCATCCCCTCACTTCCTCACCTTATCCTGTGAACTTTCTACAGTTATTTTTGCCAATGCACATACAGTCAATGCCTGAAGTGTCACCTTAAGTGTCCTCACCCTGTCTTCACCTCCACCTTCTCAGAAAACACACAATGCGCATGTACACTGGGTCATGACTCTGCTTCATGTCTGGACCAACTAAAAATTAGGAAAGTTGCAGCCCAAAAAGAATCCCTGTGATTTCAGAATTGTAAACTTTTGTTGTGTACAGAAGGTCTGTTGGCTTACGGCTTTTCGCTTATCTAATTTTTAATTGTCTTATGTGTCTCCCAAAAAAAAAAAAAAAAAAAAAAATCAATCAACATATTACATCAACCATTTAGGAATTTCAGTCATTTTTACTTTGTTTATCAATTTAAGTAGACTAACATGATCATAAATAGTGAACTTTTTATACTTTTATACTTTGCAGCCAATGACTTCTTGAAGTCTGGAATCCATGGACATTCCCAAATGCTGCATACTGGACAGGATTTTAATGCAGTACCTTTAGTTGAAGCTTATATCTATTCACAAGCTTGTGCAAGATGCCTGCCTTTCCAGTAGCTCCGTAACTTTAACTCTTCTTATCAACTTTCCTCACCTTTCCCTCTTTTTGCTCTCTTCCTTCGAGGACAGAGTGTGTTCTTCTACATGTCCCATGGATATTTTCAAAATCGAAGATGCAACCAGGAACAAATTTTTCTACGTGTTCGAGAATGGAGCTGCTGGTCCTGAGAACAAAGGACAAGCCGGCATACGACACCCAATCCCAGTGGAGCTGCAGAGGAGAGCAAGGCTGGCTCTAAGCTAAAGGCTAAGCTAACGGACAACTTGGCGGAGCTGCAAACTGTCCGTTCCCTCTGTCATCATGGTGAATGTGAACTCACTGCCAAACAAGATCGACGAGCTGTCTGCAGTCACCAACCAGTGGATTAACCGTGAGAGGAGCTTTTTAATCTTTACAGAGACATGACTAGCTCAGCACATACCGGATGCTAATGTGGCACCTCTTGAGGCTCACTGCTGTGAGAACTGACAGAGACACTGAAGCATGCTGATAAAAGCAAAGGTGAGAGGGCTGATAATTTATATGAACATATAGTCATGTGACCGTCTGCATTTACATCGCTCGATCGCGAACTGGCTTGCATGCATGTGATAGAATTCATTCTGTTACAGCAAAGCTGCAGACACAGCACCCTGAGGTGTTCATGATCATTTCTGGAGACTTTAATCACGCTACTTTGGACTCTACTTTGGCTGCTTTTCCGTTGTGTGGACTGTCCTACAAACAACAGAACAATCGAGCTGCTGTATGCTAATGTGAAAAAGGCATACAGCGTCACACCCCTCCCCCAATGGGAAAGTTGGACCACAACCTGGACCACTTTCAGCCAAAGTACTGCAACCACTAGATCCATCTGGAGGTGGTCTCCAGAAGTGGAAGACACCACTGACTGGGATGTGCTCTGAAAAAACTACTGGACATTATGGACAATACCAGCCAACCCTCTACACAGTGTCATCAGTCACCAGAGGAGCCTGTTCAGTGAGAAGCGGCTCCTTCCCAGAGTGCAGGACCAATAGACTTAAAACTCTTTTTTTCCTCCATGTCAGACTGTACAACTCCCTTTCTGGGAGTGAGGGAGTGCTAACAGGAGGATGGAGGATGGGAGTAGTAGAAACCCACCAGTAACCCCACAACCTGACCTGACAACCACAACACATGGGCTTTGTGCAATTTACAGTTCAAACCAATAATAATAATGTGCAATACACCCTCCTACAGGACTAATGTTTTCATGCACTATATATTGTTTATATTTATATCTTGTTTTTCTTTACTAAATTAATCTCTACATTTTTCAGTACTTTATTACTTATGCTGCTGGAACCTTATTTCCTTGAGGGAACCACTCCAAGGGATCAATAAGTTCTATCTATCCTATACTATCCTATCCTTATTTGTGTGTGTTTGTGCCTTTCAATTGTGTCTTCAAGTAAGTGGCTTGTCCTACCTACTTTTACGCACACACACACACATGCATGACAGGTGTTTAGCACTACAGTCACTACGATTGTTTATCTGTTTCAGGAAGAACCCTGTGTTTTTAAGGTGCTGACACCCTTTGAGTGAGCCATGACTAATGCTAGTAATGACTATGTTATTGCTCTAATAAGCATTTGTAGGGAAGGCCATGAAATTTTGGTCAGCTAATTGACAGTTAAAATGTCCTCGCAAATTACTACTGTTTTTAAGAGCTTGTTTGGAGCATTCAGAAGTCTGTTTTGAAGTCTTTGCCTCAGCTCCAGCGTGGCTACCAGTCTTAGAACTCCATACAAAATCAGATGATGTACAAGTAGTTAACATGTCTCCTTTACCAGGAGTTAGTCACATCTCTGCAGGGGAACCACTTAACTCCTTCTAACCTCTCGGCTTGGCGATGAAGGCCAAAGCAGTAAGGGACACAAAGACCAGTAATAATTGCACATAGCATTAATACTTAGGACATTGAGTGATTATCTATGAATGGGCTTAGATGTATTTAGAAAATAAATCATTTAGAACCATAGTCATAGTGTAACAATTGAGTACACAAGAGTAGACAAAAGATGAAGACAAGGGAAGTGGAGGAACTTGCAGGGGTTGAGAATTACTTCCCAAACAATACAACATACAAAACAGAAAAACAAAACATATGCAGCTGACAAAAACTAGGGACAAGCAAACAAACTGACTGCATAACTACAGAAACAGATACAATAACAATGGTTATAACAATTACAACAACCACAATCACAAAGGACTGACAAAAACAGACTGAAACAAAGGTCTTAAATAACAGACAACATTTACCACCTCGGGGACAGGATAATGAATGGGCAGGGTTACAAATTAGACACAGCTGGGAAAGGACAGAGACAGGACATGTGCTCAGAAGCATGTTAGGAAAGACGACATGGGAAGACAGAGGTGACCAAAACTGAAACATAACACATAGCCATAAGTTCCCCTCATGCCATCAAATCAGCTCTGACCTGTCAAGGCATGAACCCTCAGATAGCTTTATTTATTTATTTGTTATTTATTTATTTATTTATTTATTTATTTATACTACAGCAGCTCTTCTTTGTGATTGAAGCAAATGGAATAGTCATTGCTCCCCACACATATCAATGAGTCTAAATATTTGTTATTTCTGACATATAGGCTAGAAAGCAGCATGTAACTTGCCGTAAAATACATATATAAAATACACACACACACACACACACACACACACACACACACACACACACACACACACACACACACATATATATATGCACAAACACTTTGCTGAAAAAAATGTCTGTGTCCATGTTTTTTATGTCTATTTATTCTCTATTTGTGACACACAACTTGAAAAAGAAAATTAAGCGTGATCTCTACTTGTGTTTCATGATAACAATAAAAGCCAACAAGACCAGCTTACAAGCCTGGGAAGCAACAACAAACTTGACAAACATGAGTAACAAGTGGACAGTCATCTGCTGGCTTGTAGCCAAGCATGTTACTGTAATTAGCAGTACAGAAGGAAGCTGAATTATTTACCGAGGGGCTTGGCAGGCATGCTGCTGATTTAGGATGAAGTCAAGAGCAGCTCTATGTGGTCTGGATGGGGGAGGCAGGGATGCAGGCTCTTATATTTCTCTCTCTCTCTCTCTCTCTCTCTCTCTCTCTCTCTCTCTCTCTCCGTGTGTGTGTGTGTGTGTGTGTGTGTGTGTGTGTGTGTGTGTGTGTGTGTGTGTGTGTGTGTGTGTGTGGTGGGACTGGAGCAGTTTGTTCATTAAAGCCCTTCCATACTGTTTCCAGTTCACTTAATTAGGGGGGAGTTGCACCTGCACAGGTGTTGAACTCTAAAGGGACCTGGACCCCATTACTGCTGCTCACCATCAACAAACTGCTCTGATGGGAGCCATGATGGATAATTAAGGCCGCTGCCATCCAAACATCCAAGCATATCTGGAACCGTGAGACAAAGCAGAGTTTCCCAGAACTGGAAATATGTATTGTTATAAAGAAGAGAAGTATTCTCTATTTGGGTACTCTACATTATACCCAAATTCATGTAAAAATTTCTCATTTCTAAAATAGTCCACTGAAATTCAACAAATTGAAAAACTTTATACAAATTTGTATTTTAGGAATTGTGCCATTATTTTTTCCCCAATCTTCTTCCTTTTACTTGATCCCAACTTTCTGAAAATGAAAAGGGTAATGAAAATAACACTGTAGTTGGAGTTTACTAGGAACGTTTTGTTAAATATGGTATTCTTTGTATTAATGAAAGAACAATTTGCATTATGTGAACAGATTACTCTGGCTGTTTGAGGAAATTCATTGTAACTCATTTTATTTCAGTAGTTTGCAATTTTACATGATTATAGTACAGGGGTCGGCAACCTTTAACACCCAAAGAGCCACTTAGATCTGGTTTCCATGAAAAATGAAACCCTGGGAGCCGCAAATACTTTTTGACGTCAAAAATGCAGATAACACTGTATATATTACTTTTTCTTACCTTTACACTTTGTATAAACAACTATAGTGGGCTGCTTATGAAATCCATGAAGTACTACAGAGAAAAAGCCATCATCTTTATAATGCCTTTGGGCTTTTGACACATGTAGCAGAGTCTGGACCTCAATTAAAAAAAAAATTAACTGGAAAAACAAAGAAAAATAAACATTTGCAAAATATCTGCATAAATATTTATTTGAGCTCGTTAATGGGACTTCTGCTCCTGAACCTCTGTGCAGAGTGTCTGCCAATTGGGCTGTACAAAGTCACGTTCAGCTTTAGAGGACTGTAATCTGTGTCTATGAGGCACAAGTAGTGTTTTTGGTGCAGTTCATGGTGCAGAACAGCTGCTCACCAATATATGTGGATGCAGATCCAGCTCCAGATTAGGAAGACCGGCTGTGTTTCGGCGGGTAAACCGGTTTCCACAAGTGTGACGATTATTTTGAATTATATTTTGTAAAATAATAAAATATAGTTTTATTTGAATATTTGAAGATCACAATAATCTTCCATTTCAGAACTAAAAATTATTTATTTATTTATTTTAATTAAAATTTTAAGGCAGAGCTACAGTATAAGGATGAAAGTGCCGCGTCCTGAGCCGTGGGTTGCCGACCCATTATAGTATGAATAGTGGAATGGAATGTGCTGTATATTTGTAAACTTTAGCCTCATAGCCAACACACTGAAATATATATAATCATTTTTGATGCTCTCAATGAAAATTATTATACATTTTCTTCAAACAAATATAACCCTTTGCACAAGTTAATGAGCATATATTCTTAATTTGCTTAATTTATCATATTAGGGATAAAAAAAAATGTATGATGTTATGTATAACTCTGTGTTGTTGCCATTCTTGGACAGGTCCAGCTTGTAAAAGAGATCTGTGATCTCTGTGGGATAAACCAGATAGCACTGTATGTTTTAAATTTTTTATTTAACCAATATTTTATGTTGACAATGAGTTGGTCTCGGATTTGCTGTGAAGAATTGTAAAGACCACAGTCCAGTTGTGTGCAAGGCCTCATTTATTTATTTATTTTTGGTCCTGCAATAAATGAACTGTGTGCAGAATGCACTGAAAAAATGTATCCACTAATTCAGGTCCATTTTTCAAATGTAGTCTCAGACTGAACAACTTGTTCTTGGTCTCAGACTTGATGTGTCACAATTTCAGACTTGAGTCATCTCTAATGGTCAATGTTTTGGGCATTACTTGGATTGATTATCAAATTTACGTCTATCTGGTAGCTATTTGTCTTCATGGGCTAAGATCACTGTTCACTGCAATCACGTTTCCTCTGAGCTGATGAATCTTTCCTCACCTTGTTTAGGATTGTATTTCTCAGACTGGGGTCTGCAGAACAGTTGTCAAAAGAAGAACACCGACCTAACTTTGGCCAGTCTTTTACAAAGTACTTGGACAGGGTCCTCCTTATTATGTTGCACAAAGGAAATACATGCCCAGACTCTGTTTATTACATCTCTTTGACAAGAGCAGAAGGTTACCGCCCAATCATACCCTCATCAGTAGGAGCATGCAATTCTCTTCCTCTAGATGAGCGACAGTCTCCTTAAATAAAAGGAGCTCCCCTATAATGAGATTTCACTGATGGGTCTTGGAAGTCAGACTGACCTTGCTGAATATTTTACCCTCATTTAGACCAAAAACTCTGGCCACCAGATCAAAATGGAAGATGTTTAATTAAATGTGTGATAGCTAGATTGGAATATTTATCTTGATATTTTTCATTCTCATCTTCAAGCCCCTGATTCCATTATCTTTTGAACTCAGCACATCAAAATCTAACCTGCTGAAACAAGGGAGCTAATATCATTCAGTGCAAGCAGAACTTCATGATGTAGACTGCATTCTATGGAACTATCTGAGGACAAAGGCATGGAAGAGTGTATAATGTGTTTACTTATGCACTAGATACAAAGATGTTGAGATGGGAATGCCTCTCTGTCATCGCAGTAGTTACAAATAGATGAGTACAGCCCAAGGCATACTTTGTCCTCACTTTACAGGACATTGCTGAGTTCTTACCTTGGTACTCAGAATAACTATACATAGAGCTGTGTGGTATGAATTAATGGGAAATGATGAAACATCATTGTGAGTGGCTTTGATAAAGAGGGGCCCCTGATGAATCATCTGCATCTCTGTACTTTTTCAGCTTCCTTTACTGGAATTTCTTTTGTATATCAAATTTAGTAGTAATATGTATTCTCAGTTATATTATTTGGATTTAACTTTGCAATGATGCAAAGAGATTTGACCATTAGTTCTAACCATGGCACTAATATTAACACAAACATTAATCTCAACCCAAAACCTCAACCTCAACTCTAACAATGGCCCTAATATCACAAGTATCAAATTAATTAATTTTTTCCATCATTTGAAAACATCAGCACCCCATTACCTCCAAAACAGCAACTTTACTGGAATATAAAAAAACCTTCAGAAGCCAATGTAAAAACACCTAGTTTTGAAACACTACTATCCATTCATCATGAAAATTTCACAAAATGTAAAAACCATCTGTCAGATTTGAATAATGTCAAACATTTAAAAACTGCAAACATGGAAATACAAGTTTTGTGTGTGATAAAATCAATTTATGACATTGTGAGGGGAAAAGGTAGATAACAGGTATCCCTTTAATCTGTTACAGTTAATCTTGCCTATTGAGATTGTTGTAACATTTGAACTCATACTGTTTTTGATTAGTTGTTCACTATATAGAAAAGAAAAACAAAGATAATTTTAAAATATGCTGTGCCTTGCTCCCTTATACTTTGTATGTGTGTGTATCAGCTGTCTTTATTTAATGTCACATCAATGTGCACATGAAAAATATAAACCTAATTTTTACTTGATTTAAAAGATACACAGCAATTAGGGGTGAGGGATGTGGTACAAACAGTAAATCATAATAAGACATTTTCAAAATACAGTTATACACTGTATACACAATTAACTGAATTTGGTTTGATATTCTGACAAAGACAAAATGTACCAGAAACATCAGATTCTTAAAAACTGCTATTAACATACTCTCCCTTACTATGATTTTTATTCCAAATTTGTTACACTATATACTATATCCAGTTTAACAGTCCTAATTACACTCTCTGTAATAAAACATTATCAGTGTTCTTTAAGCACTGACAAAATCCACAATTTGCTCAAAGAAGTACATTGTGTATCATGGTGACAATTATCTACAATAAAATGTACTGTCATATTTCCCATCAAAGACGGACTTCCCTACACTAAGTACACATGTGTCATAAGGGCCTGCAATTTGACAAAAAAAAAGGAAAAATGAAGAGTCTGGACCAACTCTGCCCACCCCTAATGCCAGTGTTGTAAAAATATCTGTAAGGTTCCTGTACAATTGATTTAATTAATCTGGACATTTCTTAGAGTTTTTGGGTAATATCCAAGTATCACTATTAGACTGTAAATACTATGGAAGTATTACAGAAGGTAATTCATTTCATGCAAATAATTCCTTGTTATTTACGTGTTGCTTACCTAATCCTCAATGACCTATTAGAGACACTAACTGCATTCTGACACTAGTACACAAAAGCCTGATCTGAATATAAATAACACTACAAAGCTAAATATATCTCACAGGTAAATATTTCATGTGTGGTCAGAGAGGATTACCCCTTTCTGCTGAGGGCACAGCTCATCTGACATGAGTGTAATTACAACAGGAGGACTTCTACAGTCTAGCACGCCATTACCACTATCATTGTAAACACACTGATGATGCACAAAATACTGCATGGATGTATCTGTGTGGATATTTCCAGCCAGGGACATAACTTACTCAGCTTCAGATTCCTATGTTGCATGAGAAAAGAGAACTTTGATCCAGAGTTGATGTATAACAATGAGAGCATTTCCTGATGCACACAAAGAAATTGTCCAGCCATAATTGTCCTGGCTGCTGAATCTGTAATTTGGCAATAATATAAATTCAACTGAGAAGAAAGTTCACAGAGTGAGATTTGCATGCACAACTTTCATATAGTCCCTTGAGTATAGCTGCCTGCTGGGGCCCAATGAATGGAGAAAATCACTGGAGAAATAGACTGCAAAATTGTCATTAAATACCCATAGATGACACAGCAATAACACAGTAGGCCATGCAGAATACACTATTCCCTACACCAATGTTACAGGTTAAAGAATCAAATTTGTGATCCTATTGGGAACTATCAAGTTTTTTTCCCTTTACTCTTAAAATGAGGAATGAAAAAAACACTCCAGAACAATCCAAGGGAGACAGTTTTAATTTCATTGTGCCCCACAGCTATGACCCAAAATTAATTGTCCTTTTACAGTGGAGAGAAGTTCCTCTTGAGACAGTCAGGGAAACCGAGCACAAATGAGATAATTATGAGCACTAAGATCAGGCATTCCCACACTGTAAAATCCTCAGTGGCAATGGATTAGGCAGGACTAATTGTGCAGGAGTGTGCTCACTGGCTTGTGTGAGCCAGGATGAAAGAAAAAAAACCTAAGTTGATCTTAGGCTCTAGAGCTTTGATGGAGACTTTCAAACACCTATGAACAGTGTATTCTACCAGAACATAAGAAAATAAGCAAGAATCAAATCAGAAAGAATGAGGGTGTTTAAGTGTCCAGCCCTGCAATTAAATAAGGGAGGATCTAACAAATGAATCAGTGGGGGATCAGAACCTCTGGTTAAAAAAGGGGGGTATGCCATTATTAATAAAAGGGACAAACACCTCTAACAATATTTGTTGCTGTCCTGCATGTAAGCTTTGCTTTTTACAGTATTTTGTTATTTAGTTTGTGGTTATGTTTGGTCATGTATTGTATATTACAGTATTTTCCAGAATTCTTGGAATAGCAAAGTTAATTGTTTTTCTACACCTTTGACAGCTATTTCTGAATTATTAATTATAGCATATGAATTATACTATTATGAAGCTATTTATTGTGAAGTCTTTTCTTTTGTAAATGGAAGCATGCATGTATGCATTTCACCTCCCAAGAAGAAGACTGAAGCATGAAAAGAAAAGAAGCTTACATAAATAACCCAGACAAGCCTCATATTAGTGCAACAGTAAATGTCAGTAGTTCACTGGCCTGGTGTGGTTATTGCAAGAAAACTATACATGGCCACACAGTTCAAGTTCTATACACCACCATGCCAAAAGTACCTTGATCATGAACTGTGGGACTGACATTGGGACTGCTCACACCTGTGTAAGTTAGCAGGTGTACTCTTGTGAGTATGGTTGAACACTGGCCTGTGCTCAGGGCAATGCAACATGAATTAACTGAGTTGGAGTGAGGCATGGAAGTGGGTGTTATTTGGATGAGTTTTCCATTTCTGATGTTGTGTTAGCATTCCTCATCTATAGTGTGATGTGTGTACTTGAAATATGTCATACAGTGGACAGCACTGTCATGCAATTGACTATGGCAGAAATTTTTTATTCAAAATTGATATTCAAACTAGAAAGCCCCACACATATATTCTTAGTGCAGTGTTCTTTAGCCTCCAGTGCTAGTCACAGGACAGAAACTAGTTATCATATCCCATTACTTATGTCATGGAATGTAAAGAAAATTACACTGATATATGTGTGGGGCCTCCTATTTTGAATATGGATATCATTTCTACTAAAGTCACTTGTCTGTTTGCACAGGCAAATCCAGCTAGATACAATCAGTCATGATCATTAAACAGTGGTGTTGTGTGTTGTGATCATTAAACACTGTGCTGTTGTGTTGTCAGTCTACTCTCATTTACTTTTGTTTACCTAGAATGGGAATAGCCTGACAAAAAATGTGGTATGAAATGTGAATCAAAAGCAGTCTGTCTTCTAGTCATCTCAAACCAACATCCATAGCAAAATTATTGGCCTTGCTGTTTCTTGTGACAAGTCTTTGGTAAGGGAAGGCATCTATTACTTTTTAAATTTGGTAATATTATATACATTAGCATACTTCTAGCAAATGTTAGAAATATTAACTACAGAACTTAGTGTGAAACACACCCGGGCTGAGGCCATGTGATAGAGTTCCAGCCAAAGCCTGGGTGGACTCAAAAGCAGACAAAGCAGAGTTTCTCAAGGTGGTTTTAAAACCCTGGCTGTCTTGTTGGTGAAACAGATCTCTTGCCAATGCTCTAAGGGGTTTGAAAGTGATCAGCAACTTTAATGGCTTTTTGACCTTGAGAACTGGTGTTGGCACTTATAGACACTGAGCATAGAAAAACAAACCAATAAAACAGAGTACTCAGGAAAATTACAGGCCACAACACAAAGATCAGAGTGGTAGGGGGAACAGTGGAAAAGGCAAACAAAATAAATGACTTCTTCAACCAGTTCAACCAACTCATGTTTCCAAACATGAAGCAGGAGGCCCGAACAATCTATCTATCATTACTGACTCTGAGGGGAAGGTCCTTGGCAAATCCTGGTTTACCTATTTGGTCTGGACATTAAACTGGGGGTGATGCCCTGAGGGAAGGCTGACAAAGGCTCCCTGGGCAGCACTGAATTCTTTCAAGAAATGACTGGCAAACTGAGGGCCTCTGTCAGAGACCAGATTAATGGGCAAACCATGAGTGACCAAAGAGGAGGCTAATATGCCCCCATTGCAACACCTGGGTGCATACTGAAGCTGGAACAAAGACCAGTCATATCTGTGTGTTGGGGGAGGACCACACCTATGCCCAATTCAGACGTGTCGACCTCTACCATAAACAGTAAGCCGGGATCACAGAAATGTATGGTTGCTGATCTCAGCCTGCTCTTCAACTCATCAAATGCTTCCAGGGCTTTGTCAGTCCAACACAATGGACCAGGGTGTTTGCAGGTGAGGCTGGTCAGGGGAATTGAACTAAACCAAAGTACCTGACAAACCAACAATAGAAGATGGCAAAACCCAAAAAGCATTGAACAAGCTGGAGTGAAGTGGGGTGAGGCCACTCTGCTTTGATGGATCCATGGCTAACTGCCCCTTAGAGACCACAAACACCAGGAAGTGGACAGACTTCTTCAATTTGACATAGAGATGGTGCTTCAAGAGTTGCAGGACCTGTCGCATGTGCTGGATGTGATGCTTCAGGATTTTGCTCAAGATGAGGATGTCATCCAAATACATAGATACTGAGGGCTTTGTGAAGCCCTTCTTAGACAAGGTGATCAAAGATGGCTGGAGCATTTATCAGCCCGAACAGCATGACCAGGTATTCATAGTGGCCAGTAGGGGTGATTTTTCTTCCAATATTCTCCCGACCTGATATAGACAATGTGAAACTTGTTTAAACCCTGGTCATCAATGCAGGGACATAGACCACCAATTTTTAATCACAAAAAAGAATCCTGCCCCAGCAGGAGAGAATGGGGATTGAATAACCCCCTGAGCCAAAGCCTCCTAGATGTTCTTATCCATGGCTGTTCTCTTGGGGCCAGAGAGGGAAAAGAGATAACCCCTAGGGGAGTGGTGGTAGGTTGGAGGTCAATAGCCCAATCAAATGACTGGTGTGTAGGAAGGACCTTAGTCATTAATTTCCTAAAGACCTCTATTAAATCCTGGTACTAAGGTGGCACTGTGCTTAAAATGACTGGCTCCAGGATAGGGGAACTGAAATACCTGGAGCTTAAAAACTGGATTTACCACAGATGTGTGTGTGTGTGTGTGTGTGTGTGTGTGTGTGTGTGTGTGTGTGTGTGTGTGTGTGTTCACTATTTAAAGTATTAATGCTACTTTAGAACAAACAGAATTGGGGCTCATCATCCTACCTTGGGTGGAAGCCATTCTGTTATAACTCAGACTAGGGTCAGACCATAAAAAAATGAGAGTGGGCTCGGAACCCAGACCCTCTTCTAGTCCAGATATTGGAAACTGCATATTTAAATGAACCAGAATGGGTTTACTGGTAAGCAGATGAGAAATAGCTTTAGAGTGTGTGCCAAAACAATAACACTAATTCTAACTAGAACAATAACAGGACTAACTAAACCTGAATCTAAAGAAAGCAAAATACACAAAATTACCCTAACTCCCTTATACTAAAAAAGGAAAAAATGTTAGTTAAAACAAAAGGCACTTACCCCCTACTTTTCCTCAAAGCTTTGAGTTTGCAAACTGTAATGACTAACAAGTTAACATGGTAAGGGTTGGTTTGAAACGGATGTTCTATGTAATTTAAGGGGAGGAGCTCTAAACATCTAAACACATCAGTCTTCATCAAGCTATTTTAGAGGGAACTCCTCTGGTGGAGTAATGACAAAATGTTTTTAATTAACTCTGTCTAACTTGGTCTGATTAACTTGGTCCATTCCCATGAAATATCTAGCTAAGAACAGTTCTGTCATCAGAATCTGACCTCTAATGAATGGCCAGTGTTAGGTTTTGTGCTTGTGTTTGCCCTGCTTTTGGTTTTACCTTTCAATGTCCCTGTGTCCATCTGCTCTAGTCTTCATGTCCTTGTTGTTGTCTGATGAGCTAGGTAGAACACTGTTCTGTTTGTTTTTGTCTTGTCACCTCACTTGTGCCTGCCATTGCCTATTTTTCCCAGGTGCTCTCCAACATCTCCAAGCTATCTCTTTATCTCTTGTTGATGTTCGTCTTGCTGTATATCTATTCCTGTGTGTTTCAGGCTTTATCTGGCTTAGTTTGCGTTATGTCTAAAACTGCTGTGGATTTTTCTGTTCCAGTTTGCCCTCACTTTGTTTATTTGGGTTTTACGTTTACCAGTGGGAGTAGTATTGTTTGTATGTTTACTTTTAATAAAACTTAGCCTGCCCCCTATGCAATCTGCAAAACAGAGAAGTCTAATAAAACAGATGACCTTTTACCCCTAACTGTACACCAGGAAAGTGGACCCTCATGGTAAGGGGTTTTCAGTTAAATGGCTGCTAAGCATATGTTTAATAGCCTCTGTATGTGTCTGCTAAATTGATTTAGATTTTATTTTTAATAGTTTTTAAACTGGGTCATCCCAGGAGTCATTAAATAAACCTATCTCTCCATAGAGGGTGTGATACCACATTATAATCCTTTGCAACCATTATTTACTTTGCTGTTATTAACTTATGCATTGTTATCAGTCCCGCAGAATATTTATGAACTAATGAGGTCAGTCTTAATTTCACATTATCTTGACCACTAATCACTGGAAAAGCAAATTAAGATCTGGCTGTTTATGAAATGCTTAGGATTATAAAACAACAGCAACAACTAAGATTTAAAATGAGAATTATTAGGATAACTTACCCCATCCAGCCATGTCTCATCATTGCATGATGACCAGCTTTGAAAACAGCAAAAATTTATTTGTTTCCACAAATTTAACAAATTTGTTTAATTATATTCCAGTTTAAATGCCAAAATAACCTTCCAGTTCATGTATACTGCTTTGTCCAACTGTCCATGCTACGACTGATCCATGTAATGGGGTGGGGCTAATGATATCACTGACCCAGAAATTGGATAATAGAGGAAAATTAGAAGGAAGGGGCTGTTTGCCCTCTTTGCTTAAACAGTGTTCAAATTTCATAATCAAAGTCATACTGATAAAAATAATAAAAGACATTCAGGGTTTTTTATTTAACTGTCAAGTATTTTGAAGAGTTTATTATTGCAAATATTCTTGTCAATCAAATTTTTATGAATAGTTGTAGCATTTTACATTTGAACACACTCTGGATGACAAATGTCTAACAGGATTTCTGAAATATAAATATTTTTTAGTCTTTATAAGTAAAAGAAACAAAACATTTAAGGCAAATGTAAATTCATACAAATATCTAAATTTTGATGTAATTTACATATCAAATGAAGACAGATTTGAGTAGTCTATGATCTCCTGAAAAAAAAAAAAATTCTAACTTTTTGGGGAAAAAAAGTATGCCAAACAACAAAAATATCCCAAAAACGCCAAAAGTTTAAGCACTCTACTACTGTGTGTGCAACTTTATGCTACATGTGTTATAAAGCTGGGTCACAATTATTCTTTTTCCCTTTCTGGAATGGTGTTTCACTGAAATCAGCCTGATACCAATACTAGTACCCATCAGTACTCGATTGCAAAGTCTAAAGTAAAAGCAGGCTGACCTGTTTAACAGATCTTATATCAACACAAGGTGGAGTAGCACATCCTATAATGTAAAACCATATTAAACACAGATTTACATTAAAACAATATCTCTGGGGACCAAAACTGGGAAAAGGTTTTAAGAACAATTCTGCACTAATGGAAAATAAAAGCAATATTTCCAGCTGATATGTTTGGACTGCATAATGGGTTACGAGCAGAAAATCCAACCTCCTGCAATGTTTTAGGCTTAAAATTTTATTTGGGACAAAGACCTTAGTCATTAAATTCTCATACAGCAGCAAGTCTTGCCTGATGTGGCATCCCTTTCGCATCTCTCTGATAATAAAAACTCCTATCAGCCCTCTAATGGATCACCTCCAGACTTCATCCAATTTCTAGATCTACAGTGATGACCGGTGCTGGCTGGGTCTCATAGCTGATCTCAACATTCCTCTTCTTCAGGCAGCTACCCTGGGCCCTTAATGCACTATTGATTTGTTTAGCTAATATATTTCTTTTTGCTCAGCTTGGGAGGATGCCATGTAATAGGTGTCTTGGACAGGTCTGAATCTCAGAAAAATGAGCAAAATCTGGATATCTGGAATTTGAAGGTGCTACAGTATCAGAGGTTTAACTGAGGTTGGGCTCAAAATTGATTTTGTTGTATAAGTAAAGTAAATAAGTAAAATTTATTTATATAGACAGCTGTCACAAAGTGCTTTACAGAGGACCAAAAAAAAACGTGTTTAAACAGATAAGACTTCAAAGACTCAACTACTCTGAAAAATATGGTAGAGTATTCCATAATTTAGGAGCAACAACATCAAATGCTTGATCACCTGTAACCTCGATGAATTGTATCCATTGCTCAACCGGCAACCAATGCAATGATGAAAGTAACAGAGTAATATGACAACTTTTATTTGATCTAGTAAGCAGTTGAGCTGCAGCATTTTTTATTGTCTGGAGGTGATTTTGAGCAGACACAATAAGAGATGTAAAAAGAGCATTACAGTAATCAATGCGAGATGAGATGAAAGAATGAATAAACATCTCTAATTCTGCATTTGAAACTGTAGATCTCAATTTACTAATGTTTCTTTGGTGAAAGAATCATGATCAGTTGTTTAACATGTGTGTCAAACAACATAGACTGGTTGTAGCTAAACTGTCAAGTTATGCAAACTCAAATGGATGGCTGAAGAAAAAGACCCAAAAGGATGAATGATTAAGGGAATAACTAGAGTTGTGAAATAATAGAACCATAATCTAAACTTAATCTAACCTTTATCTTAACTTTAACTTTAACCATAACTTAGTCACCCTAACCCTGCCCTTAACCATAACCTAAACACAACCTAATTGTTATACTTAACCATAACCAAGAATCAATCTAACCCTTACCCAATCCTTAACCATAACCTAAACTCAGCCTAACCCTTACCCTAACACTAACCTTAAACATAAAGTTAAGTCAAGCTTAACCTAAGACTTAGCCTAATCCTAACCATAACCATAACCCAAACTTACCCTCACTATTTCCCCAAGCAAGAATGTGAAACTGTTACCATTTCTGCATAAGTTTACATTTATAAATTCTTTTTTCAGAAGCTCTAAAATGTAGTAAAGCAGCATACTGTGACAGTGCTGTATTCTATTTTTATCTTCGAGCACATGGCTTGCATATATTTGGCAAAACAGTGCCACCAGAGGATGGGTGATCCTTGTGAACTGTAATATATATAAGAAATATCAAATGTTAACAGATTCTTGGGGACATTTGTGATCATGTTGCAATTAAACATTGTCTTCCAATAATAATGCACAACGTCACAAAGCAAAGTCTTTAAGACTGTTTTAATGAACATGACAATGAGTTGTGTGCTCTTCACTGGTCTTTTCATTAACCAGAATATACTAAAACACCTTTGGCGTGTGCTAAAATGGGAAGTGTTCCTTTAAAATGTGCAATATTAGTAGAATAATAGAATAACTGAGGCTATGTCAGGAGTATACAGACATAGTCCTGGCCCCATATTATTCCTTATAAAATGCTGGGTCTGTTTAAAGTTGTTTTTATTCCAAACTACATGTCATAATCAATTGATAGTTGGAATGTTTTCATAGATGTAACCAGCATATATAAAGAGTAAATTTGGATACAGTACGTCACCAATATTATTTGTCAAATAATGTTTTTCTTTCTATTATTAAGTCTTTATGTTAGTATAATAAACCTTTGATTATAGAATACCTTTCTTAACAGCATCAAAAATCTGTAACAAAATGCATTTTATACTAACATGCCCAACTCCAGTAATAATGTTTTTCTGTGTAACCTGACAAAAGAAGTGCTTCTGAAGAAGAATGTAGTGCTTGTCTTATCTGGTCCTAGCTTTTATCTCTGAATGAGTTCCCAATTGCAGTGCACCATTCCAACTATATTACACAACAAAACTTTGCCTAGAAAAGTTTCTTTGACTCCCCCCTTGAGGAAAAGAAAGAATACCAAAACAAGTAATCAAACCTCATGAATGACGTTTTTCTCTGGAGGATGCAGCTCACTTTTCTCACATGTTTACATATAAGTGGATCTTCAGGTAGAGCGAACTAGGACAGAAAAGGTCAAGCAAATGTTAATAGGAAATAGATTTTTGTCTCAAATGCTAAATGGAAATGTTGTAAATGTCGTTAATGTAACTGCCTCTTCTGTTATGCTGGGAGCAGCAATGACGGCACTATCCCAACAAAGCCTCATTAGCATTGTTTAATCACCACTCACATCTGTTAATACAACAATTAATGGAACCAGAAGGCGATGCCACATCCACACCACGGAGAATGAATTATAGCAATCAGATTATATTAGCCCTGTGACAATGTTCTAAATGCAGTGTGAAACACAGCTCTGGAATGAGCCTGCAAAGCAATATTGCTTAACCCCCTCCAGTAACAAAGCTAATATAAACTTCATCTGTTAAGGATATTTGAAATGGTGCAAGCTTACTGTGGCACCAAATTAGAACCAGAGGGACTGGAAGGCAGTAGTCTATTGACACAGAAATTAAGTAATGTTCATAAGTGTTAGTATTGTCTTGCATATGAAAGTAATGACAGTGGAAGTTATCTGCACTATTAAAGGCAGTGGCTGGTGGGGAATCGAAGCCTTGTGTGAATTAGCCAGAGGAAAGCAAGAGACTGGCCTCCCTAACCTTCATTAGCCACTGTCAGTGGGCTGTGTCAAATTGGACAAAGCTTGTCACCAGATAGCGTCCGAGCACCTGCAGGGAGAGGGACGAAGACAAATTGCAGCAGCAAAGAGATAAGGCTGTTATTAGAATCCTCCCCTATCTCCGACAAATGAGGAGAGAGCACACCATTAAAAAGCAACCTGAAGAGGACATGACAGTGGTGCTCTGCACAATTCTGTCATAACTCTCTTGGCGGGGACATGAGTGGGGCAGTGGACATGGAAGCATTTTGTTGCTCAAACTGAGTAGAGCATGTCACGAGCAACACAGCTACTTAAAACTAATGCTATTCCAGACCTTTAAAGACTTTGGTTTTGAATGATGGTTCTAGTGAAGGACTGTGATAAAGGGGGGGAGAGAGAGAGAGAGAGAGAGAGAGAGAGAGAGAGAGAGAGAGAGAGAGAAAGGTTGATATTACCAAACGCACAATGGAATGGAACCACTTTTTCAGATGGGAGTTGAGATAACATTTCCAAAATGGACCATCTCCAAAAGAGAAGTCTCTCTTGGACAGAAAATGAACATGTGGTGAAAGTCAGGTTGGAGAAGCACCAGAGGCAAGGAGGTCTGAAGGCCATCTGCAGTGATGGAGAACCACATGACACAGCTGGGTCTATACACAAGCAGAAAAAATGAATTAACAGTAGAGGTGGGCGGATCAGTCCAAATGTAGATAATTTAGCTACCAACGCTGGTATTGATATTGATCAATACTCGTGTAAAAAGATCAATACTCAAGCTTTTTTTCTCTCCTGCACGCATTGACTGCTGCGCACGCGCATACATCAAAGTCTACTACTCCGATTAATACCAAAATTCCTGGCATTGCCCACCACTAATTAATAGTATTAGCGTATATAGATCCCACTGGTAAGTCCAGTGTAAAGGATACTCGAACACACTGAATGCAAACGTTTTGCATGAGAATGCATTTTGTTCTTTTTTACAATCGTTCTACAATGAAAAACATTTGCGAGGGAATTTGCATAACATAATTTTCTTATTTTTTCCTACCTGTGACCTTTCAGAGGCTCTGTATTATACAGGATGCATCTCAGTAGCAAATGAATTGGTAATTTCTGTTGCTGATCGGTGCAAACATACTGTTCAGCTAGCTAACAGACATGTAGTTAAACTGCAGTGGAAGAAAGGGAGATGTTACAGACACACATTGTGTTCACAACATTGATCAAAATGAACTATTTCTAAAGACATTTTTTACATTTGACATTTATTTAATTCCTATTTACCAAAAATGTTTTATAATGTATAACAAACAAATTTGTTGTCATAGAAATCATATATTCTTTTTACAGCATATAATTTTACAGTTATTAATTTATTATTATGTTAAAATGGAAGCTGTAATGCCCTGTAAAGAAGAGTAATATTTGCTGTGATATAAAATACAGCTTCTCTCACTGTGAAAACAGTTTCAATATATATATAAAAAAAATCACATTTTGTAGGTGCTGTGATTAAATGTACATATTTATACTGAGAAATATATGCTGCTGCAAGTTACTGTACATTTCAAAGTGTTCCTTTTACACTGTAACTAGTTAGGTTAGGCTCTAGTACTTTGTACCTGTTGGTTTTTGAGTGGACATTATTGTCTCATAATGCAAAGCAAAATAGAAAAAAAAGGAATAATTCACATCTGGAAAAATGAGAAAGAATGGCAGACAACAATGCAAGTTCTGCGGTGAAGGCAGCAGCAGATGAATTTGGATGCACTCAGTGTTTTTGTGTGTGTTGTGGCCTTGCACACTGACTGCCTCACACTGGATTGAAACACCCTAACCCAAATGTTCAGGTGCTGTTCTCAATGACAGTAGCAATGCAGAGCATGGATATGCCTATTAGCAGCTTTGTCATTGCATTATTAGGAGGTTAAGACAGGCAGATATTATGGCGCAATATAATTCACTCTTAAATTATTACTGACACAGCATTCATACTGGATTACAATCACAGATGTTGTCGGTAATCACTTCAATTATGAATCCCAAGGTGAAACTAATCCAGCTTGTTTAAAATTGAATTCTATTACTTTTCATTTCAGTCTTAATCAAATGTATCAATGTTGTCTTACTTCTCAGTATTTTTGTACAAAATGAATGTATGAATGAATTACTGAAGGCTAGCCAAAGGGGACTGAATGTCAGAATTTAACTTTGCTTTTGTACATTTCATCAAAAGAGTCTTTTACACTTTTCCAAAGTTTCAGTCAGGAAAAAAAATCACTTTAAGAGTAAATGACAGGACATGCATTATAAGTAGCTCCACAGATGGTCATTTATTTATTAACCCTTAGGCACCTAGCCCTATTAATTGTGTGTTTTTGACATTGGCTCTTTTATTTGTAATAACACAGTAATTGCATGAGTCACATGTCATATGTTGATATCTTTGTGGAATGCATTTGACTTCTTAAATGTATAATTACTTGATGTGTAAATACTATCAGTAGTTTAATATCTCGATGAAAGTGGCCAAGTTGTTATCAAAAATTACCAAGTGCCTGTTTATTTTTTACTTATTTTTAAATGTAGAGACTTCAACCTGAAAAAGAATTTTAGGTTTCTGGTCAAAATGGTTGCAGGTGGGTGTCTGTAAATTAAGAGTAAAAAAGAATGATATTTTATAAAATAGCTTATTATAATAATGTTGATACAAAGAAAAAGGTCTCTAGAACTGCTGGTCACAGCAGGCCAAGCCTTGAAGTTATTTGTTCAGGGCCAATAAGAACAACATTTCAGGTAATAAAAACTAAGCACTTAGTTATTGTAATAGATTTTAATAACAGGAGCTTACAAAAAGAGTTATTATTATTATGAAATTATGATTTTCCACAATTAATTACTCACCATAACAAAATCTCTATTTGGTACAGTGGGTTCTATGGTTTCTAACCATTTATGTTTTGTGCCAGTGTGTCAAGGAATTATAAAGCTGAGATCACAAGGTGTGATTTTGCCCTCACAGTGAGGGCATAGGGCTGAAACAGTTTTAAATAACCAGAGCAGCCCAAATATGGCAAAGCAACATACCCACCTCTGACATACACAGTAAAGACACCTGCATTACTTTTTCTATGTGGATTTTTCTCTTCTATTGCTTTCAACATAACTGTTTTAATACAGTTCTAATCAAGCTGTACTGAAAGAGTACTGACAATGTATATATAAGTTTAAGATGTATTTCAATCATATTTTGAGGCAAATCTATCGGAGTAAAATATTTGATGCTCATTAGGCATTAGATTCTAAAACATCCAAGGATTACAAAAGTAATAACATTAAAATGACCTTTTATGTATACTCTGTATACCTTTTATGTTTACTGTAGGGCAGAAACTGTATTCATGGTTAGTTCTGCTATTTTCTGTGCTATTTTCAGTTTAAAGTAAACTTTAAACTGGCATGGTGGTCATGGCAACTGAACTGCTTTTGGTTTAGGGACATGTGTTTTCAGGTGATCATCATTTGAATTAAGGCATATTTCAGACACAAAGATTTCCAGTTTCCTGTTTTATGCTTTACTACTTTTTCTGAATATCAGTGCTTTTAATTTAAAGTGTCTTTATGTATGCTCAATTGCTGAATCCTGAAGACAAACAGCCTCCTGTCTCTACCTTCTCTGTCTTATTGTTATAGGCACCAACACTGTAAGTAATTACTTTTCAGCTGATCTGTATTTTTGCTTATTGTCTCACTTGTGTACTACACCCAATAAGGAATCAACACATAGACCCATTTCTCTGTACATACAGACCTGTATTCACATACCTACAATCAAAACCAGAAGGCTATTAATGGGTAAGAAACATTTTCACAGACTGAACTACTTATGCTCAATTACCAGCAGAGAAACTTTAAAGCATAGTAGTTTAAACTTTTTCACTGGTCTTCCATAATCCCAGTACATATTGAAGTAGCGCAGTCAGTGTCTCTTCATATCGTTAGTGTGTCACTTCAAAATTCTTTCTCTGGGCTTCAGAGAATGTTTTATCTTAGAAAAGAGGCTAGCAAGACAGCATTGAAAATCACTACAGTATCTTCACTAAGTGGTATTCCACATCTCGTTTCAAGTCTCTTATTAAGAAATGATGAGCCATGTGCTTCCTCAGCTGAAATGTAACACAGCATGAGGAATGTCTATAAAGTGACGTTAAATGAATTGGCCTGGAGCACTTCTGCGTTGGATACTCCCCCATCCAAGGATAATGATTTATGCTAGACAGCTCTCTATAGAAGGGATACATACACAATAAATGTATGTACTAATGCAATAAATTTGTGTACATGTGTACATATTTTTGTGTACATATTTGTGTACATATTTTTCAGATGAATAAAGTACACCAACACAATTTTGTCTCATAGTTTACCTACTTTGGCAATAAACATGTGCCTTATTTTCACTCAATAAAATACATCAAATCAAAGTATATTTTTTTCAGTGTAGCTGAAATTTTATTATGCTATACTATATACTATACTATACTATACTATACTATACTATACTATACTATACTATACTCACTGTTTCAATTAAATGAAAAGTAATATTTGTGTTTATGGAAAGTAAAATAATTATATTTTCACAATGCTGGATAATTATTTTAGTATTTAGTATAACCCAGCTGCAGCATTAGTGACTGCCATAGTAACAACCCAAACAATAGTTTTTTTGTGTTGATTTAGCATCATGCTGTCAATTAAACAGCCAGTTAAACAGTTTAAGTCAGTTAAACAGCTTCTCATCAAGGAACAGGACATTGTTTTAACCAAAAGTATATACAATGTATTACTCACTTTTAGATAAAATCAATAAGGTATTAATTCAAACAAAAATCTGAATATTTTCTTCTTTCACTGTATTTTTCAATTTCTACCTGAACATTTGGTTATTTGAAAAATACTTTATCTGTGTGATATGTTTATTGTAATTAACCAAATAAACTTGTTAGAGTACACTTTTTGTCTTCTCTTAATATTTGGTATATTAAATGTGCTTTTGAATTTCTATGTTTAGTCAAGTGCAATGTGCAATGCACCATGGAAATATATGCTCAGTGGATGCATTTGGTATCTCACAGCATGATTAGTAATTACTAATGATAAACACATGAAGACACTGAATAAATATGCTGTTCATTTTATACTGTTCACAGTTTCATTCTTTTAAACACTACAGGAAACGATATAAAGTTGTGAAAATGCTTGTTTAACTACAATACTACTATTATAACTATTCTGTTCTCATTATGTAATGACAGAGTTTTATATGGTACTTAGAAATCACAGTAAAAACCTTCAATTAATAACTTCTAATGGTTAAATCTAACGCGAAGGGGAGTGTGAGCTTAAGGAGAGAAATGGTGGCACACTGAGATGTGATTAGTGTTCACTGTGGCTGCAGTAGCATGGAGGATGATTGATGTGATTAATAAAGCTGTCGTCATGATCGTAGCTGTTGTGCGAGAGACGGAACAGTTTCACTCACTCACACATCTTCTGCTTACTCACACAAGTAAATCTTTTCATACTATCAGACCTGATCAAGCCAGGCTGCTTCATTTCCTCCCAGTCTAACATTTGCCACTTCCATCAACCTTTATTTCAGATTAAAAATACATCATATTTCTTCAAAAACAAATCCTTTGGTAAATGCTGGAAATTCTGCTGGAAATAACCATTGAAAAAGCACCAAATAGGCTAATAATGAATATGAAAATGAAGACATAGATAGATAGATAGATAGATAGATAGATAGATAGATAGATAGATAGACAGACAGACAGACAGACAGACAGACAGACAGACAGACAGACAGACAGACAGATAGATTGTGCAGAGAGATATGAATGGAAGAGTAGTAATAATAATGTCCTTCCGTTCACTGAGTCTGTCAGTTTTCTACTTGTGCAGATAAAGTGTCAGTGCAATGATTGGGTTGAAGAAGTAATAATGTCCAGCCATATTCAGTGAACATGTTCTGTTAGAGGCTCAGTGTTCAATAATGTCCTGACACAGTGAAGAGGAGTTGTACAGTGTGACCACTGTTGGTATAAATGACCTCCTGTACCGCTGTTTGCTACAGCAGAGCTACATTAGTCTGTTGCTGAAAATGCTCTTCTGTCTGACCAGTAAGTCATGGAGGGGCTGAGATGTGTTTTCCAGGATAGCAGTCAGTTTATTGAGAGAATTCTTTTCCACCACCACCTCATCACTCTGCAGTGAGCATACAAGAACAGAGCCAGCCTTCTTGATCAGTTTGTTGATCTTCTTGGTGTTTCCCCCTTTGATGCAGCACCCACAGCAGACTGCTGTGAAGATTATAGCAAACGCAGACTGGTAGAAAATGGCCAACATTTTGCTGCACACATAGAAGATCCTCAGAAAGTAGAGTCTGCTCATCCCCTTCTTGTACACAGCACCAGTGAATTATTGCTTCACTATATATGGGACTAATCTCAGTTTATCCTAATAGTAGGTTTACTGTAAAAAAAGGAATATTTTTTTTGTATTTGTTATATATCTTGAAATACTCTTTGTATCCCAATATCTATCAGCAAATCAAATTCTCTTATGACATAAAGAAAAACATTTCTATTGAGGCCACAAGACTATAAAATACATTCCATACCTTCCTGTCTCCCTGCCTTCCTTATGCCAGCATTCAGAGTCTGTTACACGCTTGCTTACAAATGTTGTGTTTTAGTGTTTCTAAACTGTAAAATACAATTTTCATCATGACTTAAAAAACAAATGTAAACTAGAAGCAAAATGTGACAGCAATGCTTACCCTTGTACTTCAAGGCTTGCAGTGGCCTTTACAGTGGACAAACCTATGAACTGCTGAGCAGAAAACATGGTTAACATTTACAGGGGTTGGACAATGAAACTGAAAAACCTGATTTTGGACCACAATAATTTATTAGTATGGTGTACTAGGGCCTTCTTTTGCGGCCAAAACTGTCAATTCGTCTTTGGAATTACATTTTTGAAATACAATTCGGGTTATCACCTGAACATCCCTTTCAGACAGCTTCCACTTGCGTCCACAGTTAATCCTGTTGGATGTGGTTCGTCCTTCTTGGTGGTATGCTGACATTACCCTGGATACCGTGGTTCTTGATACATCACAAAGACTTGCTGTCTTGGTCACCAACAATTTGTCCTCTTTTGAACTCTGGTATGTCACCCATAATGTTGTGTGCATTGCAATATTTTGAGCAAAACTGTACTCTTACCCTGCTAATTGAACGTTCACACTCTGCTCTTATTGGTGCAATGAGCAATTAATGAAGATTCACCACCAGGCTGGTCGAATTTAGCCATGAAACCTCCAACACTAAAATGTCAGGTGTTTCAGTTTCATTGTCCAACCCCTTTATGTGTTGTTTAATGTGGAATATCTTCATAATTATGGAGCCAATATAGCAGCATTGTTTTCTGGCATAAATTCGGTTCTGAATATATGATGTATGTGAGTATCTGAAATTATGGAGATTTTCTGTTTGAGCAATGCAGTCAGGATCTCTGTTATGAAAAGTTGCATGCCTATACTGCCCAAAGTCTGCATCTTGAAGCTACCAACATCTGGGTTGTATTTTATGATTGACTGTGAGTTGTTGCTGTCACAACTGAGTCATGTTTGTTTCTGGTGTGGCTGGAGAACTTTACATATATGCTGCTGGAGTCAGAGAGAATAAACTATTTAAAACAAACAACTTCATATGGACACGTGAACTATAGTTGAAACTAACAAGCTGTGTTTATTTTGCTTATAATCTGTATGTATGTTTGATGCTGTTTGTGCTGTAGTTATGAGAAAGTATCTTTTAGTGTATATTGGCTTTAAACAGGATGTTTTAAAGTTAAGGAATTTGTTTGTGGTTCTTGTAATGAGAGATTCTTCATTCCACTTGAAGCATGAATTTGACTCCTCTGCTCTCATGTACCTGTAATGTGTGCTCTGCCTGAGCAGTCTAGCCCTGGTGTTTGTGTGTTGTGGGGAGTAACTTTAGGCCTAAAACATTGAGAGTGGGATATTTTTGTTGATAGATAGGCAAAAACCTAGATTTTGTTGATTCTGACAATGTAAATATGGCAGCTTTTTTATACTCTAATAAAAATCCATGTTAAATTGAACAGAAGTAGAAAATAAATGCTTATAAAAAGCATTTATATAAAAGTTTATTTTTTATGTGGTATACTTACATTGGACATTTATTTCTGTCCAGAGTTGCATTCATTTTCCCCATGATCTTGTACTGATGATGGGAGATTTTGAAAATGGCACAACTGCAAGTCTTCTCCAGCACATCTCGAAGGTTCTCAATGGGGTTCAGGTCTGGACCACGTTTTCACAATTTGAGCCAAATGAATCCTGGCATTGTCATCTTGGAATATATCAGTGCCATCAAGGAAGTAAAAATATATTGATGCAATAACCTGGACATTAAGGATATTCAGGTAGTCAGATGACCTAATTCTTTGGGCAAAAACAGTTCCTTGGCTTTTTTGTGATTTGCTGCTTCACAACCTAGAATTCAAATTGATTATTTGATGGTTTGCATCATATCATTTAGAGAAGATGCCTACAACTTTCAACATTTGATTTTTTTTTTTATTGTGAAGTAAACACAAAGAACAAAATAACAGAAAACTTTAGTGTGCATGACTATTCACCCCCCTAAAATCAGTACTTTGTAGAGCCCCCTTCTGAGGCAATTACAGCTGCAAGTCGCTTTGGATAAGTCTCTATGAGCTTGCCACATCTTGCCACTGGGTTTTTGCCCATTCTCAAGGTAAATCTGCTTCAAGTAAGATGATTTCCACTGGTGAATGGCAATCTGACTACAGATTCTCAATTGGATTAAGGTCTGGACTTTGACTAGGCCTGTTACAGGGCTGCAACCCAGGTAGGACATGGAATGTAAAGCCACTGGGGTTGAGACCTTACATGTATTTGTATTAACGCAGACAACATCTGTAGTGGACTGACAAAGAAAAGATGAGATGCCAGGTCTTAAGTACTAAATGACATAGATAACACCTGAGATAAATTAATGAGGGGGCAGGTAAACAGACTAGACACAGGTGCCAATGGGTGGAACAAGGGAGGAGACATTGACTAAACAAACACAAACCATGTGCTAAGGAGCACATGGGAGGAACTGACAGTAGAAAGTACTGACAAGTGACAGACCCCTCCCAATGCACAACTCTGGGGTAAAAACAAGACTCCCCAAAGCTGACAAAGGGACCTGAAAACAGACAAGACAGACAGGACTAGATACTGACAAGACACATCCAGGACTTGGACTAAGGAGATAAAACTGCGGACAAGCCTGGAATGGGGAACAGACTGGAGAAACATTAGACAGGAGATGTAACATGAGGCACAGGTGACTGGACATAAGGGTAACTAGACAAGACAGGAGACTGGACATGAAACCAAACTTGGGAAACATCAGACCTAAAAGAAGAAAATGAAGAGTGGACAGGAGACTGGGCATGAGATACATGAGGAACTTGAGACAAGACAGGAGAGACAGAAGATGAGACTGGAGACAGAAAGATGACTGGATCAGGGGAACTTGAGGCTGCACAGAAGGCACAGGGGACAGGATTAAAAACTAGATTGGAGGCTGGACTGAGAGAACTGGAGACAGGGAAGATGACTGGACTGGAAAAACATTAGTCTGTGCATAAGACAAAGGAGACAGGACTGGAAATGAGACAGAGGATGGGACTAAGGGAGTTTGAGACATGATTGGAGACACTGACACAACAGGAGACAGGATTCTGAATGAGTCTGGAGTGGGCAGAGGAACACAGGGACAAATACACTGACAGGACAGACACAAAAATGGTGACAGGGACTGGGATGATGAAACCAGACATAGGAACAAACACAAGAACCAAAACAGGTATATTATTAATACATGACAAAACTGAAACAAGGGTGAGAACATGGATACAGATGTGGATACAGGCTGAGACCGAAATATAGAAAAAAGTTATGGGCCAACATCTGGCAAAGGTCCCAATTTTCCATGGAGACAGAGTGAGCACAGTTCTAAAGGCAGATACAGTTGAAGATTATCTCTGTGCTGACCTCCTAGATGCTTTTGGCTGAGGCGCAGACATGGTCATAGATGCAGCTACCTTAGACACCACAGGATCACAAATGACAGAATTATGAGCAGCTGACTCCACCCTCCAGACAGAACCAGGAATGGTAGACTCCGCCTTCTGAACAGGATCATGAGCTGCTGACTCCACCCTCCAAACGTACAGAACCAGCAACAGCTGACTCGGCCTTTGGAACAGGAAGATGAGTGTCTGACTCCGCCCTCCAAATAGAGCCAGAAATGGCAGATTCTGCCATCTGAACAGAAACATGAGTGGCTGACTGCACCCTCTGGATAGAACCAGGAGCAATTGACTCCACCTTCTGAACAGGAACATGAGCGGCTGACTCTGCCCTCTGTATAGTGCCACACTGGATCTCTAAGTCACGTGCCCTGCTCACCTTTCTAGAAGTAGCACCCGTTTTCTTAGCAACAGTCAAAAAAATCTATTTGGGCACTGCCTTGATGGGAGCTAGCACAGTACGCAACCCTATTGCCCTCAGTAGTGCAGCCTGCAGGGGTTCGGGTAGCTGGCCCCACTGAGGCTGGTGAGATACGGGGGCTGGGCTGAGCAGTCCTTCCCACATAGCTCAGGAACTGCCAGATATCTGCCATGTCCTTCAGCCCAGCTCTTGCGGAGCCAACTCTCAGCCCCAATTTTCCCCACTGATTAAGGGATAGTCCTCAAGTGAGGGGGGGTGACACCGCTTCCTCCAACTGCTGGGTTTGGGCGTCTCAGTGACCCGTCTCCAAATGGCCTACTCTGGAGAGCCAGCCTGCTCACTGCAAAACTGGAAAACCCCGCTAATTCCATAGTCATGCTCAGTCCAGCTGTCAGAATTGGATGGATGGAACAGATGATTAAGGGTGCGGAGGTAAAGCAGAAGTTGATGATTTAATGTTGAACATGAACCACAAGACAACCCCAATACACTGACCAATACAGGATACAAGACTGATGGAAACAAAAACATGACATAGACTAACAAAAGGAAATGCAAACATGCAAAGCAGTAACATTAACAGTAACAAACATAGTAATAATAACAAAATCAAACAAGGTAAGTAATTAGTAGTAGTAATTTCACACTTGTGAAACAGATTAACATCTTTTCCATGACCACAGGGTGTGTCTTTTGACATGCTTGCTTAACAAATGAGAAGCTACTCACTGCATCAGTTAGGGTTAACTAACTTGTTGCCAATTGAAACAATCACCCATGCAGTAATTTTCCAATGGAAGGCTCTTACTTGTTTGCTTAGTTAAATCCAGGTGGTGACCTGTTTTTGGCCAGACAGTGTATAATGGATTAAAGATCAGAACACTGAATGTGTCAAAAACCCATGACAAACCCAGTACTTCACAGAACATGCAATAAAATGCAAATTTGAATTATACTTACAAATTACAAAAAAAATGTTGCATGCATGCTAACGTCACATGTCTAAATGACAGTGTCGATCTCTTTTAGAGCTCTCTTTCTTGTTCATTTCAGACCTCTCTTCAAATGAACTGGGTTTCCATTTCAGCTAAATGTCAGTCTGTGCCTGTTTCAGAATTTCATCTGCTGTTATAGACAGAGATTTGGTTTTGAGGTCTGCTGAATTTGCTATTTTGTTTAAGCTCAAACATCTAAAAGTCTCAAACCACATGTGATTGATGAAAATGAAGGTTCTTTTTGACCCATTGAAATGCTAGTAGGTCACCACTCAAGACTGACAACAAAACTCAAGCATAATTATCCCTCATAAAATGTGAGAACTCTCAAAAGTGTACATTTTATTAGCTTCAGGCTAAACTATTCATATTAATCTAAGGTGCATTTCTAGTAAAGAAGGGATTTTTTTTTTTATGTATATTGTGATTATGTAAGACTAAATATTTGAATTTCCAGCAATATAACATCCACTTTATTATTCCATACCAGTGTGAGGAAATGAGAGTTCTATGTTCTTTGATGACCTGTCAGAAGCAAAAGCATTTCCCAAATGCTTTCTTCACTATTACATTCAAAAAAAACAAGGGAGATTTTTTTTTTAAATAAAGTTTACACATAAAATATCACTACAGGGAAAAGACTTCTATTACTTCACACACCGACCATCACCCAAAAAGGTTTCAGTATAAAAACAAATGGAACATGAGGCAAGAAACTCTAAACATAGAAAAACAAATACGTCTCACTTCATTGAGTAGTGTAATGGATATGTGAGTGGAAAGTGCATTCAATTTTGACTGTGATTTTTGGTGACATTTAAGTGGGAATATAATGTCTCTTAGGAATTACCATGGGAAATTTTAGACTTGTACAGTCTGATGCAAACTGAGGACACACATGCATTGCCACAATAAATGTAAATTATGAAACATGAATCTGCCTCCGTTATTCAATGAAAGGATATTATGCATTTCCTCTGGATCAAGATATTAAACTTCCTGAAAGTAACTGAATGAAGCTTGTGGCAAATTTGTAGAGATCTAAAGATATTTTAGTTTTTGAGATCAAGCTTTATATTATGTGGAAGAAAATACTTAATTAAATGTCTGTATGAGGAATGATTAATCTGCAGTTTACCTCCAGGTCAGGTAGTTGAATGAAACAGATCATAGTGGCTAAATGCACAATTAGTCCCTTTTTTAATTGTATGTGACCTCGACTGTCACTGTTGTGGCCATTAGCTCTAAAAACAGTATTCAGGGGAAAGATCAGTTTATGTTAGAATACTGATTGGTTGAGGGTTTCCTTAGAATTAGACATTTCAAATCATTTTTGTGCAAGTTAATTCACAAATGCTGGGTGAAGCACAGTCATTCTGTGAAAAAAAATGCATACCTGCTTTTGGGCTTTAATATTGACTAAAAGCTGATGTTATCTTTAATATGAAAGAACTAATTATACTCTCAGCCTCTGGGCTGAATGAAACTTTTTGCAAGTTTACAATTGTAGCAAATTAGCAAATTTGCTAAACAAAATCTGCTAAAAACTGTTCACTCTTTCATCACAAGCAGAATGAGGCTTATCAATCTCAAACATTAAAGCACTGAACAAAAACAGTAATACATAAAAGAGCTTGTTTTTGTTTGAAATAGTATTTTGCAGGAACCCATTTATTATTAAATTTTGGACTTTTCTGAAAAGCACTGTAGCTGTTTCAATGCTTCAAAATGTTGTGAGGTAATGTTTATATAAACACTGCATTTAAATTAATAAGATTGTAGCATGTACAGTTTTACACAAAAGTTTGAGTGCTTTCATCATTTGAAATAATGAATTATTATGCATGTGAAAAATCATCTATATTAATTATCTTTTGTTTCTGTGAATTTCATTGTTGTATTTTCCAGCATAGGACAGCACAGTAGCATGGTGTTTAGCATGCACTTTGCCATTATATTAATGGCATTTTTCATCTGTAAAGGTTGTCCAGCCTTGCAACTGCTGCATTTGGTGTGCAGTGCATGGATCAGCCCTTCATTCAAAAACAACAAAGATAAGGGGATTATACTCAGTAACAATTAAGCACCAATGCAATATCACTGTCTACTTTAAAGTTAGGGTATTTCTCAAATGACCAGAATAAGAGGTGCTGCAAATATTGTTTTCTGTGAAGTATATCTCTGCACAGGTCCACGGTGAATGAGAGGACAGGTTTGTTTGAGTAAACCAAGTCATAAGAATCTTCTGTTATACCTGATCTTAACCTAATCTTAACCCTTCTTAATGTTTGTATTGAGTTTTACTTATTTATTTAGAAAGTCTTGGAAGCAGCATGTTTATGTGAAAATGTAAATTTCTTGCTCGTAGGCCCCACCTACATTTAGTCAGTGGAGCATCACAATGATTTTGAAGCTCTTATAGGTAGCAATGTAACATAATGTTGCTTTAAATTGCCAATGGTTAAACCTTTGTCCTTTGGGAATTTAAAGATGATTTAATACAGAGATGTTCTAGAGATGTTGTTAGAAGTGTTGCTCCTTTGGGTTGTAAATACAGTCCAGAGAATAATAGAGAGGGAAAGCCTGGGGCAAAGACAATGTTCTTTTCTTGCACACAATAACAATGTCCCTACCTTCAGCCCTTATTAAAAGCACAACACTGCTGCTCTCTGTTTGTGGTGACATGTTAATATTTCATATGACTGTTATGACAAAAGGCCTGAAGCTATATTTTCTCAGCTGAACCTTTCTTCATTTTCTCTTCTATTTTTCACTTTTGTTAGTTCCTGAGGTTTTAAATAACCACTGTTCTCATTATCCAAATATGAGGTTTGCATAATTAATATAATTAGTTATTTATTTCAAACTCTGACCTTATTTCACCATCTCAAACATGAAGAAAGAGAATGGCATGACATGTATGTCTAGAGTGTAGCAAATCAGAGCTCATGTGATATCACCTCGTCTTAGGGTTTGACCTTCGAAAAGCCCAAGAGGATCGTCTTGTAAGGATCATGTGTTGGAAAGGAGAGCTAGAAGCAGTTAAAGCTTATTATGGGCCACTGACTCCAACCCAGCATGAAGGCAATAAATAAATAGTGAACTGTACAAAGGTCTACAGGATGAATATAAAAGAGCCACCAACCAGAAAACAAAATGCTATACTTGTTTAGGCCCTGTTTTGATACACTGTTTGTACACAGGGTATTTCTGAACCAGTAGTGGCTCATCCTGTGGGTTGGATGTGAGACCTGATGCTTTGGCATACACAGCTTGAAAAGACCTCTTTTCTTTGACAACAGCAAAAAGAGACTAAATTCTTTTCCTGCATTAGAGAACATCCATGGCCCTCTGCTGGACAATATCAAAGACCACATCAGTCTTTGAGAAGATTATTTTATATGTGTACAACATGAACACAAATTCAAAATTCTCCAGTTTCATTACAAAATCTTTGGCACAATCCAATGTGTCATCCTCCATGTGTCAGGATGATGTGCTGAACAGATGAAGACAATGGAAGCAGAGGTAAATGCTGGGGTTGTGGATTTAATGAATATAAACAAAATACAAAACTGAAGGATCTCAAACCATCACTAGATAAACAAAAAACGCAAGCTAAACAAAACAAAGAATCTGACTGGAAGACCATAACTAACATGACATGACATATGTACATGTACATACATGACAGCAACATCTACAAGGACTACCCTAAACAAGCTTCAACATCAACCATCTTCAAAAAGGACACACAAAGAAAGGCTGCAGATCTTAAAAACAACACAACATTGGACACACCTGGAACAACTGATTATGAAGGGGCAGGGTTACAAATGAGAGACAGATGGGAATGGGTGGAGCAAGGGAGGAGACAAGACCAAAACAAACACAAAGCATATGCTAGGAGCACATGGGAAAAGACAACTGAGACAAAAGGTGAATCGGACTAGAACACAACAGAGAAATGACACCATGAACATCAATATCTACAGATTTAGGAGAACATGTGACAAACCCAGAGAGTGATGCAAAAACTATTCTGCATTCAGACAAACAATTAGCCCCTGTGACAGCACAGATTAAGTGTGCGCAAGGGGCAATTGCCTTTACTTTGGCCTACAGACCATTGAGGGCTCAAGCAAACAAAAACAGAACGTTGGACATGACAAGCAATATCAGTTGTTTAATTCACCTGCCATCCAAAAAAATTAACAGCTTGAATTTCATCTCGGATCTCATCAGAAACAGTGGCTGCAAGAGATCAAGTCATGTTGAATAGAATAAGACATACCAGAAAACACAGCTGATCACTGGAATTGTGTGACCAGGGCAGAGTCATATTTAGATAATCTTTCTGTGAATTTTAATTCCTGTAATTCTCCTTGTTGGATGATTCACTACTCTCCTCATGCCCCCTAAATGATAGCTCCTGCCTGCCAAGCAAGGCAGTAACATCAATAAGGCGGTTTAGGAAAGCCCTGATTTGTTTGACTATTTCATTATGTTTTGCCACTTGAATGGGAGCACCTTCATTAATTGCATGTTCAACCCTGCCCCTGACCAGGCAACTTAACCTTGCACATGCACTCACATGGTCACATGCTCTTTTCATGCCTTTTACATGCCCAATCAATGTTATACAGATACCCAAAACAGAATTTTGACCAGACTCTGATTGCTCTCCTGCTGAGCTCTATACAGTGAAAGTCCATGATTGCGTTGTGCATCCCACTGAAAATTATGATTAGTGTTTGAATGTGCAGCTATATATTTTCAGAGTTCAGTGGATTACTGAGAGTGTCAAATCCAGATGGAGCTCAGTCAAAACTAAAGTTCACATTTCACATTTACCAGTATGGGTACCAGCACCTAACTGTACTTTTTCGGTACTTTAATCTAGTTGTATTTTAGAAGCCAAGCCAGTGTTTATCCTGTTTGTTTGTTTGTTGTTTTTTGGGGTTGGGGGGGTGGAGGTGTTGTTTTGTGTTTTGCTTGCCAGGTTTGAAACTGGGTGAAGACATATATAGCCAGAAACACTCCACAGAGCCACAGACCCGTTTTTAGAAATGATATAGTAGACGTTGTGGGGATGGTGGTGCCAGTAAACTGATACTATGTGTTAAATTATTTTCTTCTTTCCCCACCCTGGAATACTTTTATTTTCGTTCTAAAAAATGTCTGGGTTACTGCCAGACTTGAAATGATGAAAATATCATCAATGAAGAAAAAAAAAGTAAATATATATATATATATATAGTTCTTCACTTATTTGTTGAATATCAACATCTTTGTGATTATCAAACTCATATGAAATTGATAGGATGAATAAAGGATATTGGATGAACTGATATACCACTCACTACTATTACATACACAAATACATAGCGTATGGCTTTAGGATTATAGCAAGAAACTATAAAGTTTGGGTTTTGCCCTACATGGATTGAGTGATTTTCCTGAGACATCTTGCAAAGAATTTCCTGCCAAGCTGGGGAAATAATTGATGAAGTATTTTGTAGCAGTTCAAATTGGAGTTTATCTAAAACAAAGCTTCAATTTTTTAGCAAATCCTTTTATCCAAGCTGTCTGCAGTGTTTCTGTCCATCTACACACACAGTTTAACAGCCTCTCTCTCTCTCTCTCTCTCTCTCTCTCTCTCTCTCTCTCTCTCTCCATTCTCCAGTAAAGCTGACAGAGAAGATTTAGGCTGCTTGAAATGATGTGGACCCCTTTCCTACTCTTAGAGCTAGTTTTAATGTGTTACACCCCCCTCCTTACCCCATCACTGTTGCCTGTCAGCTTAGTGTCTGCAGTAGGCAGAGTGAGCACTCTCTCACTCACTCTCTGCTGTTTTCACCTTCTACTTCCAGTACAAATCCTGGATTCTGAATCCAGTGCCAAAAGTGTTGCATAGCTTTAAAAGAGCAGTAAGTAGTATTTTAATAGTTTGGCTGTCCATTCGACATTACATTTCATGTAATTTGTAAGGCGTGTGGCTTGGTTCACCAGTTTATCGTACGATAATATCTGCTTACAGTTTTCCACTTTTCAATTTAATCATTGTTGTGTCTCTGGTAGTCTACAGGTGTCCCAATGTGGTCACAATGAGTGTAAGGTTGGAACAATGTCCAGTCTACACAGCTCCACTGCTTGTGCTACTATCGTCCTCCACAGGCGATCGTAACCATGGCAACCAGCACTCAGAAGAAGGGGCCTGCAGCACACAGCCTGGAGCACACAGCCTGGCCCGTGCCTTATGAAATCATGAGAGCTTATGTTATTATGCCCCAAAACTAGAGCAGCATACATACACCTTATCACTGCAGCAGACAGTAACACTGCAGCACTACACACCAAATCCCCCCGCCAAGCATCAAACATTTCATAAGCAATAGCACAGAGGACGCATATTATTCTACTGGCAGTACAGCAGTAATGCCTCTGTGAAAAAACTATAGCAATAATGGACTGGAATCACATGGTGGGAAAATGGGCAAATACTATGAAAATGAAAAGGAAATATACAGTATGTATTTGCTGCTCATAGTTATTTCCTACAAAGACATTTCTAAGAGTATTTCTGCACATCAAAACATAAGTGATATTCTTCAGTAAAAACGCGTCATTATACATGACTTGGTTTTTCTGTTTGTTTTACAAATAAAAATCTGGAAAGTGTGTCATGCATTTGTATCCAGCCCCCTGAGTAAATATTTTGTAGGATCACTTTTTGCTGCAAGTCTTTTGGGGTATGTCTCTTCCAGCTTTGTACATTTAGACGCTGAAATATTTGCCCATTCTTCTCAGCAAAATAACTCAAGCCCAGATTGGATGGAGAGCATCTGTGAACAGCAATTTTCAAGTCTTGCCACATATTTTGGGATTTAGGTCTGGCCATTCTATCACATGAATTTGCTTTGATCTAACCATTTCTTTATACCTCTGGTTATATGTTTAGTGTTGTTGTGCTGCTGGAAGGTAAACCTCTGCCCTCAGTTTTTTTGCAGATTCCTGCGGTCTATGAACTCGCACCAGGGACACAGAGCTGTTTGTTTTGTCCTGAGAGTGTATGATGATATATTGTTCTCCAGAGGATGGCTAAACAATTCACAATGTGCAAATGCACTTGCAGGCAGCAGTCGAAGGCCCAGGGCTAGACTGGTCTGGAGTTCAGCCCTGGAGGCAATCAGCAATAGGTATTCAGTAGAAATGACTTGGAGATGCAAGCAGTTTTTGCCTTGTAGAGCAGAGTGCATAAATGTGATGGTCAGTGTAATAATCATTCGATAATTACTGTTAGATTTTCACACTCACCATTTCAAGATAAGCTAATTCAGTTCAATGTAAGGTGTATGTTTAGGATTTTACTGTTGTTCATAGATAATACAGGTACTGTCAGTGCAAATAACAAACAAAATATGTTAAAAAATAAATAAATAAATAATAGAAACAACAAAAATATTGATCTGGTTGAGAGGAGGTTGTTGTGGAATTAACTGTCACACCAAAACATTATTTGGGTGGTTCTTTGGTTGTTAAAATGTTAAAGTCATGCTTCAAGCAACTTTAATCAGTAACTATTTTGCAATGCACAGATAAACCCATATACTAAGCACTATACAAAGGGTTATCTGAGCAGTGCCAGAGAAGAACCGTTTTTATTTTCCCATTACAAACATTTTTTGCAAAGAATGATGCGTGTAAAAAGCATTACATATAAAACATTTATAAAAATGTCCCACATCTCTTTTACCAAAATGTCTCTTTATGTAACCAAAGGTGGGTCTTTATTTTTAAGAGTACCAGACTGAGCTAGCCAAACTGTTCTAAAGTATAAGATTTTAAAATTCACTGACATAACACATTTGCTCATTCATAAATGAGGATTTCTTATGTGTTTTGTCAGTAGTTGTGTGAGCTTATACTCTTTTCCCTCATTTGAATGTGCATTAACATTTAAACGCCAATTGAAATCTTTAGATTGTTTTTGAACTGAAAATGCAATAATTGTGATGAATATTTGTAAAGATTAAACTGACAAGGACATTTGTTCAATACAAAAACCTGTTCAAATAAAATAATAATAATAATAATAATAATAATAATAATAATAATAATAATAATAATAATAATAAAACAGAATGCCATTTACTATTTTTGTTCTTTATGTATGTATCATTATTATGCCATCCCATCCCAGGCTCCTACCTTGAGCCCAATAATTCCAGGTAGGCTCCAAACTCCAAACCATGACCAGAATGTAGTAGATAAAAAGATGAAAAAATAAATGAATGTTTTCCTTCATTATATATTATAGATTTGCATTCTAAGTTCTTAAATTGTGTCATAACTGTATCTGTCTTTTCAATTCAGTGCTTCAAGCATTCCTATTCCAACTGGAGACTGGAGATCAATTTTCCTCCATATCCTACAGCCTAAAGCACAGTAGCAATGCGTTACTAATCCACAGGCTGTTAGGCTACAGGGAAAGGTCAGCACTCTGTCATAGTGCTTCTAGCTGGAACGACCTTTGGTTAGCACTGTCTCATCCAGTAAACCTCTACATCACTATCTCGACAAACCTCTACATTTACACTGTACATTTTCTCTCTCCTTCACTCTTTCCACCTTTTGTTTTTGTCTTTTGTTTTTCACTCATGGTTTTGCTTTCTTTGGCTTTCACTCTTTCTTCCTTCACTCTTTCTTTTAAAGTCTTTCTGTCTTTGATCACTTGTATTTCTACTCTCTCTTTCACTCGCTCTTTTCCTCTTCCCTTTGCTCATTTATTGTCTTTTCCTCCTCCTCCTCCTCTCTCTCTCTCTCTCTCTCTCTCTCTCTCTCTCTCTCTCTCTCTCTCTCTCTCTCTCCTCCCTCCCCTTCCTCCCTCCCTCCCTCCATCCTGGTGTCTGTGCCCTCTCTCTGACTCTTCCCCTCCTCCTCTTGCTCTCTGTGTGTTCTGGCATGTGAACAAACCTGTCATTAGCAGCAGGTGTGCAGGAGTGGACGTTTGGCTTGGTTAGCATGCATCTGCACTCAGAGGACAAACTGGACACCAGCTCAAACTGGGCCTGGACCTGTGCTTAGCTGCATTAGCACTTTGTTGTGTAGCACAAGCGGCAGCAGAGCAGCAGAGATGTCAAAAACCTCAGGGTACCCACTTACATCTAGCCTCTACATTAACAGCGTGCAAACGTTGCAATACAGCAACTTTCCAGTGCACTGCAGGGAAGGCAAGGACACAAAGAGCAAAAAGTTTTCCTTTCCTGTCTTCCACTTGAGTCTCCCCCTTCAGCAAACAGGTAGGGTTGGCCTAGTTGAGTAGGTGTATTAAGCAGAAATCATAAGAGCACCATTTTGAATTGTTATGATTTCTCATGCATATTTCATGCTGCAGCTCTTCAATAAATGATAACTTTCAATGCTCTTCACCTTCTCAGTTTTTCTTCTGCAAACATTATTACATGTTCCCCAGCGCTGTGAAGGTGTGGTCTAGGTTCCCTCTGAAGTGGTCTCCCAGTCCACTAAAATTCACATCATACTTACAGAGAAATTAGGTTAGATGTTACACATACATTTAAAATTCCCTCTTTAACTCAAACTTTAGGACATTTAACATGTTTAGCTCAAATTAAACGTATTATACAGTTCAAGATATCATAGATTGCACAATTTATGCCTGATCTTTTGACTATGTCTCTTGGTATGCCCTCTTGGCACTGTTGGAATTCTGGTATTTGAACTTGGTTTTTTATCATTTATCCTGTTGCCCCTTATTAAAGATATTTTTGTTTTTTTACTGTGTGCGCTTCCCTTCTGTCCTGTCCTGACACCCAGCCAACATGCTAATGTGTTTCTGTGTACCAGACCAAGTCCAATATTGTACCTCTGAGTACAAAAGAGTACTTACATCATACTTCAGTATTTCAGTACGTATAAAATTATTTAAAAAGCCAAGTGTTAAGTTCAGAAAATCTCCTTAGTGTTTCTCAAAGCATTGACTACACTCCTCTAAAGTACTTTTATTTAACAGGACAGATAATAACAAGAATGTGGGCTATAAAAACATTTGGCTTTATATAAAACATTTGGCTGTTTTGTTAAAGATTATGATTAGTAAACCCAATTCAATCTCACCCCAACATGCAGCACCAAAAATCCAAATGAACTTGAAGTCCGGCGGCTGTGGAAGCTGACATGGAAAAACAGCCCACATGAGTGCAATAAACCAAACTGAAGCTTTCAAATGCATGGGTGATTAACTGTCTGATTAAAAAATACACAATTCTCAGTTAAATTTAACGTTAAAAGTACCAAGTCTGATTTTAAAATGACATGAGTGAAAAAGACATACTTTTCTTAAAATGTAGTGAGTAGAAGTAGACATTTTTAAGTGAGAGAACTCAAGTAAAGTACAGATATGCCAAAAGTCTATGTAAGTAGACTAACAAAGTATTTGTACTTCAGTACTTGCCACATTTGGCAGGGTTAAAAGAAAGCCTCCAAAAAGAAGATTGCTGCCCATCTGCAGTCTGCTAAAGCCACAAGACTACTGGATTCCTGCGTAAGAACCTCATCCCATCCCAATATAGTGGTGGTAGTTTCATGGTGTGGGCCTGGTTTGCAACATCTTGGCCAGGATGACTTGCCATCATTGATGGAACAATGAATTCTAAATTGCACCAGCAAAATCTAATGGAAAATATCAGGATATCTGTCCATGAGCTGATTCTCAACAGAATGTATGTCATGCAGCAAGATAGACATTATTTCTGCACAAAAGAGTCACACCATACTCTAAGCACAGGTTCATGTCACAGATACATAATATTGAACCATTTCCCTTAATATATGAATGACCAGGTGTAAAACTTTTGTCTCATTTGTTTGATTTGTTTCTCTTTATTTTTGGACTTGTGAACAACAGTTTTAGGCCAATATGATCATTCTAATAACCAAATATTTCTAATACTGTTTTATATCAAAACATTTGCAGATGCATTACAGTACACGAAGACAGGAGTTTTTCATTTATCTAAAATAAATGAAAAAATTACATTCATAAATATTCTAGGGCTTGAGAAATAAATAAATATTTGATGGCAAAACATTACTCTATAATTCATAAGAAAATCTGATTAATTATTAATAGGACAAGTGCAGCTCTTGTGCTAATATTTCATAATTTCCCTGTCCTAGCCTCACTGCAAGTCCAAAGCAATTTCCATGCCACCTTAAAAGTCATTCACAAGTTGAATGTTAAATTCATTAGTCGACTCTTTAGCAGAAGGTAGAATTAAAAGATGAGGTGAATTAAAGAACTGTTATTTTTGTTCATCTGGCCTTGAGTTCGGACCTGTTTCCCTCATGTGAATCTCAATTCATCATTATCAAATGGCAAGCAAAAAAACCTAAAGCACTACTATCTGAAACATATATGGAAAAGGTATTGGGGCGTTTCTGTTCACTCTCATTGCCACAGGTGTATAAAATTAGATTAGATTAGATTCAACTTTATTGTCATTGTGCAAAGTACCAGTACAGAGCCAATGAAATGCAGTTAGCATCTAACCAGAAGTGCAATATACAGTGTTATTTACATAAAGTGCATGGATATAAATATATATACATAAGTGTGGCATATTTAAATGTACAAGTATGTACATTATATGTACCGAACAGATGTGCAGAATGTAGTATGCATGTGGTGGTAGCAGCAATACAACTGAAAATGAATACCAACTTTACTGTATAGAATGAGTAAACAGTATTGCAGAATTATTAAACGAATACCAAACAGTGCTCTACAGAAAGAGCATACAGTAATATGTTGGTGAATATGAATAAAGTGCAGTGATAGTACAGAGGGTGCAAAGATGCAGAAAAGGCAGTGCAATGTTAAGGTGTGTGTGCAGAGTTTGCGGGTGTTGAAGTGAATTAAAGTGTCCGTGCAGAAGTGGTAGTGCAATGAATTAAAGTGTCTGTATGGCGTTCACCATGGTCACAGCTTCAGGAAAAAGCTTTTCCTGAGCCTGCTGGTGTGGGAACGGAGGCTCCTGTAACACCTGACAGATGGGAGTAGGGTGAAAAGAAACATACTTGATGATGTTCCTCGCCCTGCCCAGGCTGCGTTTGTGATAAATGTCCTGGATGGTGGGTAGCTGGGTGCCTGTGATGCGTTGGGCCGTCTTCACTACTCGCTGGAGTCAGCAGTGCAGCAGTTGCCGTACCATACTGAGATGCAGTTGGTGAGTATGCTCTCAATGGTGCAGCGGTAGAAGTTCACCAGGATTCTGGGAGACAGGTGAACCTTCTTCAGGCTCCAAAGGAAGTAAAGGCGCTGCTGCGCCTTTATGACCAGGACGGAGGAGTTCAGAGACCAGGTGAGATCACTGGAGATGTGGATGCTGAGGAACTTGAAGCTGGACACCTGCTCTACTGCTGCTCCGCTGATGTAGATAGGAGAGTGCAGGCTTCTAGACCTCCTGAAGTCCATGATGATCTCCTTGGTTTTGCTTGTGTTGAGCTCCAGGTTGTTGTCTTGGCACCATAGCGACAGATGCTGTACCTCATCCCTGTAGGCCGTCTTGTCATTGTCTCTGATCAGGCTTATCACCGAGGTGTCATCCGCGAACTTGACTATGGTGTTAGGACCATAAACAGGCACACAGTCATGGGTGAACAGAGAGTACACCAATGGGCTAAGTACACAACCTTGTGGTACACCAGTGTTCAGGGTGATGATGGTTGTCTAACGTAACAGACTGGGGTCTGTCAGTCAAGAAGTCCGAAATCCAGTTGCAGAGGGATGTGCTGATCATTTTATTTGTTTTTCTGAGATTTGTTTGTCTTAGTTAAACACAGTCACTTGTTAATGTTTTATCAAAACATGGTAAAATTCATATAAATATTTAAATTCTCTTAATATTTACATCTCAGTGCAGACAAATTTGAGATCAAGTACATCAAAGTACAACATCCCACAAAACTGGCCTAAGGTTCTAAAGGTTAAACCCAAACCAATCCCAAACCGATGGATATGATGATGGTTTTATATCATAGAATGCCCCTACTATTGATTTAAATTTGCAATATATTGTTTATAGAGTCTCTCCTTGTGTCCCACTTCTGCTGACTTTATCCTACCTCATAAACTGACAACTTAGTACACACACTTTATGCCGTCTCCATGTGCATGGTTTCTGCAAGATGCATTATTCAATCATAACCTTCATATGATCACATGAAGTTAATCACTTAACTGAAGCATGACATGAAGCATCACATCTAATTACACAACCTAATGTCATATTGCTAACCAAGACTTTGTAATGGGCTTTTCTGAACTCAAAAGTAGTTGAATGTGAATAAAATTTTTATTTTTTAAATATTTTTAAAATATTTATTTTTTATAAAATGCTCATGTTTTATTTTTTTGGAATAAACATTAAAAAACATTGGTTGTTGGCTTAATAATTGACTGTTAATACTTCCCTTTTTCCAGCATTTTTTACATTTTTAATTGTTAGATGTGCATAGACGGTAGATTGCACCCTCAGGAGTTGAGGCTTCTGGTCGCAATATCAATCACCAAAATGAGATTGGACTATTAAATGGCTTTAATTATCTAATCACTGAGGCAGGCGAGAAGTGTGGAATCAATTAAAAAAGATCCTGTATACTCTTAACAGCTTCAATGAGAGCAGAACTTCATAAGTGATGCTGTTAAAGATGAATGACAGGAGGGTGCTGATCGTGAGCAGAGGTACACTGCATCAGGAGGAAGATTTCATTTTAATTTATCAAATTAAATGAAACCCAATTCTGACCAGGGAAAAAAATGCTGTATTATTACCAGGGATGCACAAAATTGCTCAAGTTTGGAACTGGACGCACAGTTAGCAACTGCCTGATTGATATTTACTTAAAATCCAAAAATGGAACTAATGGTGTAAATCAGGTGTGGAAAGTATAGAACAAATTTACATTTACATTTGTGGCATTTAGCAGACGCCCTTATCCAGAGCGACTTACAAATGTGCTGCATTTGAATGTTGATGCTAAAGCTTGCCAAGAAGCTGCCCACAGATAAATTGTTTAATTTGATATATACTTTTGAAACAAGGATTATGTTAAATGTGTTGAAAATTGTGAGGGAAAATAAGATCCACCACTGTTTCAGAAATCCCAGAATCATGACTAAACTTCAGGTAAACTGCAGATCACATTTGACAACATTGTAAACTGTAAATGCTGACCTAAAACTTAAAAATAAACTTTGAACATTGAAAATGTGTTTGCTTCTCATTTTCTAACTAAAAGCTACTTCTTTATGTCAAATTTGTTGCTCATATAATAAAAAAATAAACTTGTCTAGTGGTAAAATATAATGTTGTTTATAGTGTAGATAAAAAAAACAGTTATTGGTGATTAAACAAAGAAACTGCCCTTTACCTGCAGCCTTTAAGCCCATCTTCTGAGTTCTGGAGTAGAGGCCACTTGGTCATTATGACACAAAAAACATAATATATTGATTGTGTTCCTGTATCATGGCTGACAGTGACAGCAGTTTAGGTGACTTTTCTAAAATACATTCACTGTCAAAAGCAAATGTTGCTCCTACAAAAATTCATTCTGAATGACAGCAGGTCATCTTCAGTGACAAGTCCCACTTTTGTTGTTTTGAAGATGAGCTACAAATGTGTGTGAAGGAACTGTGATCAGTGCCAAGAGCAATGGTTTGTCCAGAAAGCATAGTGTCATGGTGTGGGGATGCATTTTGTACAATGCTTGATCACTTTGCTCTTCATTTCAGACACTTTAACAGCCGCATGTTACGTTAATGAGTGGTGGCTCTACCTTTTCTCAACACATACTCCAGGGCACTATTCCAATAGGACAATGCTTCTCCACATACTATGCCATTGCCAGTTGCCTCCCCACACCTATGCCTGATTAAACATTTGTGGGATGCCCCACTGCACCTCCACCCCACTGCAAAATCAGCAGGAAGTAAATGAGAATATTCAAGCTGCATAAAATGGATTTGGGCAGGACACCATTAACAACCTATACTGGTCTGTTGCATTATACTTGACCATACTGAGAGACTACTTTTGTATGTGTGGCTCAATAAATATTGACCATATCAGTCTAAATTTTTAATTGTTTATTGTTCCTGTTAACGTTTATTTTCCTTCTGAGTAGCTGTGCAACTATATGATGATAAGTTGTAAATAAATGTAAATGCATTCCTTAGTGTAGCACTTCTTTTCACCACAGGTTACAAACACACCCACTATCTGCCTTGTCCAACATTATTATTGTGGTGTTAGCATGCCGACTATGGGCCTCAAATAATGTTGCCATTAAGCGAACTGTTACATATTTTAGTTTAGTTAGTTTACATACATAGTTTCATTAGATGTGGTTTACATAGTTTCATAGTTTCATTTAATTTTGTGACAGAGAAAGCCAGACCTAAAATATAACCCATACAATCACTGCACAGCATACATAAATGATTACATTTCCTCACTTCATAGCCTACAACATGGAAAGTAGTTATAAAGTAAATGGAAGTTATGTGTTTAAACAGCTTTTAAAGCACTATTCCTATTCCTCTTGAAAATTTTTGCTGATGCTGGTCTAAGCTGGTCTTTACTGGTTTAGGTTGAAAGCTGGTCATCCAGACAAAACAAGATCTTATGACAGTAAGCTATCTGGTCAATCAGCTCTTCACCAATATAGTGTATGTTGCATTTAATTTCTGTCTTTCTGCTCATGCTTGTCGGCCAGCTTGGTTAGGCTTGGTCAACCATCAAACTCAAACAAATACATACCCTTTGTTGGTCAGTGAGCTTAACATGTAGGTGTTTCTTATATACAGTGCATGTGTTGCCATTTTGAGGTGTTTCTGGCTTGACATTTTGATTCATGTGTTTTCTGTCACGTTGCCATCAACTGAGGAAGGTATCTACTTACATACAGCACAGTGGCATGCAAGCTCATCTGACATCACTACTTAATTTGGTGATAGCATTGATAGCACAGCAGCTAGCAGGCTTTGCCAGCTAATGCAACCTATCTGAAATGCAACCAGTCTGAAACAGTAATAAGGCTGCATGGTTTCATCACCTGTAAAGTCCTGCCCCTTTGCAATTGTAATGCAAAACATTTTTCACTTTTTGATGCAAGTTGAATAATGTAGTTGACATAGGCAAGTGGATATGTAATTTACACCATTACACCTTAAGTACTATTAAGAGTGTACCTCCACTGCATCCATCCTACACACCCATGATTTGAGACCTCAACTGTTTATTTCCAAACTTGGCACATCCTTGCAGACTGAGAGAGGCAGCACCTGACCTGTCACCGACCTGGAGTGGCAGCAGTGACATCATGGTTTCACCCTGTGATTAAAATTTGTCCTCATTAATAATCACTAGGGATGTCTTTTGCTGCATGGGGTGAGGTAATCCCAATTACAAAGGGACAAGTGATGATAAAAATAACTTGGTGATCATGGCAAAATGGATGCTGACATGGCCTGGGAGCTTCAGGGTTATAACATGGAGGTTAATAGGGGCTAGGAGATGGATAATAGCATCCAAATGATGACCTACTCACATCAACATGCATATTCATCTAAGGAGCAGGCTGAAGTGCATTTACAGTGCTGTAAATGACTGAGATCTGGTCTCAATAAAGTAATGAGATCAACAGAGGGTTCAAATTTGAATGAATGTGCAGAGTCAATATTGAATAGTGCTAATCATTCTAGATGATAAAATGAACATTAAGACCCAACCATCCAAAAAAAAAAGTAAAAAAACAAAAAACAAAAAAACAAAAACACAAAATAAACACAGCTTGGTGGCACGGTGGCGCAGTGGATAGCCCTGTTGCCTCACAGCAAGAAGGACCTGGGTTTGATCCCCGGGTGGGGCAACCTGGGAAGTTTCTGTGTGGAGTTTGCATGTTCTCCCCGTGTTCATGTGGGTTTCCTCTGGGTACTCCGGTTTTCCCCCCACAGTCCAAAGACATGCATGTGAATTGGAGACTCTAAAAGTGGCCTGTAGTGTGTGGATGTATGTGTGTGCCCTACGATGGATTAGCGCCCTGTCTAGGGTTGTTTGCCACCCCTGCGCTCAGAGTTGCTGGCTGGGCACCAGCTCACCTGTGACCCTATTCAGGAATAAACGGTTCAGAAAATGAATGAATGGCATCAGCTTTAAAATTATATGAAAAAAAAGTTAAGAGATAAGGCAACACATTTTGGGGCATTTCTACACTACAGCACTCGGTCATGATATATGATAGAACACTAACTGGGTTGAACTGATCCATCAATGCTGGATTATATTGTATTATTATATCCTACACAGTAAGGTTGGTTGTAAGATTTTGCTGATTCTTTTAAATGCAAGCCATTATCACTTGGTGACCACAACATTTGAGTAATACGTTTAGTAATTGTGTATAATGTACAATGCTAATTTTACTGATGAATTTACAGATGTTATCTTCCATTTCCATCATTTAATCATTTTGTTATTGCTGGTGATTTTAACATTCATATGGACAATCCCAAGGACAGCTTTGCCAAAGGCATCAGTAATATACTTGATTCTTTTGGACTCTTTCAGCATGTAAAGCACACACTCTCCTGGTCACACTCTGGATGTGGTCATTTCAAAAGGACTCAATATATCAGCCACTGTTAAAAATTTGGCTTTGTCAGATTTTTACTGTGTATCCTTTGAAATGTGGATCCCACTAAACATGAAGACCACACAAGTCAGCGTTAAAAAAAACAAAAGGATTATAAATAACTCCAGCAGAAGCTCCTCTGTACCATGCAACCCATCTGATTCTGTTGATGTTCTGCTGGATAGCTTCAACTCAAAAACTGTTAATGTTATGGATGAGACCGTGCCAGTTGAAGTTAAAACTATATCACACAGACAGAAAGCTCCTTGGAGAAATGATACAGCAGTTCAAGTCCAAAAGAAAGAATGTAGGAGGTCCGAGCGCAGATGGCCTGAAACCAAGCTTCACATTCACAAAGAAATTTTTAAAGATAGGCTGCATGATTATAATTCAATAATATGCCAAGCAAGACAATTCTTCTTCTCCACCATAATCAACAGTAACATTAATAACAGCAGAGTACTCCTCACTGTGGTTGACAAGATAACAAAGTCACCTCCTATTATGGTCCCTGAATTTGCTTCAACTGAAAGATTTAGCAAGTTTGTGAGCTTTTTTAACACTAAAATGTACAATATCAGAGAAGCCATTAGTACATCTTTACCAACAACCCTGTTTTCTCTCCAGCACCTCATAATAATGTGTCTAAAATGTGTCAGTTAAGTGCTATTAATGAAATGTTAATGAATACAGTCATCTCAAACCATCCATCTGCAGTCTCAACACATTACCAAGTTTTTCAAGAATGTCATTTACTCAGTTGACAGACTATCAGCAGACATACTTCAGATAGAAAATACCTCTCAGTTGTGAACTGCAGTTGTGAAGACTCTCTTGAAAAAGAGGAATCTAGATACAACCCTTTTAAATAACTACAGATCAATTTCAAATCTACCATTCACTGGACAAATCATAGCAAAAATAGTCTTCAATTTTCAGGCTTTCTGTCAAAAAAACAAATGTCTTGACAAACTTCAGTCAGGATTCCAATCTAATCATAGCACTGAGACGGTTCTAATCAAAGTTATCAATGACATTTGTTTAAATATGGACTCTAGAAAACTGTCTGTTCTACTACTGTTAGATCTCATTGCTGCATTTGATACTGTTGACCACAAAACTCTCAAAGATAGACTTGAGAACTTGGTTGGCCTCTAAGGAACTGTCCTAGAATGGTTCAGATAATACCTGCATGGAAGGAATTATTTTGTTATAATAGAAAATAACATTTTTGAATCAATTTCAGTCACCCGTGGTGTCAATTCTTGGGACATTCTTATTTAATTTATGTATGCTTTCCTTTGACTCTCTGTGTAAGTGGCTTGAGCACATTACTGACGGGTCAGAACTTTCTGCAATTAAATAAAGATAAAATAGAGATTATTTTATTTGGGAACAGATATAAGAGGCTCAAATTAGCTGCTTAGGTAAATTCAATAACCCTAAAATCTAAAGAGCTAGCCTATAACCTTGGTGTGCTAATAGACTTTGATCTCAATTTTAGCAGTCATGTCAAAGTAGTTACCAAATCAGCATTCTATCACCTTAAGGACATTAAAAGGATTTTCTGTCTAAACCAGACCTGAAGAACTGGCCCTCGCTTTTATTTAGAGCAGGATTGATTACTGCTGATTACCACTCTTCCAAAAAAGACAAATAGCTTCAGCTGCCATGGTTGTCACCAGGAGTAAAAGAACATATCCAATTCTTAAATCACTACACTGGTTACCAGTATGTTACAGAATAGATTTAAGGTACAATTACTGGTCTGTAAAGGTCTCAATGGCTTAGGAACAGCATACCTATCTCATATAATGCAGCGATATGAGCCAAGCAGAAGTTTCAGATCATTAGGAAAGAATCAGTCATTCATGCCTAAGGTAAGGACTAAACATGAAGAAGCAGCATTTAGTTACTATGCTGCAATTAAATGGAATCAGTTGACAGAGGGCATTAGAAGAGTCCCAACACTGGACACTTATAAATCCAGGCTGAAAATGTTCCTGTTAGCTAAGTTTAAAAAACAACATTAACTATATCCTGTAGCATATCTTTTTATCTTATCTCTCTTTATTTAAAGCACTTGGAATTTGTCACTGTGTATGAAAGGTGCTCTACAAATAAACATGCCTTGCCTTACCTGAAAATACCAAGCAGTTGTTCATGCATGTGCATTACCAAGGTAACAAAAATGGACTAATCTGTTAACATTCTTTCTACAAAATAAGTGATCAGCGAAAGGACCGTAGGCTTCTATCAACTCATCTGACATCACTACTTAACTTGGTGAGAGTACAGTAACTAGCAGGCTTAGGTTAATGCTACCTAACGTATGAGAGAGAGCAAGTGGAAGATGCCTTAAAGTCTGAGTGTCCCTTGAACTTCACAGGGCTGACATTAGTTGTGATCTAAAGCCTAGGCTGCAATGGCAGACCTGCCCTACCTTAGCAGGACTGTCCTATAAAGATGCCTTCTCAGTAGCAGTTTGCTCACACAAATAGACCACTCTAGAACAGTCTAATGAGCCTGCATGGTTACAACACTTTTGCAACTGAGATGCAATACTTGTGTAACACTCATGTCCCCTAAAATCTCCCAAAAAGGTTAGAGGATGGATTTGAAATTGTAAAACATACATATACCATTTACACCCCAGTAATAAAACAGTCAACCTAAACTATGAATGGCTATTACAGGAATTGAAATTTAAAGAGTGGAAATATTACTGAGCCTTTCCTTTCATAAGCTGCCTCAACCTAATTTTAGTTTTTTGCTCTCTGAGCAAACCCATTATTGGCAATCAGCGTAGTTACTGCAATACAATGTGGAACCTGTAGTTGAGCACCTATATCTACCAACAATCTCCTTCCATTTACAAATAATGGAAGGAGTGCACTCATAGTAGTGCACTCATTCTCCACTGCACTACCCATGAAGCACAAATCTCCCCACCAATATCCACTGATAACTGAAATGTCCCCCCCAATAATTAGATTTCCTGGTCATATAATTATAATGGATGGCTTGACATGTCCCCACTAATTTCCAGCAAATTGTCCCCACCAATTCTCAACTTGTGTGCCCTCCAATGTTAAAAGACTCTTATACTATGCATCTGCTAAAGACCCAAGTACCTGATTATTCCTCCATTACAACCTTGTGACAAGTTAACCTTACATACTGACAAAATGTGTTTCGCCATCCCAGTAAGCCTTAATTGGCGGATGCCATTGTGCAACCTCTCCCCACCTAAGATCTACTTTGAAGCCTTAATAATTACTTCCATTGATAATCATAAAATTGTGCACCTGCCATTATACCTTTCTAGCCGATCCATAATGAGCCGTTCCTGCCCTGTATTAAAGCAGAATTTAATATTTTCAAAATAAGTTTTAGCCAACGTGGTCACCCTGTCTGACACTTGAATGAATGAATGCTTTTGACAATAAATCATGTGGCACAGAACCACAGAACTACAGAAGGCATTAGCCATATCCAAAAACACCACACAGAGATATCTTCTATTTCCCTTTGCTGTCTGAATCTGATGCCAAATCAGAATACTGTGCTGTAAACATCCTAAACAGGCAAAACCTAAAATTCCTGCCTTTTGCACTGTCAATTAGCTTATTTGCTTTCAGGTAAAAGAAAAGAAAAAATTACCCTCCTCAATAAGATATAAGATGAAACTGCTCAATAACTATAGAATCTTTCTTTTTTGGAATGGACACCCCCTGTCCTTTGGTGTTCCTTAACCCCCTTCTTCCACACTATTGCCATCATTTGTTGTCACATGTACTTTTGTACACTCAATATGGCACACCATTGGGCCCTGTTGCCGAGCCTGCTTTTGTGTACTGCACCCCATCCTGTACCTCACTCCTTCAAGGAGGATTTACATCTATTTGGCACTCTATGTCACTCTATCTTCTGGCAGCTCCAGCCTGTTGGCCCTTTCCTTCTCTGTATACATAGTCTGAAAATGCTTCTTTTCAACCTTAGGTCTTCCAGGGTCTTAAGAAACTTGAAAGCATCTCTAAAGAATGCTGCTCTTGCACTCTCCTTTTTCCATAGCCTCTGCTCTTTGTAACCTCACTAACTTACTCTTTATCTCCTCCTGCATTTTCTTAATGCACACTTTTCCCTCCTCGTTGCTCCCACAGTTTTCTGCTTCAGTTCTGTATTAACTTTCTCTATTTCTACCTGTCGCCTTGACTACTACCTCTTGCCACTTTTCTTTCTTTTGTAAAATACCAAATCTTGTCATTCCATAATTACAGATAACCTTTCCCAGCCTTTTCAATATACTCTCCACTGTTCCCTTCAGAACAGCCACTATAACTTTCAAGTCATCATTGATACTCTTCCATGCTAACCTTTGCTCTTTTACCAACTCTTTTCTCTCTCCCCAACTGTTTTCCACTATCCTTCTGACTATCAACCTTCTGATTACCAACATCTTCCCTTTCATTCCCTTCCTCTTGCATTCCTGTGCTTGAATTTGCCTCCATAGTACCAGAGCTATTGATACCCTGCAAATTGTGGTATGTAACCTATTGCTGGACTTAGACTAGAAGAATTCTGTAACAAGCGGAGTTTGTTATGTTAAGCCTCTGCAGTCCTTCATCCAAGCCCCTCTTCTTCCCTTGGTGAATACTCAATTCTCTTCACCTTCATCCATCCTCACACACATATCTCTGTAATTTTTTTTTTTATGGAGCACAGGGAGCATGGTGGAGAGAACTCTTCCCTTGCCTCCTCACAGAGCAGTACAGCAGAGAAACTTGGTGAACTCTTCATCAGAGAACCCACACCATTCTCAGGGCATGGTGGGGTCTATATGGCTATGACTCTTGGGCTGCTTTTTGGTCTGTATAAAACAAAACGGCCAATTCATGCACCCAAGTTAGAGGTTTCAAGCATGCAGTCCATTCACTTAGCTAGCCACAGTAATATGGCTGTTTAAACATATTATACATGAAAACTGCTTTCACCACAAACTGAACATTTCACGAAACTCATGAAAGTGTTGTGTTCATAAACTGCCATAAATCCAATTTTTTCTCTGTCATCCGTTTGACAGTCCACCTTCCGCTCTCTCCCGATCCCTCCCCCAATCAATCACAACAGTAGAAACTTTGATTGACTGAAATTACCCAAACAGCTATTTCACATACACTGTCAATTCAAAATAACTAGATGTGTGTGTTCTCTATCAAACTCACAGCTATTAATGTAATGGTGCCTAAATTAACTGTTTGAAAAATGAATAAACTAGTTAGTGACCTGGATTACAATTGTGATGTAAGTTCACTTCAATTCTTCAATTCAAGTATGTGAACTAACATTTTTCTGTTATTTTCATTGCACTGATTTATTGTATACAGAGAAATGTGGATAACAGAGGGCCTTGAAGGATACCATCAGTTGAGTCTTCCAGATTGCTCCGGATGTAGGCTGCCTTTCTTGGTTGTATACGAAGGGTTCTACACTTTGGAACAGATCTCTGTAACATGCAGTGACTGAGAAATGCAGCCGGACTCAAGCTGCAGTGTAGATTTCGTATGCATCTATTGTTTTTAATGACTATGCAATCAGTATCAAGGTTTTCAAATAACTAACCAAGCAACCCAGTCTTCACCACTCTCATTTTATTATATAGGGAATAAGGGAACCCTATTCTTCCCTTCCCGACACAATCACTTACCCATTAGAGGATAACACAGGTGGCAACTGTAAAATTCTATTTTTTTATTTATCTATTTCATTTGATTAAAGTTGGCATAGTGTGGTTTAAGAGAAACAATAACTATGTAATTAAAACTATGTAATTAAAATGCCATATACACTGTAACCCCAGTTCTCACACTAAATATCACACAGTAAGTAACAACAACTTGTACTGATACCAAATAATTTTCTTATACTTAAAAAAACAACAGTAGTATTGACTAACACCAACTATATACAAAAAGTAGTTAAGGCTACTTTATCTTACAATGAAAGATTTGCATTAAGTACCAAAAACGAAAAAAAAACTATTGCACTCAGTAGGAAGCATTGTTTTTCAATGCTATTCAGAAGGAAGATAAATGTTACCAGGAAGAGTAACTGATTAAAAATTTTAAGGATATGGGCAATATTTATTGAGCTACATGTACAGAAGTAGTGTCTCTTAGTATGTCATTGGGTATAACGTAACATGTCAGATGGAATGGAGTGTAGAGAGTCCTAAATATGTCCTGCAAAAGGCCATAACGTAATATATGTTTCTTCAAGACAAGCTCTAGAGACAGCAGCACTATGTGGATGAATGTTTTTCTTTTGTTACAGTGCACTAGAGTGTGCATTTGGAAAAGGTAGAGCAACTGGCTCCAGGACCATTTTAACATAACATTGGGCTGTCAATGTATCTGTAACAAAGACAAAAAGTGATTTGTGATCATACGAAATTATACCATACACCATGAAACATGGTCTTCTGGTGTGACAGAATAGTGTATATTGTTTCGCATCAGCACAAAAACATCCCACCTCTGGAATGAGCATGCAGTAGTGTGTAACCAGTAAACATCCTTCCAGAATTGCATAGAACTGACAATAAATCATTCACCTGATAGTGTGATTTAAGGCATATATGTTGAAGGTAAACGTACTGCTAAAAGTAAGGCTCCATGGTTAACTAACTTTGCAGTTTCACCCACCACTGCTCCTTGCAGGGTCCTAGAGCCCTATTTTAACTGCTGCTGCTATCCTATTGTCTGTTGGGCCCTCAAGCCATACATATGCACCTTGTCTGCTACACTCCCCTCCAAAAATATTGGAACAGTGAGGCCAATCCCTTTATTTTTGCTGTAGCCTGAAAACATTTGGGTTTGACATAAAAATTTGAATATACAACAAAATATTTCAGCTTTAATTTCCAGGTATTTAAATCTGTATCTGATACACAGCTCACAAGATAGCACCTTTTGCCTAAACCCACTCATTTTTCTTGTGAGCAAAAGTATTGGGACATGTTACTGACAGGTGTGTTTTGTTGCCCAGGTATGTCCCATTCCATTGATTATTTAGATTTTAAATAGCACTTAATGTCTGTGGTCAGTTTCAGATTTGGGTTTTGCCTATGCAGACTGTGCATTTATAGTTTGAGGAATAACCATCATGAAAAGCAGACAGCTGTCTATGGGTGAAAATCAAGCAATTATGAAGCTGAGAGAAGATGGAAACTCAATCGGCGGCATTACACAAATATTGGCCATAGCCAGTACAATCATTTGGAATGAAGGAAGAAAGTCGTGGTGTACTAAGTAACAGATATCAAACAGGTAGGCCAAGGAAAACAATAATTGATGACAGCAACCTTGTAAGTGCTGTAGCGACCTGTTAATGAACTGTTAATGACATCAGCAAAGACCTCCAGAGGGCAGGAGTTAAGGTTTCACAATCTACTGTTCACAGAAGACTTAATTAACAAAAGCACAGAGGGTTCACCAGAAGATGCAAACCAGTAATTAGCAAGAAGTACAGAGACAAGCCCCAAATGTTTTATGGACTGGTAAAACAAATATGAACAAATATCAATGTAAAGTCTAAAGTTTAGATAAAGAAAGGATCTGCTCATGATCCTAAACATAATACCTCATCTGTGAAACACTGGAGGTAATGCCATGGCTTGGGCTTGCATAGCTTCTTCTGGGACTGAGTCATTAATCTTCATTTATGATATCACACATGAAAGCAGCAGTACAAGGAACTCTAAGAAGTCTACAGACACATTTTGTCTGTCAGTTTAAAGATAGATACAACAAAACTGATGAAGAGATCATTCGTTATGCAGCAAGATAATGACTCAAAGACTGCTGCCAAAACTACAGAGGAGTTAATGAAGGGCAAGAAGTGGAAGGTTTGAGACTGGCCTAGTCAATCTGCAGAATTAATCATTGTAGAGCTGCATTTTATCTGTTAAGGAGGAGACAGAGGGCAGTAACTCCCCCAAACAAACACAACCTGAAAGAGACTGCAGTGACGTCAATGGGTCACATGCTTGATGCAGTTATTGTATGCAAAGGATTTGGAAACTAAATATGTCACTTTAATTTCTTCTTTACATTAATCTCTTGAGGTTACTCCTCAAACTTTAAATGCAGTCTGCACATGCAAAACCCAAAATCTGAAACTAAGCACAGACATTAATTGCTATTTACTGTCTCATAATCAATGCAACAGGACACACTCCGGCAACAAAATACACATGTTCCTATACCTTTGAACAGTGCATCACCACTCTAGACTGTTCTAACGTCCTGAAGGTCATTTTTAGTCAGATAGCTTTGGGCCTTTCTAGTAATTGTACAAATCATCCTCTAGAAGGTATTTTGGTATTCCAGACCTGAACTTGCTGCTGTTACAATCCTTTCCCAATCTCTCTGCTTATTGGGACAAGGTTTGAGGAGTCAGAGTATTTATAAATTATGAAATTTCATTCAATTGACACATTTAGCAAAGTAATTTTTAATTTTATGTCTTTTGTAGATCACTATATTTTTGACTCCCTTTTTTACTCACTACTCACAATATGAAAATATTTGCTACCACTCAGAATTAATAATAGGGCTGGAATATTACAATAGTTCCCTAATATCCCTTATTTTATGCACTGCTTGTCAAAATAAAATCCAATGTATGTAATGTAATGTAATTTATTTAGATCCACAACAATTGTACAAACACAAAAAGGAAGAAAGCACCACCACCAAGTGGTTCAATTATGATGATTAACACACCATTGCCTATTTCAATCTAGTCAATGCATCTTTGTACATCTGTGTGAATGTGGGTGTGTGTACAAATGTCATGTGCCTTAGAGAATGTTCAATTTGTTACAGTTTCCCAGTGTTCACATGGTTTCTTATGCAGAAAGCATCTGGATGGTCTTTTCCCTTCAAATAGATCCACTCTCAGTGTCAAGTGCACTATGTATGGAGCAGGACAGTTCAATCCACTCATGTTCCAGTCATCACAGATTGGTCTTCTGTTGAACATAATAAATGCAACAGATGTAAACCAACATCTGGGCACCTGACATTGAGAAAAAAGCTATGTTGCAAAACAAAAGGAGACTCTTCAAGGGTTCTTCAGTAAAGGCTCAAATAACTGTTTGAGTGCTTAAACTGTTTATGGCATATAAGGAAAACATATTGCAGTAGGTTAATTAACCCTGTTGTCCTATTTTGACTGGATTGTATCTGGGTCTAAGCTCCATCTAGCTCCATCTAAGTCCAAGCTCCATTGCCATCCAAGCTCTCATGCTTCTATGGCAATACTGACATTATTATTATTATTATTATTATTATTATTATTATTATTATTATTATTATTATTATTATTATTATTATTATTGTTATTATTATTTCTAGAAACAATGATGATGATGATGATGATGTGCCTATGTGAATATCAATATGTTTTATACCTAGCTTCTGTTACAATTGCTTATTTAATCACACTAAGTTTAGAGAGTTTTTATCACATGGTTGAGGAAGCATTTAATCAGTCATTGACAGATGACATTAAGTTAGGCACCATATTAGAGGTAATTTGTGTTCTTTAATTATCATCTTGAATTACCTTATTTTGGTCTGTGTTATGATTTGGCTGTTTGTGGTTGTGTGTTGTGTTCTGGGTTTAACATTATATCCCTTTCTTGCTTGGAATTAGCTGCATTAGTAAACACCAGACACCAGTCAACAGAAACAGATTAATCTGGTATTGTTATAGCTATAAAATGTCATGTTGTATGATGATGACATGTTCATTTACTTATTTATATTGGTTTCTGGTTCTGGAGCTATATTTTGGACTATCATTCCAGCCTAAATGTATAATAGATTTGTGATATCTTCTTTAATGGGAGTACAGTTTTACAAATTTAAGTACAAATGTAACTGATTATAGCCTTTATCAGTCCTTCATTTAAAATGTTAACAAATCCTGCATCCTTGAAATGTTTGAGGGGTTCATAGCCAAGTTTCGGAACTGTTCACTGATATACATACCTCAGCTGGAAAGAACAGCTGGTAATATCTTAGTATGAGCCTGGAAGAAGCGATAACAGCATTTTCACTTAGATCAGGTTCATTAAAAGATGAAAATTTATCCACAGATCAGTCTCTGGCATCCTTGTAGAGTTTGTCTTGGTATCAAGCCTCCTAATTTTGCTTCAATTTCTCCATTTTTATTGGTTTAAATGTTACCAAATGTTAAAAAAGCACAGTGGCTTGTGAAAGTATTCTGTAACTTTCTACTATCAATTGAAATAGTTCTTCAGTGATGTTACACATTGTCAACACAAGTGACTGACAAAGATCCATATACATCCATAGAAAAGGGTGTAGTTTTAGCAAGGAGGTGATGCATCTCCTCTAATATCCAGTGATAATTAAACTGCCCCCATCCCCCCCAATAATTTTATTTCTGGTAATAGAATTAGAATGGATCCATCCAATACCTTAATTAATTAATTAAATTAAATGCATCCTCACCAATACCCCCCCCCATGCTGATAATTAATGTGATAAGTTGCCAGCATAGATGGACATTCATGTCTTACTAGGTTTGCAGTTTTGCAGGCAGGACTGAACAACAAAAATCAGACATTAGGTTTCTAATGTATGCAGCTTTTCTACAGAATCTAGAAATAGAATTGACAAGCTTACTAAACTAAAGTGGATGAGGAGAGAACATTGTCAGTTCTCTGAACAATCAAAAACAGGTGGTATACCAACTAAATTGTTGGTGCACTCTGGTCTTATGAAATTGAAATGAGGGTCTTCTTTCTCTTTAGGAGATGGAAAGTTTCCACGTTATCTATGAGGCTTTATCATCCAAAAGGTGTCTGCACTGACTGACAACACTCACCCAGATGATGGAGGTGTCTTCCTGGTGTAGGATGCTTAGGACACAATAAAAATCATGAGCACCATACAAAACCCTGAATATTTCATGGACACAGAATCATGAATTTTTCAGTCGAGAAGCAAAAAGTGGAGGTGGGAAGGGAAGGCTGTAGGTACTCAGTCACAGACAAACCCCACTGTTCATCCATCCATGCAGGTCTCGCACAATTAACTTCTACCACTCCCATATTAGTGCATTAAAACAAGGACTTTACACTCTCCGCAAAGTGCCCTTTCTCATAGATGGAATACCTTGGTTGAGAGGAAATGTCAGCACAATGATTTTTAAGCTTTCTTATTTCTTACTGCAATGCTTTGATTTTGAAAAAAGCCAATCCAAAATTTTGGATGAATATTTGCCCAATTAAATTCACATTGTAAATCGATTTGTACATTGATTTTATACAGAGTATAAAATCTTACACTGCATCAGCAAACAGAATGGATGCTTAATTTTTTTTAATTTTTGCATTGTGTCTACTCAACTCTGAAAGGATCTGCACACTATTTCTATGCTGAATGAATGCATTGTTGTTGGTTTCTACTAACCTCACTCTGTCTTCCGTTCTTGTCTCCTATTTTCTATTAATCCAGTCTGCATTCAGTTCCTTTGCTCCTCACCCCGACACAGTCAGCATCAACCAAAGGTTAGTGACTGACATACATATTTAATACAGCACACTTCAAACAGAGCCTACACAGTCAGTAACACAATTCAAATTACAGTAGGACTTTTTGTCCTCTAATCAGAGATAGAACAGCTGGGTACTTTCCTTCGTTGCAGTCATAATGGGGATCTGAAGCTGAAGATTTCAGTGTTATTCAGTGAGAGCTGCTGGGTAAATATCAGTTCTCATTTTAGCATCAAGCAGCCACAAATGGATTCTGCAACAACAAAACAGCAAAAAAGCAAAAAAATCCAAAAGTTAGTACCAGTGTTAATAATTAACCCAGAGGAGTCACAGCTGTGTCTGGGGATAACTTAAGGATACCGGAACTTGTTGTTTTCTTGGTGAATAATTTAAACTGTAAACTATACTGTACCTGGTTTTCTATGATTTCAATTTGTTTTAAAGATACTGCTACTTGTCTGAATTTGTGAAAAGAAAAACTGTCCATTAACTCTTCGGCTTCTTCTACCTTCCCTGAAGCTGCTCTGAACTCCTGCCAAACACATCAGGGGTGTGGGACAAAATATCATGTATTATTTTGATATCATGTGATGAAATATCAGTGAGTAATTTAGTTTGGCTAAAATTAATTGGTTTCCAAATTTAATTATAATCTCAGTTTAAATGCCAAAGGAGACTTCCAGAGCATGTTTACTGCTCTGTCAACATATGCATGCTCAACCTGCATACAGACGCTGACTGATCAGCAAGAGGGGCAGGGCCAACATCACTGACCCAGATATTGAGCTAAATATCCCTCTTTCTTTGCTCACTCAGTGTTCAAATTTCAGAATAAAAGTCCTGAGAATACTGATATATGAATTAATATGAACAATATTCCTTGTCAGTCTATTCAAAGCAAATAATTCATCAAAATTCATAGAATGATCAATTTTCCTATCAGTTTCTGAAATTGAAATTGTTTTATCTTGTCCTGAAAATAACAATTTCTGGCATGTGTCTCTTACAGGTCTCTAGTGTGTGTGTGTGTGTGTGTGTGTGTGTGTGTGTGTGTGTGTGTGTGTGTGTGTGTGTGTGTGTGTGTGTGTGTGTGTGTGTGGATAAAAGTATGTCAAACTACAAAAATATTCCACAAAATTGGGCTAGGGTTCTAAAGGTTAATTTTCTATTTTGTTTTGTTTTGTTTTTTTTGTGTTTCTATGAAACACTGAAATATTTCATGGGTCAAACACATACATAATGTAAACTGAATGTAAATGTAATTATGAAACTTTGTAATTAAACTAATAATTACATAGTTATGCATATATAGTACATGAAAAGAGAACAAAATATACAGTAGAGTATAATTATGTAAGTACAGTATGTATTAAACATCTGGAAGAAAGCATAGATGTGTTTCAGCACACAGCACACACTCCCTCTGTGGAAGGCCGTGTGCCAAACATCTATGCTTTTTCTGTGCTTCATAAATATTCACTAAATTATGTAACTTTTTCTTGTTTTTATGTCAACAATTTAGCTTCTTAGTGTTAACCCTACAATGCTGGGAAAAATGCCTGTGTGATCTAGAATCTGTTCACCAGGTCAGATACTTGGCAAATATTTCATTTTTTCAGATCATGCTTGGAGAAGCTCCCTCCTGTTATAAAACAATACTGTTTACCTACAAAGCTACAAGGTGCCAGAGTAACCTTGTATCTCTAAGACTGCAATTTTCCTGGAGAAGGAAAAAACATTCTTAACTTTAAAGCAATGCAAAAGCTTTGATTCCACATCATTTTGGAGCATTTACTGTATATTCTTCATGAAATGTTAATATTAAAAGATATTAAAGTTTGTCCTCCATGGGAGGTTTTCTACTAGATTTTGGAGCATTGTTGTGAGGATTTGATATTAGTTGAATCCCAACTTATCCCAACCATCATTCCAGAGAGCACAGTTCTTCTGCACCACAGCTCAGTGCTGGACTTTATACTCCTCTAGCCCATACCTAGCATCAAGCAAGAGTCCTATTTCATTGTCAACACAGAGTGACTTGCTTAGCTGTATGTATCTATGTCAATAATAGGTGCAACTTAAATTAGCTGAATGCATTAATTAGAAGGGATGTCCATAAACATTTAGACATATGGTGTAAATTGCACTTTAGAAGGAAGCAATGATTTCACTTTTCAGTTGGCTATCCAGGTACTATTGTGTAAGAGGGGTCTAGCACTAGCATCCCCTGATAGGCCATTATTGCTCACAGGCGTTGAGCTATAGAATAAAGCATGTACAGCTCACACACCATCCAGGCCATGCTCTTTCTTATTAAGCATCTGCATCATAAAGAATGCATGCAGGCAAATGCACATGTGTATTTTCTAGCCTTTGTTCCTGTCTCTCTCAGCCACATGGGGCTTGGCTGACAAGCAGAGGGCTCGGAGCAACAAATCCTCATTATGGCCAAAGAATGCTGTGTTATTATACAGAATCCAGTGCTCCACAGGTAAATCTGCTCTGATCTGCCTCCAGAAAGAACTCGAAAGAAACAGAAAGTGCAGTCGGCTGAACATCTGATAGATCCCCTCACTCCATCAGTGTCCTCGATAGACTAGCTGTCTGTCCAAGGTGTCAACATGAGTTAATACATTTCTTCCATGGAGAAACCCTTTGTAATCCCAGTAGCTGGGAAATCCAGTGTATCCACCATCATTGATAAAATCTCAGATAATACTTTGGGAAGCTCCATTTGGCATCCGTCTCTTAAACACAAGGGGATTTTCACAGTTCAACACCGAAGCCCTTTTCTTCTTTATTTATTTCTTTATTTCACTCACTTGCAGACCTACTGAGCTGAGTGATTATTTGAGGATTTTGTGGCATGCTGGTACAGACAGAGTGGCTTAAATCTACACACCTCTCACTCTGTCTCTCTTGTTCTCCAATAGGCGAGCAGTGGGGCAGGTAATGAGGCTCATTTGTGATCAGCAGGGAGACTTTGAGTGCAAGTTAAAGAAAATAGGCCAAATCTAAATTAAATCTCCAGGGCATAGTTTAAGGAAGACACTCCTTAGATTAACAATGATAAAGGAGGGAAAGAGAAAAAAAGGCTGATATTCTCTGGTCTACCATACACAAGCAGTTTTGATCTGCAAGAAACAAATCCACCCAGCCCACCCAATTACCACCTCCCTAACCTGACAATCAAATGGGCCGTTATCTATCTAATTTACCCAGACTCAGGCATGTGACAACTGAACAGTCCTGATATAGGTCTTCGTTGTGTCCCTGTATTGGCTGTCACTAAAGTGATTGAGTTACCTTTCAAATGCATGTTGATGCCAGCAGCTCTAAATCAATAATTGTCATTGACAATGCTTGTAAGTGTCCTCTTATTTTCTGACAAACACGTCTGGGTTGGTCTGGCCTGGGCACATTTAGCTTCACTAAATAATGTAAATGGCACATTTCATTTACAAACTTCAATTTCTGATGTCAATATGATGTTACACTGTTTTTGTTCACTGAAGTATGCCTAAAATATAATCTGGTTCACTATGCTTCCGTGCCAAGAGCCCCTGTCTAACAGATGTAAACTCAGCTTTTTCCTCCGGGTAGGTTCACCAGCTAACATCAGCAAACTCTGCTTTTCTCCAATGCCAAGACTCCTCATCTAACAGGGTAGAATTCAGCTGTTTAACTGCCGAAAGCTTCACTACGCTCTTTTCCTCACAATAACTAAAGAGCTGAGTGATTATTTGAGGATTTTGTGGCATGCTGGTACAGACAGGATGGCTTAAATCTACACACCTCTCACTCTGTCTCTCTTGTTCTCCAATAGGCGAGCAGTGGGGCAGGTAATGAGGCTCATTTGTGATCAGCAGGGAGACTTTGAGTGCAAGTTAAAGAAAATAGGCCAAATCTAAATTAAATCTCCAGGGCATAGTTTAAGGAAGACACTCCTTAGATCAACAATGATAAAGAAGGGAAACAGAAGAAAAAGGCTGATCTTCTCTGGTCTTCACAGCAGCAGTTTTGATCTGACAGCTTTGGCTAACATTAGCAAATTCGGCCTTTCTCCAGCACCAAGATTCCCTGTGTAACAGGCTCAAACCCAGCTCTTTTCCTCCTGATAGCTTCACTAGCTAATATTAGCAAACTCTGCTTTCCTGATTGTATTAATCTATGGAAGGGTACAGAAAAATTCTGCTGCATTGAAGGTCCCAAAATGTACTAATCTGGGGAAGGGTACAGAAAAATTCTGCTGTATTGAAGGTCCTAATGAGCACAGTAGCCTCCACCATCTGTAAATGTAAAGTTTCAAACCACCAGGACTTTTAATAGAGCTGGACACCTGGCCAAACAGAGTAATTGTAGTAAGAGGGGCTTAGTCAGGGAGGTGATCAAGAACTCAATGGTCCGTCTGAGAGAGGTCCAACCTTGCTCTGTGGAGAGAGAATGTTCCAGAAGGACCACCATTTTTGCAGCACTCCACCAAACAGGCCTGTATGGTAGAGTGGCCAGAGGGAAGCCACATCTCAGCAAGAGGTATCTGAAGGACTCTCAGACCATGAGAAACAAATAGATTTAACTTTTAGGACTGAATGTCAAGCATCATATCTGGAGGAAACCAGGCACTGCTCATCACCTAGCCAAAACCATTCCTACAGTGAATAGTGGTGGAAGCATCATGTTGTGGGGATGTTTCTCTACAGCAGGAAATTTGAGACTGCTCAGGGAAAGATGACTGCTGCAATGTACAGAAAAATCCTTGATGATAACCTGCTCCACAGTGCTCTGGACCTCAAACTTGGATGAAGGTTTATCTTCTAACAGGACAACAAACCTAAGCACACAGCCAAAATAACAAAGGAGTGGTTTCAGGACAACTCTTTGAATGTCCTTAATTGGTCCTGAGAGAGCTCAGAGCTCAGGTCCTGAGCTCAGACATGAACCTGATTGAACATCTCTGCAGATATCTAAAAATGGCTCCCCATGTAATAGATTGAGCTTGAGAAGTTCTGCAAAGAAGAATGGGAGAAACTTCCCAAAAACAGGTGTGCCAAGTATGTAGCATCACCCTCAAAAAGACACGAGGCTGTAATTGCTGCCAAAGCTGGGTACCAACACATGCATATATAATGGGATTATTACAGTGTATCCAGAAAGTATTCACAGCGCTTCATTTTTGCACATATTGTTACTTTACAGCTTTATTTTAAAATGAATTCAATTAATTTTCCCCTATAAATTCTACAGACAGTACCCATAATCACAAAGTTTGATTGAAATCTTTGCAAATTTATAAAAAAAAAAAAAAAAAAAAAAAAAAAATATATATATATATATATATATATATATATATATATATATATATATATATATATATATGAGTGGACTTGAATGCTACATTACTCCTCTACAGACCAATCACCAGATTCCATTAATCTTTAAAAGAATGCCTATGCTCCCTCTGCTGCTTTCAGGTGCCAGTTTCTTGTAACTCTCCTCCTCCTTACACTCCACTGCTTCCAATATGGTCCAGCCTGGTTGCCCGGGGGAAGGCTCTGCCCTGCCTACCATGTATGGTAGAATCTGCAAAGGTCTACCTTCACCAAAGACAAAGTGCTTTTACTGCAATATTACAAACTGACATTGACAATCATAACTCTAGGGTCTTTCTGCTAGAAATGTAGGCTTATTATCCAAACCAGATGATCACTGAAATACCATTGGGTGATCAAATGTAGAGTTAAAGAGTTAAATAAACATATATTTACTATATACAGTTTTCATGTTATTGTTTTCAAATAAACAATTGCTACATGCTTTTGAATAAACTTGTCTTTTGGACAGCTGTTTATGTTGCCATATCCTTGATGTCACGCAAACTTTACAGAAGCAAAGAACCTGGAAGTCAGTGTAAAATGTTGTGTGTATTCCTGTTTATAATAGGATAATGACTTTAAACCTTGTGAAACTAAAACAAAAAAGTACAGTACTAGATCATGTTGACAATAATGACACCATGTTCTTGTACCATATGATTCTCACTGAGTCATCTCTCTCCATATATGACGTAGTAGGCCTTTAAGGTCTTACAACCAACTGTGAACCATAAGCACAGATGAAAACCCATCTCAACATGACAGGGAAAGTGCAAGTACAGCAGTAAACAAAGTAGCAGCTCTCAGCAGGCAATGTCTTACATTTCTGCAGTCCTTTTCAACTGTGCATCCTTTCTCCCTCATGTCAGTACATCATGGTTGTATCCCTTGTCAATCATCTGAGTTCTGAGGTTGACTTGCTGTAGCAGAAACCTACAGCCTTCTGCTTCCCTGCTCCACTGAGACACAGGGCTCTACCTGATTACAGCAATATATGGCTCCTTGACTTTATCAGACCACTGGACCTTCCAGTTTTCAGTAGGGATTTGCAGCCTTCTGAATGCCGAGACTGAATTTTAGAGAAAGGGTCTTATCTTGCCTACCATCCTTCAGTGAACCTGCAAGCCTGATTCTACTCAGATCCCTTGCATTGCCCTGTAGGGTACAAAGAAGCCAAACACATACTAAAACCCTTTTGTTAGGAGGTTCTCCCAGGGGGCAGTACGCACAGACAATGTGTGTTGGTGTGTGATGGAAGAAGGAGTATGTAGGTGGACTGTGTGTGTGATAGATGAGCAGCATGTAGGTGGGTGTTCTTGGGTTTGCACGCCTGCATGTGCTTGTGTGTGGGACTGCTCTTAGTGTTCTGTCATAATAAGTGCCAAGAACAGTGTTTGGAGAAAGCTGAATGCTGAGCATTCTGGATGTCCATACAAGCCTCTGTAGGAGTAAGATAGATTTCTACTAGTGGATGTCCAGCTATTCTTTTTATTCATTCTTATAAAATAAGGTATTCATATAAAGCAGTCATTGTGCTCCAAGACCAGGATTGAGAACCACTGCTTTAGAGCTTGAAATCCTGATTATTACCACATAGTCCAATTTTGGGACAGTTTTGTAAAATTATTTTTCACATGGTAGGTTGCAGGTGGAACAGAGATCAAATGGCATGAAAAACAATAAATATAGCTGCTTCAACTGGCTGAGCTAACAATACACTTTCCATGTGAACCCATGACACATGAGAAATCTGAAAAATCTGTATTTCCTGTTCCTGGGCTCACCCTACAGTTGATTAGAGTTCAGGTTCTAATTTCACCTTTAAATGATCTGCAAATTCTAAAGGTTCACATACTTTTGTCACTCACAGAAATGTAATATTGGATCATTTCCCTCGATAAATAAATAAATGACCAAGTGTAATATTATTGTCTATATTTGTCTGACTTGGTTCTCCTAGGACATGAACTCTGGTTTTATGTGAAAGTTTTATGTGAAATTTATGCTGTAAATGTTAGCGTGACAAAGACAGTCATTTTACAGTCAAGGGTTTGGCAGATTGGACATGGTGATTATATAATGTTTCAACACTGATCACTGTAGTAGAAGTGCCAGACTGAATCAAAATTTGTAGTTTGCTTTTTGCGTAAGTGATATGTTACCCATGCTTTTAGGACTCCTGACATTTCAGGTCAAATGTGTACAGAAATATATAAAATTCTTAAGGTTCACAAATTGTCAGGCACAACTGAAATTGTCAAATATTGGATCATTCAAATCTGATGGCAAACTTATTTTAAAATTGTGCTGTCTTGTTTTGTTACCTGTCAAGTAGTTATGCTCAACGACATGTGCAGCTCACTGTGTATTATCTCAAAAGATTACAGCTTTAAATTTGATTTAAGAAATAATCTGGCCTGTCAGCAGCCAGTTCTCACTTAACACTCACAGGCTTGGCTAGTTTATCAACTGAAACGCTTCCGTAAGCAAAGAGAGAACAATTCAATCTCACTTCTTATTTTCTCAATCAAAGATTTGAGGTGAGACTGAAATTAACATCTCTCTCATCATCTGGTAACACTGATGAGAAGGAGATTGCTTTGCCCCGAATGATCAAGGGGGCCTAAAAACGAGGCTGCAAGCCATTCATTTCACGTTCCATGAAGACCAACTCTGCATTAATCCTCATGGTTACAAAGGCTCACTTAGTGAATTCAAAGAAAAAATTCAAGGTAATGAAAGTGGGGCTAGATATACAATGCAGAAAATTCTACTTGAGAGAGAGAAAGCATTAAAGCACACTGCAGAAGATAAACACTTGGATTTCCCGATTTGCCGGCCTCCACAACCCTACACACCCACCCCATTCGTTTTCCAACTGCATTTCATTAATTCCTCCACTTGTTTGAGTAACCCCAGAGGTGATAGCAGCAAAAGCAGAAGATGAAAACAAACAATACCCATATGGAGCTGAGACAGACACTTGCAGAGGGAGAGAAGGCTTCTTTTTTCTCAGGCAGTGGGGGAAGCAAAAGCACCAGCACCAGCATCACTTTGTACGGTTGATTTGACCACCATTAGGTTTTCCCCAAGTACTGGATCTATCCACTAGGCTACACTTTGATGTGGCCGGTTTACAGTCACTGAGCCTTATTTCTGCAAATCTGGAGGGAACAGAACATCAGTGTTCCAAAGGGGGAAAGTTTTTATATGGTTCACTAGAGAACAGCGGCCCTCAGTTCTCCTCCATTCATTTGTAGTGTGCATGTTACTTTGATTCTTCTCCTTTAACTTTTGATGACAGCTCAAGCCTGTCCTCTATAACTTCCTGACCTCAGAAAAGCTCTTGGCCAAGCTTTATTGTGATTGAAGTCATAGTCAAAATGATCTCCAATGCTTTCATAATCAGTGTTTTTTTAAGATTTGGTCCACTGTTGAGAGGCAAGGCTTTACTATTTAACCTTTAGAACTCTGGGACAATTTTATGTGCTGTTTTTTGTAGTTTGATGTACTTTTATTCAGTATTTCTAAGACACAGTCACACATGCAAGATATTGTTCTTTTCTGACTGTCAATCCTCCTCTGTGTGGGGCTCCATGCAAGACCTCACCTTGTGTGGTAAAGATGATTCCGAAGTAGGGGAATCAGCCCAGAACTACACGTGAGGACCTTGTCAATGACCTGAAGAAAGCTGGAATCAGTCTCAAAGATTACCTTTAGCAACACTCTACGCCATCATGGACAAAAACTCTGTAGGGCACACAAGGTCACTCTGCTTGTGCCAGGACATGTCCTCCTTTGAAGTTGGCCATTTATCATTTGGATGATCCAGAGGAGGCATGGGAGAAGGTCATCTGGTCAAATAAATATACCAAATATAGAACTACACTCGCCACTTTTGGAGGAAGAAGTATACAGATGTGTATAACCCCAAGAATACCATCCCAACCATGAAGCACTTTGTTGAAGGGAGGGTGGATGGGGCCATGTATTGCAAGATCTTGGTCAACAACCTTCTCTCAGTAAGAGTGTTGAAGATGGGTCATGGTTGGGTCTTCCAGCATGAAAATGACCCAAAACACATAGCCAGGTTAATGAAGGAATGGCTCTGTAAGAAGCATTTCAAGGTTCTGGAGTGGCCTATCCAGTCTCCAGACCTCAACCATCTTTGGAGAGAGCTGAAACTCAGTGTTGCCCTGCAACAGTCCAGAAATCTGAAAGGAGGAGTGGGCCAAAATGAATGTATTTTAGCTGTTTTCTGAGTAGGATTACTCACTGATACTTCATCACACAATGATGGTTAGATAGGGTGCCATAGTTAGATAAGGTAAGTGTTCTTCTTTGTTAGGATATATGTGTATCATGTCTGTAGGTTACTCTGATCCTGAGTTATGAATCCTAGAAAACAGCATCTAATACAAGTTATGGATGAGTATGGCAGTGACTTCACCATGCTGCAACCAGTGGGTGGGAGCTGTCTTGCTCTACAGCAATTGCATCACTTGTTTTCATACACAAATATGAAGTACATAGTCTCTCTTTCACTCAATCACTATCTTATCTATCTATCTATCTATCTATCTATCTATCTATCTATCTATCTATCTATCTATCTATCTATCTATCTATCTATCTATCTCAGGTCTGTATGAAGCTACTTCAGCAAGAGAAAAAAAGCATTCTGTTCCAACAAGACTGCTCCCAGTGTTAGTGGAGCACACTTGAGCACAGAAACAAAAGGCACCGCCATAAATAACTTCATCACAGTGCAGGACTGAAAGTCTGAGTCAGGAGCTTCACAGGAACAGGCAGCCTTCTGATTTTAAGCAGAAAAACGACAGCAGAACAGCAGCTCAGGGGTTGAGCGACAGAACTGGGACACATTAATTGGTTTTAATTTTGTCATCCGCCCATGGCCGCCACAAATGCATAAGAGCTGGAATTCTTTTTTTTTTCTTCATACCCCACATCTGTAAAATAAGATAATGACTACAACGACTGAGTTAGCTGAATAATTCTGCAGATTCTCTGCACCCATTCCCAGCATCACTGAGAAATCACTGTAAACAAATGTGGCCTTAGATGATTCATGGCATAGATTTTAGCCTCCTCCGAATTGCCAAAGCTGCAAAATATGGAAAAATATGACTGAACCAAAGAAACAAGTTATTATTGTAGTCCTTGTGGTCTGCCCTTATGCTGAAAACTAGCTGCAAAGATTTAAGTGCCCACCCTACAGAAATCACAGCAGGAGATGAGAGCTGTGTGAGTGTGAAAGCCTCTAATGACTCTCACTGTGAATTGGGTGTCCTTAAACCATGCAGAACAATGCAGAGAAATGAAGCATGAATCCCAAGACCCTACATGAATCTCAGGCTCCATCTCCATCTACAAAATCATAACACTCTCTAGATAGATCATAATACAGCAATGCAATAATCTGATATTTCACTGTCATTAGCAATGAAATGACTGTCATTTCCAAATATTTTGTATAATTTCAGAGTTAACAAGACATGATCAGATAATTTAGATTTAGATTATGGGATCATTAATTCAGTAATTCAGTAATTTAAATGCTTCAATTAAACAGTAAAGTTTCTGTAGCTGTAAACCCTTAGGAACCAGAGAGAACAGCAAATCATGAGTGGCATTTCACAAATGTGACTCTTGTTGCCAACAAAAACTAAACTATAAAATACAGTCATATTTTAACACAGGTAAAATTAGACAGACTTCGAGCATATCTCACAAAAATAAATTGCATACTGTCATAATCAGTTCACTGATGACACAGTCAACACTGCCATCTACATAGGCATCACAAGGCAAAGTCAGAATGCTGTTCATTGACTATAGCTCAGCATTCAGCACAGTCATCCCCCACAAACCATGGACTGACACCCTCCATCTTTAACTGGGTGCTGGATTTCCTCACAAACAGACCCCAGTCAGTCAGAATTGGCAACCACACTTCCAGCAGAAGAACTGTAAGCACAGGGACCCTCCAGGGTGCTGCTGTACACACTCTTCATGTGCAATGACATGTCCTTCCAGAATATTACCTGAATCATTAAGCTTGCTGATGACACCACACATAGTCACTGTACTGGTCATGGTTCAGGATGATACAACATACAGGAGGGAGGTGGCAGAACTACTATATGTCCCTCAATGCAGACAAGACCAAGGAGATTATTGTTGACCCAAGGAGGACGGGAAGCTGCACACATCACTCTGCATAGGTGAGACACAGGTGGAGACAGTGAAGACCTTCAAATTCCTCAGCGTTCAAATCAGTGAGGAACTCAACTGGTCTCACAACACAAAACAAATCATGAAGAAGTCCCAGCAGCAACTATACTTCCTCAGCTTTCTCAGCTTTGGAATGCCAGCCAAAATTCTCAGCAAAATCTGTAGCAGCACAGTCAAGAGTGTCTTCATGAGTTCCATTGTTGTGTGGTATGGCAACTGCACTTTTCAGGACAGGAAGGCCCTCCAGGGCATGATCAAACCTGCACAGTACATCTCAGCAGCAGACTTCCCCTCACTGCAGGACATCTACCACACCAGAGCCACTAGGAGGGTACTCAACATCATCAGGAACAGCACACACCTTCAACACAGCCTCTTTATACTCTTTACGAGTGTGAAATCCATGACAAACAGACTCACAAAAAGATTCTACCCATAAGCCATTAGGCTTGTGAATGACTGCAACACACTGCCCCTTACCATCACTCTGACAGAGTGAATTCTGCCAACACACCACAGATCATAACTAAACACTGAACTCTGGCCAGCAAACACACATAACAATCAATCAATCCATTAATCGATCTCTCACTATACAGGACACTACATATTTATTGCTGCTCCACTGTGGTGGTTTTTACACAGTGCATTTTATGACATTCACAATTGCTCTTTGGACAATACTGCACTTTACTGCCATACTGCACAATAATATTACACAACAATATCAACATTATTTAGCATTCTATTTATGTCAATGTCATGTGTATATAGCATCTACGTACTTATATATCCCGTTCAGTTTTTGTCTCTAGAGTTATGTGTATATCCGTAACTTGTGTGTATAATTTTTGTATGTCTGCTTAAAGTTTTATATCTAATAGCCTGAATGTTAAGGAGGTAACATTACATTGCTATCAAAAGTATTCCTCCTATAGTGGTAAAATTACTTTAACTAAGTCTGTAATTAGCAGGTGTTTGTTCTCAGTAAGCTAAAACTGTTTTGTGTGAATTGGTGACAAAAACACAGAGGGGGGAAAAAGCTGGTATCTTGATAACATTAGAATTTAGGAATAATTTTAACCCTCCAACCAGTGCTGCTTATTCTTCAATAAACTAAGACAGGGTTAGCTGAAAGTGAACAATAACATGCCATTAATGTTTACTTTAGAATACAATTCCAGCTCTGTTTCACTCACCATGCTAATATCCTGAGACAGGATGACAGGATCTAAATGGGATGCACAAGCATTATCCAGTCAAGTAATCAATAACATGATTTGCTGTCTACATTTTTTTTAAATAAAATATGCAATTTGTAATGTCAATAGCATAGTTGTTGTAGCCCTAGTGTAGTGTTAAATGAAGTCTATTGTGGGAAAAAATTGCCTTGCTCCCTCATGGTGGGAGATCCACTAAGAGCAGCAAAACAATTATTGGTAACAATAGTAGGCTGAACAAAGAAAACATATATAGCTCTTCACTGACACTGAATACACTTTAGAAAGCCTCAAATGTATGAAATAATAAACATTCTTGGATACTTTGGAGTGTCTAATTTAAGTGTGGTTTAAATTTTTAACCATTTAAGCTGAGAAATTGGAACTCGCATAAAAGGTTCTTCACATGCTATTTGAGTCCTATCACTACTCATTTCAGTGATTGCAGCAGGCAATACCCTCCAATATTCAGATATGATTATAATACCCACACACACAAACACACACACACACACACACACACATCACTATTACTGTTTTTCTATAAATCATTTTATTAAATAGTCAACAAATCTAATGGACTAATTTTCCATCAGAAAATCAGTCATGTCATCATATGATGCAGCACAGAAAAATGAAAACAAAGCTTCACATAATGAAGAGGAAACCAAGGATTGGGGATTTTTTCACATTTTAGATGTAGTAATAACAAGCTAACCTGCAGAATCAGTGAAATGGTTGGTTACCCTGGAGGCCCCACATGGAACTTGTGCTAATCACTTAAAAAGACAAAAAGACAGAAAAGTGTTTAAATGCAAGTTACAGATAGTATGTTATTTTAGTTCCTTAGACTTTGTCATCATACTGTATGGACAAAAGTACTGGGAAACCTGCTCATTCATTGTTTCTTCTGCAATCAAGGGCATCTAAGGGGAATATGCAGGTTGGGTGTGCATTTGGACATCTGTGTCAGCATCTTAGAAGGAATGTCCACAAAATATTTGGACACGATTTTGTTTACAAACTTTGAAAGGGTCTAAACTGGAGGAAATGGAAGCCTTTTAAGAGTTTAGGCCCTGTCCAAATGTTTCCAGAAAAAAAAAACAGCATTTTTTTCCTCACTTGCAGTGTATCTAAGGTCTGTCTTTCCATTAGAATGCACTCTCTCTCACCCAGACTCAAAACCCAATTTGCTTAGAAACAATGTTTATACCATACTATACTATACCATACTATACTATACTATACTATACTATACTATACTAGTATAGTTCACTCCAGCCCTGGGAATTCAGGTAGCCTCCAGCAATGGTCAGACATATTTAGCTAACAATAATTTGCATATGATAATATGCAATAAATCACATATGATATCACAATAAAATTTCATATATCATTGTATCAATGTTGTGATGCTTGTGTAACATGACATTTGGCAGTTTTTTGTCTCAGAAAAGTGTAATAATTTAGTAATAATTTATTTATTGTAATAAAGTTGTACAAGAGTTGTAATTGTCTCTTGTGAAAAGAATTACTAAGCTGATAAGAAATGGCCAATAATCAATGAACTTTCCTAACAAGAAATACCTGATAATATTTCTGAAATGTTCACTCTGGTATGTTCAGAGTAAAGAGTGAGAAGAATGTGAGTGATGAGATCAGATTTGACTTTTTCTTCAGTGTTTTTGTGTTGTCTGCTAATATGTATACATTTGTAAGTGCAACAGTGTTCTGGAGTGCATTTACAAACAGAAATGCAGTGGTGCCCTTTTTTATATTTTGTGCTATTCATGGCTACTACCTTGCTTCTCTTCCATTAAGTCTGTTCTTTCTCCCATGCACATTGTCCTAAAATCTTGCCTTGCTGCCCCCATTGTATGCCCCTGGCTCTGTATTGATGAAAGTCGCTGTTCAAATTATGTTCAAGTTAATAGTACGTTCTGACATGCCGAAGTATGGACAGCTCACTGCTAGATATGAGCATTTATAACAGTGTTAAATTTATCCATTAGCATTTTCAACCAATAACAGGACCAGATTACTTTGATTCAGACATGACTTGTTGCCTTCCTGTGTTAGAATCTTAGTTGCCCCAGAAAAGTAAGCAGTATTTTTTACACTGTGTATGAAGAAAATATCTTTATATATTAAATTATATTTTTACCATATTGCTCATCCCTGATGAAGATAAAGATGAAGATGTAGGTGAATGGAGATGGAGAAGGAGGAAAGGAGGCTGGAGTTAGAGAATGAGACTGGAGAAGGAGAAGTTAGAAGGAAATAAGGCTGCTGATGGAGAAGGAGAAGGAGGAGAGGAGCCTGGAGATTGAGAAGGAGAAGGAGGAGGGGAGATTAGAGATGCAGAATGAGGTGGTGGAGTGGCAGAAGGAGGAATAGTAGATGAGGAGGCTGGAGTATGAAAGTATGTGGAGGAGTAGATAAAGCTGCAGATGGTGAATGAGGAGGAGGTTCGAGATGGAGATAGAAGATGGAAGATGGAGGTGGAAAGAGGAAGAGTAAAAGAAGGACAAGAAGGAGAAAGGAATGGAGAAGAGCAAGCATTACGAAGTGGAGGACAGACGGTTCTCCAAGCTCAGTGGCACTATATTTTTCATTAGGTGGCCAAACAATTTTAGCATTTTATCGTAATAAGGGTTTTTCAGCCTCTTATAATGATCCTTACAGCAGTTCACAACTGAAGGCAAGATACTGTGCATTGCCTTTACATTCATATGCAAGGTTTTGCTCCAGCTCTGCAGATGGATGATGTTGTACGCCATTGTTCTATTATTTTGACATTGTTGGAGTTCTGCACTCCACATCTCATCCACCATAGGGCGATAATAGGCTTCTGTTGTCGAAAAAGGTCTATCCACAGAGCTGCTGTATTGCCAGAGAACATGCAGAGAGAATTACCACTTGAGAATGTCTTCCAGGTTTGCCAAAAATGCCACAAAAGCAGAGTCCAAAATGAATGGGTTAATATGGAGCTTTTGAGCAAAATCAGTTATGTTTAAAATGTTTGTTTTAACTCTGAAAAATGTTTTTGTTGCTTTTGCTTTTGTTACTAAAAAGTTTTAAACAGCAATATGGACAAAGATATAAGTAAAAACAAACAGCAGACATTACTGTAATGCCATTATCGCAAAGCACACTGTGCCATTAGATTCACAACAGGTTGAAATAATGGTATTTTCATTATACTATAACAATACAGAGAGTGTGAAAGACAGGATGAATTACAACCGGTAGTAAATGTGTTTGAATAAAAGAGGACATGTATCTAGGTGAAATATTAGTCAGAGATGCCATTCTTATTGAATACTATATTATGCTAGATTGCTAACATGCTTAAACTACAGTACCATCATTTTATATAATGTTTCATTTTATACAATAGATTTACTGTAGCATATTGTCAGGGTCGGGCAGACAGAACAGATGACTAGGGGTGTGGAGTTAAAGACAGGGGTTGAAGATTTGTTTATGCTCTCTGGCGTCGACTAGAGGAGCATGGGTTCCTCTCAGGTTTATTCCTCCTGGCCTGAGGGAGATTTTCCTTGCCACTAGTTGCCCAACAACTCCATCTAAAACATAGAACACTCATACTAAATCTAGACAAAACAAAGGAACAGAATGAGAACAAACTTACAAGCACAAACCAACAGAATCTCAACTAACAAACAAACCATGAAGCAAACAAAAGTCTACAAACAAACAAAAGCAAGCTATATTAACATACAGGGTAGGAAACAAACCAAAAGTTGGAAAACAAAGCAAGACAGGAATAAACCATGACAGAAACCAAATGACTGACAAAGAAACAAAAATTCTTAAATAGAACACAACATTGGACACACCTGGAACCACTGAGACAAATGAGACAGATGGGAATGGGCGGAGCAAGGGAGGAAACAAGACCAAAACAAACACAGAGCATGTGCTAGGAGCACATGGGAAAACACAACAACCTAGAAAAAAGGTGAACAGAACTTGAGTATGACAGAGACATGACACATTAATTATATCTTTTAGACTGAATGTTTGTAGACTGAAATGCCTACAGTTCATTATAATCCAAAAAAATCTACTGAAGACCCCAAACCAAGTGACTAGATAATTGACTAAGAAAAAAGGCATGACACCTGACTCAAACTCCCACCAAGAGGCTTGAGACTGGACCCAAACCTCCAGCAAGATGCTCAAGACTTGACCTGAACCCCCACCAAGAGGGGCTTTATTTGAACTCCAACCAAAAGTCTTGATACTTGACTCAGACTCTCAAGATTTGAAAGTCCAGAACCTCTTTTGCTCTCTAGTTAGATGCAGCATTACCTTTACTGTTAATCATTTAAGGATTTCCAGAACCTTACTTTTTAATCTTCTCTTCCACTTTTAAGTATGTGACTCTCACAAGGTGCTTTACAACAATAAACTGGGTCTTTACCTCCTGTGGCTGTTCACTCCAGACAACATCCTGAAGATGTTCATGAGTATTTGGGAATTTGTGATAGGTTCCTACTGATGACAAACAATGATGACGGACATTCTCTCATCTATGAGAATCTGCTGCCTATGACTGTACACTCAAAAAGGAGGCAGCAGACATACTGAATGATCATAACAATCTACTCTTGTTGCAACACTGAATGGATACAACTGCCTCTCTGGCCTTCAGCAGATGACAAATTCATAACAATAAAATGATGAACCTTGTAAGTTTGCACTACTGGTTCATAGCAGGGCCAACCAAAATCGCTCCGAGTAGTTTTTGCCCTTTCCCATGGCCATGAAGAAGAGAAGAGTGGCGTATTGATGGGTAGCAAGAGATAGGCTTAAGGGATTGAGGAAAATACTCCAGTCCTGTGGGGCTACTCAGTATTCCGATGCTTCCACATTTGATGAAGTCATCTGCAGTGCCAGTGCTCATGGATAATTAATTCACAACTGACAGTTTTCAGATCAGGACAATATGGATGAAGTGCGTGTGATCTTGGAGACATTAGCCTATGGCTTTGATTATCATGGCCCTTCTGGTGAGCAACAACCTTTCGAGGGCTAGCAATGTGTCACTGTCTGATCGACCTGTCAACCAGCACTTATAAGTAAAGGTTTCCAACACACTCACACTCTTATAAATAAAGCTTCTTAAACATTTATTGGCTAGAACATAAAGCTAGGTCTATAAATATTTGGACAGGGACAGTTCTTGTAACATCTCTTTGAGGAGTTATTGATTTGAATCCATAAAAATGTTTGGCACAACATTGTAGCTTTATTTTTTTTTTCTCATTGTCCATTTCTTCAGCTCCAATTGCCATGTAGAAACAGAGTGTACTTCATATGTTTTTCTGCATACTTTGTTAGTCTTCTTTTACACTGTCCTTCAATGGTCCAGAATCCACAAGACCACCACAAAGCAGAAATTATTTGGGTGGTGGGTCAGCACTGCAGTGACACTGACATGGTGGTGGTGTGTTAGTGAATGTTACGCTGGTATAAGTAGTCAGTTATTGCTGCTGGAGTGTTTAAACCCCTCAGTGTCACTGCCAGACCGAGAACAGCCTACTAACCAGAAATATCCAGTCAACAGTGTCCTGTGGGCAGTGTCCTGTGAGCACTGAAGAAGGACTAGAGGATAACCAACACAAACTATGTAGTAACAAATGAATAGAATAGAATAGAATAGAATAGAATAGAATAGAATAGAATAGAATAGAATAGAATAGAACTTTATTGATCCCTTGGGAGGTTCACTCCAGCAGCACTGCTATGTCTGATCCACTTGTACCAGCACAGCACACAATAACACAACATCACCATGTCAGTGTCACATGGACTACAGTCTGTAATTATAGAACTACAGCATGCTTCTATATGGTCAGTGGAACTGATTAAACAGTGAGTGTAGAAACAGAGGTCATAATGCAATGGCTGATAGGTGTAAGTAATAAGCAGTTACTTTCCAAATGTTGACTCAGTGTGTGAGTGTATGTACTGATTCTCACATATAATTATGATGTGCTATTAGGTTTTGTTTAGCATGCAAAGGTCTTACATAAACAAAAGAAATTCCCTTATACAACCTGATCTCACAAAGGATTTATATGGAAATTGACAAATTCCCTAGCTTTTCTATGCATGATTCATCAAATTCAATAAAAATAGCTAAACCTAGCTTTAATGGTAACTATTTGTCACTTGTAAAATGGGTTAGCAATTCTGCACCTCTGCTGCCTTCAAAATCAAATCTCAATTAGAAATATATTTTGTACATCTTAAATCAGTTTATCGCATAAATTTCAGATGTAACAGATGCTTCTAACATTTTTCATTTCAAGGGAAGGCTGTGAAGATTATTTGAACATATGGTCTACTTCCTATCACCTGCAGCAGCTGGTGTGCTCTTTTTCTTCTCCAAACCAGGTCTAGCACTTCTGAGGCTGGGCTGAGATGTGCTTCAACTATCACCTTCAACATACACTACATGTCCAAATTCTTGTGAATACCCCTTCTAATGAATACATTCAGCTATGTATATATGGCACACATTGCTGACACAGCTTGTCTGTAGAGAATTATTGCCAATAGAATTGGACTCTTGAGCATATAAACATCAGCGTATTGGCACAATGCTTACAGTCAAGCAAAGGCTAATTTTAAACTCATTAATAAATTTTTTACTTATTTTAAGTAATTTTGTTTACTGAAAGTATCTAATTCCAAATGAAGGTAATTTTGCTTGTTTCAAGTAGAAGCTAATAACGTCCAATAGAATAACACACTTTTATAAGAGACAATTTCTTACAAGTAATAACAAAATAATAATAAAAAATAAAATAATTATTCATCTCAAAATAATATAATAAAAATAGACTGTTAGTGCACCCCCAATAAATAAATAAATAAATAAATAAATAAATAAATAAATAAATAAATAAATAAATGTAGTGCATTTCAGAAACAAATTATTTCACAATATTTAAGTTTTTTAGATCCTGATCTTGTTCACTACAGCTTCACTACGAAGCACACATGATCTTGCCCAGGCTAGATTAACACAAGCTCATTAAATCAGGTTCTTTAATTCTTCAGGTTCAGAGGAGTAGAAAAAAAGTGATCTCAATCTGTCCTAATACAGGAGCTTAATCTGTACTATCTCTACCCTTCCTCTTGTTTTGTATTAAGGAGACTCAGGTAGTCAGCAAGTCTGATAAACAGCTTCTCCCCAGACCCCCCATAAGGGGCCAGGTGCTGCACTTTCCCCTGCACCTTTCAAAGCTCCTAGACAGGAACGACAGTGTTTCTTTTAAGGGGAAACCTCTGAGCATCAGTTCACTTTCCAGAATGTAACAGAGGCTTTATGCCAGGACTATCCTACAAAATATACACTGTTTTGAAAGTGTTGAATCCTTTGTCCTTTTATAAAAATTAGTTGTAATTTATGTTATTTGTTTCATTACAGTGACATTGAAAATATTATAAATCAGACAAAAAAGGTGCTTTTTCATTTTCTCTAATGTTGTGATTACTCAGAAAAAGTAATAATATTTCAGGATGAAAAGAGATCATTTACAAATAATTTATTCTTCATTGCTAGTAAAAATTTTGACCCATGACCATGGCTACACAATAGCAGGTAACAGAGCAACAAGCATCCAGTCATTTCCAATTGGAGTATGTAATTTATAGCTGCAAAGGAGCAAATGAATTATGATGTGGTGAAGCAATGTTTCAAACAACTGTCTCCAACAAATATTTCAGACCAATCATAGATATGGGGGTGCGAGGTCCCCAGCTTCTGTTCTCTGAACCTTTTCTACCCGAATTTGATTGCTGTTTTCAAAAGTGTGATGCTAAACATGAGAGGCTCCTAACTACTGTTCCTTCTTTCATCATTTTATATGATACATTTTTTCTTTAAATACACATATTTAATAAAAAAAATATTGTTGGAAGCTGGACCATGTACATGCCCACATACGACAATAGTTAATAAACTTACTTAGAAAACACCTGTGTCATTTACTAGTAAGTTCATACCAATCACACATGCAGCACTACACAAAGTTTATTTCATTAATACTCATGGAAACCTTTGAGAATAAATCATGGTGTCCTCAGTACAAATGGGCACAGCTCAGACACCTATTTTCTTAAAAAAAGAAAGAAAGAAAGAAAGAAAGAAAGAAAGAAAGAAAGAAAGAAAGAACAACACATTTTTTTGTTATTTTATATACTTCACATTCAATCACATATGTTTAAGACTAACTTATCTTAAATATTATAACCCAAATTCCACACTTTGCAGGAAGTTACATGCCATATTGTGAGATTCATATCTCAGAAGCAGAGTAACCTACAGGCATGGTGCCCATATCATAAACTATGTACTCTAACTATTGTGTCTCATCATTGTGTGATGGATTATCAGACAGCAATTAAGCTCACAAAACAGCTAATATTTACTTGTTTCCAACTGAATTAAATCCCAGTTTAAATGTCACAGGAGCCTTCCAGTGCATTTTTACTGCACTGTCCACATGTACATGTAGACATCACTGGGGTTGATGACATCACTGACCGACATGTTGTGTTATAGAAGAAAATGAAAAGATTTGCTCTCTTTCTTTCAGAATAAAAGTCCTGAGAATGATTAATATTGATATATTTATAAATAATAAGAATATTAAATGACATTCAGGTTATTTTTTGTTATTATTTTATTAGGACCAATATTAAGCACTTTGAAGAATGTATTATTATATTTTTTCCTGTCAATCTAATCAGTACAAATAATTAATCAACATTTATGCTTTTTTCAGCTAAGAATCAATTCCAAGTGCTTTTTGCTATTATATCAAAAAATAATAAACAAAAATAAATCTTTGTACATAAATGTATGTTTGTACGTAAATGTTCACATAACATGGCGAAATTCATGCAATTATCCAAATTATGTTAATATTTACATTGCAAATTAAGAAGTATTTTAAATAGCCTAGAATCTTATGAAAACAATACCAGGCTTGTGTCTCCTATAAATACAATTTTAATTTTTTGGTGAATAAAAGTACATCAAACTCTGAAACCTGTTGAAAGTGAATGAAAGTGATGGGACTGATATGAAGTGTATTGCTTTATTCCAAATAACCTTTATGAAGTTAGTGAGATAGCATATGGTCTGCAGTGATCATGAATTTCAAGTTTAAATGATGATTTGCGTCAATTGCTCAATAATAATGCAGTTATTTTTTTCAAGTATACTGAACTTGTTATAATTTTCAGTGAAGATACTGTAAGTGTTCATTTTATTATAGCAAATTGCAATAATCTTTGAATGAATATGGATTCATCAAATCTGTTGTATTGGACACCATTCCTTTGATTTAATCTATCAAAATATGTTGTGCCTACCAAGCAGAATACATTATACTACATCAGAAATAGATACAAATCTTCTATAGTCATAATAAAACTGATCTGCACTCAAGAGAGTGTACAGCTCATGTACAGGTGAAGGCAGGTGTCTTCCAAGATAATGGCTTCAGTATTCTGTTCATGGTTGATGGCGTGTGGAAGAGAATGCTGGGCAAGGTTTAGCTGTCAGCTGTCTGAGCTCAGGCCCTGCACTCAGCAAACTGCAATACACTCACATCCCATCTCACAGTGTCATTATGACATAGTGCCAGGGCAGTCAGGCTTAGCACCAGTGCTCAGAGGACTAGTTCACAAAGCTCTGTGCCATCAACAAGCCTTGGTCTCAGGGGTTACATTTCTCCACATCACCCCATCTTTGCCTCTGTTTCTCTCTCATTGCCCCCATCCGCTCTCCCTTTCTTCATGGCAGGAGGAGTTTGGTTCCACTGTGTCAGATCACAGCATGTTTGCTGGGAAGCAGTTGAGAACGTAAGCGAGTCATTATTTTTCTATAGTGCTCTAGTTTTATCTCCTAGAGTGTTGTTCTCTGCTGTATAATGAGCTCTGACCCAATCAGAGAGGACAGACAAGAGCTATACATGCCAACAGAAAATGTGGCTTCAAAACATAATTACAGCTCTGTGAAAAATATTTCCCCTTAACAGATTTCTTTTGTTTTTGTTTTTTTTGTCACACTTACATTTTTTCAGATATATCAAACAAATTTCAGTATCAGACAAAGATATCCAACCCAACCTTACCCTATATGAAAAAGCTATTGCCCCCTAAACTTAATAACTGGTTGTGCCACCCTTGGATTCAACAACTGCAATTTAACATTTGCAATAACTGGCAATGAGTCTTTCACGTCTCTGTGGCAGAATTTTGGCCCACTCTTCTTTGCAGGATTGCTTAAATTCAGCCACATTGGAGGGTCTTTGCTCATGAGCAAACAGCCATAGCACCTCAATTGGATTTAAGTCCAGACTTTGCCTAGGCCACTCAAAAAATCTTTTTTTTTAGCCATTCAGAGGTGAACTTGCTGGTGTGCTTCGGATCATTATCTTGCTGCAGAACCCAAGAATGTTTGAGCTTAAGTTCAAAAACCTATGTCCATACTTTCTCTGAGAATTTCCTGGTAGAGAAATATTTAGTAACCAGACACTCCTAGGAAGGTTCACCATTGTTTTCTCCATTTTCACATAGGGTGTTTGGGATCTCTATCTATCTATCTATCTATCTATCTATCTATCTATCTATCTATCTATCTATCTATCTATCTTAAAGCAGTTCAGTCCAGTGAACGACCTGGAATGGCAGAAAATTGAGTGACCTCAAATGGTTTGAATATAAGCTGTACTGACAGCTTTTAAAAAACTTAAATCAAAAACTGAAAAATAATATAAAAGTAAATTGAGAAAATGACTTTTTGAAGACATATCATTTGTTAAGTACATTAAGTACACTTTTACAAAATATATGCAATTTACAAGCCCTTTGTTCTTGGAAACTGGAGAAAATTGAAGAGTTCTGGAAGATAGAGACAGAGGAAGATATTTAACACTCAAATCTAGCATTATAACAGCATCAATGACAAACTCCTTGTAGCTCTGCATAACACTGGACCAAGTCTCACTTTCAGATGTGATGGGAAGACTTGGAGCTGCAGGTTTGACAGATGAAGAAGCTGTCTTCATCTTCAAAAAGTTATTGCTGAGGCTTGTCTGGGCCTTGCAACTCTACCAGTAGCCTATGAAGAAACTGGATATGTTGACTTGTAGTGTAGTTACATCTCTCTCCCTCACTCTCTCATCACTGTCTGTTTTATATATATATATTCACAAAATTACACAAAATATGTTAAATGGAGACTGGATTTAACATAAATTTAGAGACAGCATACAGTGTATGCTTATAAATGTATTTGCTTTCATCTTTAACTATTTAACTCTATATTTGCCACAATAAAATCTATAAGCATATAGAATCTGTTCTTCATCACTTTATGAATTCCCAAGGCTTTGCTTATTGTTGCATATACTGTAATGTTTTTTGTTTGTTTGTTTTTTCATATAAGCATTTTAAGGATAGTCAAAACCTATAAGTGCTTGTTATTGATTTTTTATTCAGAGCATAATACTATTCTGATGACTGACTGATGTGATTCAGATTCCTGTTCCTGTGTTTACTGATTCTAAAATGCACACTGTTTGATTAAGTAATTCAAAATCTATTTGTTATGTTATTTATAAAAAAAACTTGTTTTTTTATGTAAAGTCTGTGGCTGGTATCTTTCAATAATGAATGAAATGTCAATGCAATAAACAACAAAAGAATTAAGCAGATTAAAAAAGCAAATAATATGCCAGTCTGACATCCAAAGAGAGTTTACAAAAGATTAAAATCTCTAATAGATTGTGGAGCATTGCTGTGAGTATTTGATTGCATTCAGCTGTGTGTGTGTGTGTGTGTGTGTGTGTGTGTGTGTGTGTGTGTGTGTGTGTGTGTGTGTGTGTGTGTGTGTGTGTGTGCATTTGCACATCTGTGTCAGCAGTGGGTGTAACTTAAAAAAGCTAAATGCATTCATAGAAAATCTGTCTTCAATCATCTGGATATAAAGATTTAGATTAATTCTAAAGCATCTGTTTTTTTTTTCTGTGAAAAGTGACATGTTTTTGAAGCTTGTCGCCAAAGCAGAACCCTACAGCTCATTCATTTCATTTACTAAAGGTAAGACTGACGGCAGTATGCCCTGGAAGCCAGCAGGAAATGTAAATGGCTTGTGGTCATTTCATTTCATTTCATTTTTTTTACAAATCCAGTGTGCTGAAGTACAGAGTCAAAACAACAGCCGGAAAATGTCACTGCCCATAGACATGCAGACATCTCTGTTTACTTTGTTAAAAATCATCTCAGTAGTAAAGGGATTAATTCATTTCCATGTAAAAATGCAAAGAAAGGCTAAGCGCAGTGAGTTCTTCTGGCCAAGATCATAAATCAGTGTCGAAATAATCCAATTTTATTAGCTTGTCAGAAATTTTCTCTATACAGCTGAAGCTATGCTTTCCCAAACACTAGCTTTTCAGTTTCAGGCCTTCTCAAGACTTGCAGATTCAAACCATATTGTTCACAGAAAACAATGTTTTAAATGGTAGATACATATATAAAGGTCTTAAAGAGTGAAAGAGCAAATTGAAAGCTTTTTGTTGGTGACATGTTTCCTCACTGACGGGTAGCAATATTGGACAGTTGATGCTTCCTTATCTCTCTTCCATAGAGTCAGCTTTGGATGCATACTTCTGAACAAAGCTTCAAGAACAATATAGCTTCTTTCACCGCATCACTAGATTGTTCAGGTGATACAGATGTACATTGTTCTACAAATGCACATTGTTTTAAAATAAATATTTTGTACTAATCTTACAATTCACATCTTCTCATTTCAGGTCTTATAACAAAATATGTAAATAAATAATTATCCAAAACGTGCTGAAATTTTAACCACATTGATCTACAAAATGTCAATCAATCCATTTGTGTAACGCTTAAAAATTTGGTGGCTACTAACTCTGTTAGCCATACTTTGTTCAACTGGACCAAAAGTTAGGTTTGTATAAATCATTTGATTGATATAGCATGCCGCATTTAGTGTAAGTACACCAATGAGGTGCTAGTAGTTTACAAAATTTAGTAGTCTCTCCAACTACTCAGGTGCTTGAGCTCAGCCTGATTAGGGTGGTGCCATATCAAAGTGTCAAACTTCAAGGTCCATACCTACTACCCCATATGACATAAAGACAAAATTCTTTTCCCTGATTACATGACTCATGTCCTACAAAAGAGTTTCAAACTCCACCCACTTTGATTTAATCTAATTTGCATAATATGCAAAATAACACACATTTTTAAGCTACATTTGTGTCCAGTCTGCACAAATATGGTGTCAAACCAATCCTTAGTTTAATAAAATATCAAATCAAATCAAATCAAATTTTATTTATATAGCGCTTTTTACAACAGGAAGTTGTCACGAAGCAGCTTTACAAGGATCTGGGTCCAAGCCTCAAACGCGCAGCCAGTGGGCAAACAGTGGCAAGTATAAAACTCCCTCAGTTTTGGAGGAAGAAACCTTGAGAGGAACCAAGGCTCAAGAGAGGAACCCATCCTCCTCTGGTCGACACTGGAGAGCACATAAAAACGGCACAATACATTGGGATGGAAAGTGGAAAAGAAATGAAGTGAAAAATAAAATGGAGGGAGGGAAGATAAATACAGTTTAGCTTGTAGTAATGATACAGGTATGAATGAATGAATGAATAGTGAATAATGAGATCCATGCAGGTGGCATAGTTGGGTCTGGAAGTTGGTAGTAGGAAGTGGATGAGTGGACCAGTATCCGCTGGTGTCCAGGGCAGCTCAGGACATGGGGGGAGAGAGGGAGAAAGATTAGTGCCCCCTTAGAAGTATTAATGAAAAGCCTGCATAAAGAGAAACGTTTTCAGACATGATTTAACTTATCTGAAAAGGTTGGAATTTCAAATCTATTTAGCACCCAGGCCCCACCCAAAAATATGGGTGGAGTGCATATTGCAAAAATCACACATATACATCTATAAATTATAAACTTTTTGTCAGACTGTGCCAAAATGTCACAGGCATGTTCTCTAGGGGGGTTTTAGACAACTTTCAATGTTTGGTGGTTCTGGATCGCTAGGTAGCACTATAAAAAGCAAAAACTTGCTAAGTCACCAAAAGCTGTCCAAATGACATAAAAATTGGTGCTACTATGTGATATCCTGGACTAGCATCTATGAGTCTGATGTCAAATTTCAAAGTGGCAAAAATATATATATCATGGCCACTATCAGCCAATATAAATCTTGTTTGTTTTGTTGAGTATTTCTTTATTTTCATATTTTCCTTTTAAACTAAAGTCATCGAATGCCCTCTGTCACAGTGACCCAAGCTCTTTGACACCTCAGCAATCCACAGCAATCCACATCTTCATCTCTGTCCTGTTCCAGGGATCTCAATTAAACATTTGGTCCTGAGAAAAGGACGTGACCCCAGCTGTTTGACACCTCAGCAATCCACATCTTTGTCTCTGTCCTGTTCCCGGGATCTCAATCAAACATTTGGTCTTGAGAGCAGGAAAAGGAGGGGTTTCTCGGTCACCTTAAGATGCCTACACAAAGGGCTTGAATTTAAATGATCTGTTTGAATACTTCTGTAGACTTGATGTTGAAAGAAACCAGTGTGCAATAATAAACCTTCATCTCTACCTTTTCTCCACTACCATTTCTAAAGAAGAAAAATAATTTGCCAGCAGAAGACAACACTAGATTCAAAACAAGGCAACTCTGGAACAAATTATTGCTAATGTTAAGCAGGTTGGCCAGTTACCATTAAAGCAAAAGATCTCCAGCTATTCTAAGGGTCACTAATAACCCTCAGCCATTTATTTTTTATGGGGATATACAGCACACAAGTACATTATTAAGAACACCTGTACACGTAATCTCTCATGCAGTTACCTAACTCGTCAATCCTGTGGAGGGAGTATAGTGCAGATATGGGCCAGCACTTTCAGATTCATCAGTTTCATCAAGATCAACCAAATGTGATTTAGAGGGTGGCATGAATGTTGGTGTCACAAGTGCTGGTATTTCTAGAATTGATGATCTCATAGGATCTGCATTTCCTCATAATGGTGTAAAAAATAAAATAAAATCCAGGGATCACCAGTTCTATGGAAATGTCTTGTTGATGAGGCAGATTATCAGAGAAGGGTTCAGACTGGTTTAAGCTGACAGAAAGGCTACAGTAGCTCACATACTGTAAGTATTCTATACACTTGTGAGACAGATGGGCTACAACAACAGAACACAACGTAAGGTTTCACTTCTGGAGGCAAAAGGAAGCCCTACCCAGAATTAGTATGGTCCTCCAAATAAATTGTCCAGTAAGTGTAGTAAGCTGTTAGTATTTTTCTAGTAAAAAGTTTCTTGTGACTTTATTTTTTAAACAAAAAATGACAAATAATGATGCATAAATATATTTTATTTGAGGAGGAGGCACAGAGTCCACTGAATATGAAGGCAGATCCAATTGGACAGATGTTGAATATGGTTTGCTCTGGCACAGTTTAAGCCTTGACTTTCTATAGCTTTTCCTTCTAGTATAAATTTCCAGGAAGTAGTATTGCTTGGATGCTTTTTATCATGAGATGCCCTTCTGGAGCGGGAGCACTGCTCAGATACAAATTGAATGGATTTCACGCAAATGCAAATGATCATCTTCATGTTCAAAAAGACTAAGCCCATCCTTTCCAACATCCTCTCTTTTTACCAAAAGCCAGCTTTGCCTCCTAGAATTTGTCCCAATAAGAGATGTGCTATTTACATATGAATGTATGAGGGTCTCCAATGTCGTGATGCTTAAATGTTGGTAGGTCTAATACTGTCAACCAGCATTTTGGATTTTTTTTACTGCAGCTGCCCTGAGTCATCCACTTAACTAAACTTTGGATAACTTCAGTAACTTCAGAAATATTTAAGGAATTGAAATATGTCATTTTTGACAGCTAGAACCAAAACTGCTCTTATTGACTGTTTCCTGTTCCTTTCTAATTCATTCGCTCTTCTTGTCGACCCTATTGTCCTCATTCTCTCTCTCTGTCTCTCTCTCTTTCTCGCTCTCTCTCTCTCTCTCTCTCTCTCTCTCTCTCTCTCTCTCTCTCTCAAATTGGTCCCTGGAGCCATTTTGATCTTTCCTGGCCAATTAGTCTGCAGTGATGTGCTTTTCATCCAAAGGTTTATTTTCAAGGGGCAAAGAGCTGGCTGAACTGAAAGAAAACCCCTCCAGTAAAGTTCTCTCTACTCAGTTCTCTCCATCTCTGTCATGCTTTCCCTCAGTTGCACCCCCTTTAAGTTCACTGCTGGAGTTACATATATATACAAAACTGCCATCATAATAAATGTATGCACCATATAAATTATGTATGAAGACTAATGAAGACAGTGGCACAAGTTCTCAATTTTGATGAACTGATATGTAATATGAAAAAAATCTTTCTCTGCCTGAAATGAATTTCTCCACTATAAAATGCACATCTTTCTAAATTAGGCAATTTTGTTGCTCAAATACAATCCACTACAAAAGATAAACTGATCGGCAATCATATTTCAGATCATTAAGATTCATGCCCATCCTCAGTTGTCCAATTAATTTTCTTGTCAAACTAGTTTTCTACAGTTGGTCTAAACATAATGTAATATAGTTTACTTACTCTTAACAATTTTGCCAGATGCTTATGGTTTATTCCTGTGAAAGAGGAATATACTTACTAAGTATAGAAACATGCTCAAGAGCGGGGAAAGAGTCATTCATAGCCACTAACAAGCAATTACACATCTTATACAAGATGGCTGTACAAGGGTAAGCAGTTAATGGAGATGGAGTGTGTTTTATTGATCACTTATTCATTGGTCACTTATTATTTGTTAAGTTGATGAAAATGCTTTCAGAGAAATGTTATTCCTTTGCAGGTATGACCTATAGTGAGACTGATGTCACCAGCCTTGTTTCCTTCTGCAAGCTTAATCAAGTCCAAATCTAATCCATCTAATTATTCAACCTTTAGAAGCAGTTAATTTCCTGGACGAGTGTGTTATGTTTGGGTTGGAGGAGAAGATCCCAGGGGGCTGGTAATCACTGACCTTGGCTTTACCTAGTGCTGAAAGTCAGCAGCTCAATAATTTGTGCTCTATTACTTTTGGAGGTGTGACAGACCCTTCACTTGGGTTGTTTCACTGTCTTTGGCAATAATGGGTATGATTACATGCTTTTTTAGCTTCATCATTACATCAGTCAATACATATGAATCCCTCTCTGCTCCTGTCATTCTTTATTGGTTTCAGCCAATTCCTAGTAATACACATGTTGATAATGTTCTTTCAGCATCTGTATTGCTAGGAATTTCACATCCCGTTTTATAGGAAATTATCTCCTCCTGTTTGGCTTGCAATTTTTGGTTTCATGTGTCCAAATATATTTTGAAAATGCTTTAGATGTGGATAAAGATTTTAAATATAGCTGAATCTAATGTGTTGAAGCAGAAAAAAACAACATGTTCTATTCTGGATTATACAATGCTTTTCAGAAGTCCAACTGTGTCTGGGTTAATTAGCCGTTTTTAGTCGTTATAAGAACAAAAGCATTCATAGTTTGACTGTGCCCTGGGAAAAAAAGAAAACACAGGCTGATGCAGCGTGATGGAAAGCCCAGCCATCAGAGTCATTCACGCTTTGACAAGAAGGCATCTGTTCTCCTGATGGAGGTTTAGAGTAGGGGAGGGTTCTGCTCTGCTGATGGTGGATGGGATGTGTGTGCGTGAAAGCACACACAAACGTAAAACCGAGCACGCCACTGAGCTCGGCAGTCTGAGCCACCCAAATGACCCACAATATGCTGGTGGACCCACTGGGGAAATAAAACGGCGAGACAATCGGATTTCGGCACCGAAACGTTTGAGCTAAGGAAATGGAGGGAAAGAAGAAAAGATCATTTCACCAGCACTCCGGCCCTATTCTCATGTGCCTTGTACAAAGGCGATGGCCACTTGTATTAAGAGAGGCCCCTGTGCGATAATTGAATGTAATCACTGAAGAGCCACAAAAGTCCAATGTGACCTTGGAGAGGACAAAGAGACAAGGCCCAGGCTGATTGAATAAATGAGATGTGTTATTAAATTTCACATTAGTGTACCCAAGAGGGCAAACCAACAGAGAACTTGTGGTCTGCACAGGCCTTTATGTGTAACTTCACATGAAATATTAAGTAAAAATGTTACTCAACCATTCTTCTTTATATTTTGGGCCTTACCTGTCTCTGTCCACTCTAGGGCAAGATATGAAGTGTATCATGTATGCAATATGATATGTATCATGATACAGCTAAACAATACATGTTCATTATATTGTGATACGTTGTGATACTGTAAGCAAGACAATTCATTGCAAAGTAAAAGTAAAAAAAAAGTTATCTTGTATACAATGAGTTGCAAAATATCAAAATTCTTCAATATATCTATTTTTAATTACACTCCTGGTCCACTATTTGTCTGTAACCTTTGTAAGCTAGTGGAAGTGCAGGTTGTATGCTCATTATGAAGACTAGAGCGTCTGGAGTTGTTATGTGTGCTGTTTGTTTGAGCTGATGAGCAGAGAGCAGAACATATGGCCTGGAGCGTCTCTCTCTCACTCATCTCACCCTCAGTCCCTCTCAGGAATCTGCAATTACAAAACTTTGAAATGCATTCTCTTCAGTACTGCAACATCCATTGTGGGAAAAAATGTGCTCTGAAGTCTTCACTTTATTGTTTATTGTACTCCTGAAAAACTGGACACGTGCGTTATTAGCTGAACGTTAAAACAGGGACATTGTTAACTGAACATAATGTACATTACTGTAATTGAATTTTATGAATGAACTCTTACAACCTGAGAACTGCACTTTGCAGGCAGTTACAAGCTGGTTTCTAGGCTTCATAACTCAGGGTTAGAGTAAACTACAAACATGACAACTACAAGATTCCCCTATCATTGTGGGTCTCATCAATGTAAGATGAATTCAGTGAATAATCCAGCCTGGAAAATTCACACATTTCCAACTGAAATTAATCCCAATTTAAATGCCAAAGGAAACTTTCAATGTGTTTACTGCTCTGCCAATGTTATTATGGCAGCCAGTGTCATATTGCCCTTCCTTTATTTCTTCTTATTTTAACCTGTTTAATTGAAAAATCTATTTATAATGTTGTATTATGATGGTGCTCACAGTCCTGTACCAATGCAGTTATAGTTATGTTTATGCAGTTATATCTGCATATACAGGTGCATACAGTGTCACTTCAAAAAGACTGGGTAGGATAGTCTCATGTATCTTCCGCTGGAAGCTGCTTCAAGGGGGATGTTAAGTGGCTTCTTTCGTCTCCTTCAGTATTCAGAAAGGCGGTGAGAGGGCATCACAAAATCAGTTTCCGGGTCACAGAGGAGAGTAAGTAGGATCAATAGCAAAAAACAGTAACTTTCTGGACACAGCCTAGGTTATAAAGGAAAAGGGATGGTCTGTTTGTTCTCTTTCTTTGCTCTAATAGTGTTTCAAAATTAAAGTCCTAAGAAAAGAAAAAATGATACATACATAAAAAACACATTATTTTTTTCTATTTTTATTTATTTATTTTTTTACAACTGAATTATTTCGAAGAACTTATTTTTACAAATATCCTTGTCAGGTCCTGAGAAGGGATAATATTGATACATAAACAACAAAAATAAAAAGGTTGTGTATTTTATTTTATTTCTTAATTATATTTAAAGTATTGTATAAGTATAAATATCTTTGCCAATCTGGTCATTACACCGTTATTTCTTCTTCTTCTACTTCTTTTTTTTAAGTTAATTCATTTTTAATAATATAAATTAAAAAACAATATTAATTTTCAGCTCTTACTCTGGATGATAGATTTCCAACAGGTAATCTTTATAAGTGAAAGAAACACAATCAATTGGAGGCACAAGTACATTTTTTTATCAAAACATGGTCAAACTCATACTATATTTTATATATAGAATATTTTAGTTCTATTAATATTTACATCTCAAATGAAGAAAAATTTTAGAAGCCTATGATCTACTGAAAATAACAAATAAATAGTCTCTAACAAATAATTTTTCTATGTTTTTGGCAAATGAAAGTATGTGAAACTATGAACATATCTGCCAATATAAGCCCAGGGTTCTAAATGTTAATATGTGTATCATTTTTAAAAGTTACAAAAATAAGTAGGTAAGTTTTTATATAATAATACTAGTCTATCTAAAAAAAACAATAATGTGAATAATGTGAATGTACAGTTATATAAATGTTATCAGTTATACATTTTATATTTCAAGCTGTTTTGTTTTAAAGTTGATACTGTGATTAGTCATCGATGTAAATTTGAATTAAGATTTTCTCATCTTTTTTTGAGATTCTGGATTCCTGGTTTTCATAAGGTATTACCCATACTGCTCAAAAGTAAAGATGAGCATCCACAAAGCATTTACAGGTTATCCAAATAAGGTGTTACCAATGATTTTACTGGTATGGATTTTTTTTTTACAGAATGTGGTCCCAAGCCCGGATAAATGGTGAGGGTTGCGTCAGGAAGGGCATCTCGTGTAAAACTTGTGCCAAAACTATAATGCGGATCAGGCAGATGATCCGCTGTGGCAAACCCTAAAGGGCTGAAAGAATAATAACAAAAAGAAGAATGTTCTTGAGTAATTTCTCATTTACAAAATGTTTCATTGAAAGTTCTTATTTGGCAGTACACTAGAGAACCCTTTGTAGCTCCATTTGTCACTTCAGTGTATTGAGATTTTTTTTCTTTTTTATTGTAACAGTGATGTTATGAAAAATGCAGTCATTCTGACATATTGCAGTAAATCATAGGATAGACCGGGGGAACTGTAGCTTATGTTTTGTTGCACCTTCAAATAAAAAATGCATGATGTACATGATGAACTTTAAATGATTTCTCTGAGGTGAAATAAAATATAAACCACAAAAGAAATAATGTTTTGACTAACTGTAAGTTAATTGAGCAATAGTCTATTACATTTTTACATTGTTTCCCAGTAATATTCAAGAATATGCATCATTGCTGTCCACTGAAAACATCTCCAAAATGGAGACTTTCTAGAAGAACATGTTCTTAACTTTGTATGGAAGTTAATGTAAATTAATTTATTCCAAGTTTTAGAGCATTTCTATCACTCAGTATGTACTGAGCTACAGGGTTCAAACTGTGGAAAAAACTAAAAATGGACCAAAATGAAGACGTGTTTTTCATGGGACAGCAGGGATAAGTTCTGTGGAGGGTTGCTTACAATGAGAAAACATTGCTTATAATATATTTTCATTTTGTACTAGTGTGACTGAAATTTCAGAATTAACACGTAATAACTTCCACACAGTTCAAAACCTTTCTCAGTGCAATTCAACTCATGTTCTCAGAAGTGTCTACTTGAATGCATTGCCTAGAGCCCAGATGCTGAGGGCAAGCTATTGTGGGTGCCCTGACTAAGCAGAGATCCCTGTTTCTTAATTGGTTTCCCATTTGTGTGAGCAAAAATTGAGTCAGAGGGAAAAAATAAAATACTTATGAGACTCAGGAGTAAAGACAAACAGAGTAAAAAAGAGAGACAGAGACAGGGAGAGACAGAGTGGGGTAAAGGGAAAAAGAAAGAGTTACAGAGGAAGAAGAATGAGAAACAGTCAGAAGAAGAGAGAAAGAAAAAGAGTGAGAGTCAGTGGTAGAGAGTGACAAAAAGGGGGTTAATGGAGGGGGGAAAGAGTCAGAGAGAAAGATAGAAAGAGAGGTATAGAGAAACAGAGTTACAGAGAGTCAGGGAGAGAAGTACAGGAAAGGAGGGGGAGAAAGAGACTAAAAGAGAGTGGTCTGACATTCAGTGGCATTCAATAGATTGACATTCAGTGAAGTGTGACACAGTCATGAGAGACAAAAAGGAGGGTAGAGAAAAAAGAGTGAGAGAGAGAGAAAGAAATGAATAGAGAGAAGGAGAGAAAGACAAGTGAGGAAAGAGAGACAGAAGCCAAAATAGAAAGGGGGGGATGAGCATGAAGGGGGGAGACAGAAAAATATAGATTGAGAGAGAGGCAGAAATGAGGATAGAGCTACAGAAAGGAAAGCAAGAGAGAAAGATGGAGACAGAGAGAGAAAGAGAAAGAGAGAGAAGAGAGAGAGAGAGTGAGAGGGAGAGAGAGAGAGAGAGAGAGAGAGAGAGAGAGAGAGAGAGATGCAGTCAAGAGAGGCTTCATGCTGTGGCTCGCCCACTGCCTCCCACACACATGTGCAGACACACACATGCTGCCAGGTTTCATAAACTGCAAACACACACACACACACACACACACACACACACACACACACACACACACACACACACACACACACACACCTGTTTGAATGACATTCTCTCTCCCTGTGAGGTGCAGGAGCAGAGAGAGGGGCTCTTTAATGATTCATGTGAAAGTCTGTAATGAGTGCTCAGCCTTATCGCACCTCTAGTGGGTGTATGCTGTTATTCTCTCCGTTTCTGCGTGCAGACATCCTCTTGCACCTCAAGAATAACACTACAGTCTCCTATAGGCCTTATACACCGTTCACACATCAGTGAAGGTTTATTGAAGACAGGCACTAATGCAAAACATTAAATGGAACACAAACTAATATTTAATGTAAGATTTATAAATATTAATGTGTGAATAAGAGGAATATGTGAAATCAGGACAGTGTTAATGGCCCACTGACTTTATTTCAGACACATTCAGATACCTGCAGGACATTAGGTGTTTGGCATGACACATTGGGTGTAGTTGGGGGCTTGGGGGTAACTAAACATTTACACAAGTACTCTGTATCTGGCAATGTATTGTTAATTGATGCAAACTATTTTGGCCTAGTCCAATGAAAAGAATTTAAACTGAAACACTCATTAAAACATGTTCATTATGTTCACGCACACGGCCACCCATATGGTGGCAAGTGGACATTTATACCTGCCACTATTTAATTGGGTGAAAATAATTTACATTGGACAAGAAATCTGCACTCTCTCAAAACTGTACAATCAGAGAGTTAACCTTTAGAATCCTACGTCAATTTTGCAGGATGTTTTTGTAGTTCGATGTACTTTTTTCATCAAATAATTAAAAATGGATTTGTCAGAACATGCCAGATATTATTTTGTTAGGCTACTCAAATATTTCTTTATTTGATATGTAAATATTAACATAAAAAGATGTTAATTAAATTGTGTTTTTGGTTTTAGGTTTACCAGGTTTTTTTGACCCTGTGATCTTGTTATCTGCTCATGCCTGCCTGTGTCTTGACTGAGTTTTGGTCAAGCCTTAATAAAGCCACTCTGCACATGCAACCCCTTCACAATTTAACCTATATGTTTTACGATGTATATTTCATTTATAGTCCTTTGTTCAAGTTCTTTTCAGATGTTAATTTTTTTGTGCAACAGAGACAGAAGCATAGAAAATGTTATTTTTTAGACTGGATACAACTTTGTCATTGTGCAGAGTACAGGGTGGTTGAATTTATATCTGTATGTCCACATGTGGATTGGCACTCAGTCCTGAGTGAGGGAGCAGGAACAAAGAGAGATGGTCAGATTGTTGAAGGAGGGGTGTGACTTTGCATGCATCAGCCACATTGGTGTGAATGTGTCCAGGCACAGTTTGGAGTTTGCTAATAGCAGCATAAAGGACCTCCATAGCTGTATTAGCATCCGGGGGCACATGAGCAAACGGTCTACACATAACTAGGAACTCCAGATCAGCAGAGCAGTGGGATTCCACAATGACAGAGTCTGTGCACCATGCTTATTTTACATAGAACAAACATTGGTGAGAAATTGTTAGGTAGTGCTGCCGATATGGGTTTGGCCATAGATTAGCATGGAGAACTTCATGCTTACCCACTCTTTGTTTACGTTCACGACACCAGAGCCAGGCTCCACTGGTTGGTAAGAATGACTCTTTAGGTCTCTGTGTTCAGATCATCTACAAAAGTAGATTGTAGAGGTTGAATTCAAAAGGATGGTTGAAACCGATGTTTGATATGTTGGGGAATGTTGATATCCAGCAATGCCTGTCTGCAGGCAGATGTAATTCACATGAATGAGTTGCTAAGAGATTTCTAAGTAAATAATGACTAAATTGTAAAAGCTGGTGAGACACAGAGCCTTGTGAAGTACATGCAATGACATTATGGTCTAATATAGTGAAAGAGGAGGAGATGAGGAGGGATGATGAAGAACATTTTTAACAATAAAATCCTGTATTTATAAAAACATAATTTACCGAATATTTACACACAACATCATTTTACATTATTTTCCCAGGAACCAGGTGGGCAATTTTTCACTGTATTTTTATTACTACAATTACTACAAAAACTACTCCTGTTACTACTACAAGTGTAATTACTATGACTGCTACTACTATTAGTACTACTCTTACTACAAGAACTACTGCTGCTACAATTACTACTACAGCTATTACTACAACTGTTACTATGAGATTGTAATAAATACTGTTTGAAAGGAATACTAAGCAAAATACACACACACACACAGCTTCCCTCCTCATCCGGCCTCCTCCTCCTCTTCCATTAACTCCAGGAGAGAGAGAGAGAGAGAGAGAGAGAGAGAGAGAGAGAGAGAGAGAGAGAGAGAGAGAGCAAGATTATTTGAATGTCTGGCAGAGTAAAAAAGCATTACGAACGGGTCATTTGAAAACATCTGTGTTCACAATGAGCTCCCCCACCCCTTCATTATCCCCCTCCTCTCCTCCACCGCCACACTAACGAATATTAGCTCCACATTTTAACTCATCTCACTCTTAGTAGGATTACCATGGTAACAGAGCTCTTGGTTAAAACTGACAAATGGCACTGAGTGGCTCCAGTTTTACATAACAGCTAGAAACCAAGCCAAACAGCAGAAAGATGATAACAGAGACTGAAGGGAATAAATAGACAGTTTGTAGGTGGGTTTACTTGATACTATGAGTCAAGAGAGAGGGAAAGACAGGCACAGAGGTGTATAGAAAGGTGAGACTGCACTGTTTGAGTCAGTGAATGGTATGACATTGAAAATGTCATGATTTCAGCACATTGCAATGAAATAAGTACCGAGTGATTAGATATACTTTATTGATCCCTTACAATCCTGAAGGAAAAGGGAAACTGAGTGAATTGCAGCATCACAGACCATGGAAAATAGTTGTGATAAGTGGGGCCAGGTATCAGGGCCTCCACCCAAAAACATAACCACACATGAATACAAAAAAATATCAGTAATACCCACCGTGCTTGAGGCATGTCTGTGCCTCAAATTAAAGCTAGAACATAGAAATATTAAAACAGCCTAAAACTTAATCAATATCCAGACACCATATTCAAATTGTAACATGTAACACCATACACCTAAAGTTTTGGTTTATTCAATGAAATGTATAGACCTGATGAATACCTGGCACTAAATGAAGCCATCCCGAAGGTTATAATTATGTACACAGCCTGAGAATATCAGGCAGAGATATTAAGCAGAAACACTGTAACACCTCCACTTCCTTTGAAATTCTGTCTATAAACATAACTAATGCCACAAACGAATGCACTGTCATTACATAATGTATATAGACCACCAGTGCACTACTATGAGTTTTTAAAAGAATTTGAAGAATTTGCTGCAGACTTAGTAAAGTGCAGAGATAAAGTAGGTGATTTTAACATTCACTTTGAGAAGGTAGACGATCCATTTCATAAGGCATTTACCTCAATCCTAGACTCTGTAGGTCTTAGCCACAATGTTACCTGGCTGACACATTGCTGTAATCACACTCTGGATTTGGTTCTGACCCTAGGTGTTGGCATAGATAACTTAATATTCTTCCCCAAACCTCAGCAATCTCAGATTATTATCTAATTTCTTATGAGCAACAGCTTAGTCAAAATGTATGTACATCCACTCGCTATTGCACGAGGCATTCAATAAGATTGTCCACAGCTGAACAAATGATTGAAAACCTCCCAGATTTATCAACCCCAGGTTACTGTCTGTCAGATCAATCAGAGTAAGACAGATTAACCAACTGTTTACTGTTAGCCTTAGATCAACTTTAGACAGTGTAGCACCACTTTCACAAAAAAATTCAGACAGAGGAAAATCACCCCATGATGATCACCTTAAAACAGTCAGCATGAAGATTAGAATGGAAATGGCGTTAGACCAAGCTGGAAGTTTTCCACTCATTTTGGAAGGACAGCCTTACTGATTATAGAAGGGCTCTCAATAGGAAAAAAAAAAAAAAGAGTATTAAAAAAAAGAGTAAAGAGTACTCATCAGTACGATCTCTAAACTTACAAAATTCAGGCAGGTACTGCACCTCAGATGCCATCAAATTTCACTAGTAAAATCTCTAAGCAATAGTAAACTCTTCTCTTAGTTTAGGTTACATACCTAAAGCTTTTAAAGTAGCAGTTATTATACCACTGATCAAGAAAGTCAATCTGGATCAGAGTGTACTGTCTAATTACAGACCTATTTCTAATTTATCATTTATATCTAAGATCTCAGAAAAGCTGTGGCCCAGCAAATGTGCTGATACCTGCACAAGAATCAAATATATGAAAAATTCCAATGTGGGTTCCGACCTCATCATAGTACTGAGACAGCCCTAGTTAGGATTATAAATTATGTTTTTCTTGCCTCTGATCAAGGCTGTGATTCCCTGCTTGTGCTGCAAGCAGGTTCAGTTGAGTGCAACATTTAATACAATAGATTGTAACACACTATTCTCCTAGAAAGATTAGAAAGCATGGTCTGAATCACAGGGGCATCCCTTTCATGGTTCAGATATTACTTAACCGATTAGTTTCCATTCATAAAGGTAAATGGTGTATCTTCCAATGTCACTGAAATGAGAGATGGAATCTCACAAGGCCCGATTTTAGGACCACTACTATTCACACTTTACATGCTACAACTAGGCACAGTAATAAACAGACATGCAACTTTCACTGTTACACAGATGATACTCAACTATATATATATATATATATATATATATATATATATATATATATATATATATATATATATATCAGTCAAACTTGATAATATACCTAGATTAAAGAAAATGGTGGACTGTATAAAAGGTGTATCTTGGATGTTGCTTCCTCCGTCTTCTTTTTGGGTCCTAAAATTGCAAGATATAAATGATCAGACTTAATGTTATATATGGCTGATTCCTCTGTTATACCTGCAGCAAAAAATCTTGTCTTCATAATTGATTTAGTTTTATCATTTGGCCAACACATACGCAATATTTCTAGGACAGCTTTTCTTCATCTTCATTATATTTCCGAGTTAAAAAATGCCCTATCCTTGTAATGCTGAAAAAGTAGTGCATGATTTTATCACCCCAAAGTTAGATTATTGCAATGCACTCATCAGGATGTTCAAGCAGGAACCTAAATAGACTTCATTTAGTTCAAAATGCAGCCAGGGTCCTAACTAAAACTAGAAAATTCTGTATTGATTGATTATAAAAGTCTTTTACTTGCATATAAAGCCTTATACGGGCTTGCTTCTGAGCAAGATTTAATCTTCTTTAAATCTAAACACCAAACTAATTACATCTCTCTAACCTTGAGCTCCTCTGCCCCATCTGAAAAGGACCCTGTGCTACCTGGCAACATTGGCTGCCCACCATCTGGCTACTGGACCAGGACTATGTACATAGACCCTAATTAGCTGCTACTGTTACTATTAAAGGGCTTGGACAATGAAACTGAAACACCTGTCATTTTAGTGTGGGAGGATTCATGGCTAAATTGGAGCAGTCTGGTGGCCAATCTTCATTAATTGTACATTGCACCAGTACAAGCAGAGTATGAAGGTTCAATTAGCAGGTAAGAGCACAGTTTTGCTCAAAATTGTGCAATGCACACAACATTATGGGTGACATACCAGATTTCAAAAGAGGACAAATTGTTGGTGCACGTCTTGCCGGTGCATCTGTGACCAAGACAGCAAGTCTTTGTGATGTATCAAGAGCCACGGTATCCAGGGTAATGTCAGCACCACCAAGAAGGATGAACCACATCCAACAGGATTAACTGTGGACGCAAGAGGAAGCTGCCTGAAAGGGATGTTCGGGTGCTAACCTGGATTATATCCAAAAAACATAAAACCACGGCTGCCCAATTCACGGCAGAATTAAATGTGCAGCTCAACTCTCCTGTTTCCACCAGAACTGTCCGTCAGGAGCTCCACAGGGTCAATATACATGGCTGGGTTGCTAAAGCCAAACCTTTGGTCACTCGTGCCAATGCACAGGTTTTTAGTGGTGCAAGGAGCGCAAATCTTGGGCTGTGGACAATGTGAAACATGTATTGTTCTCTGATGACTCCTCCTTTACTGTTTTCCCCACATCCGGGAGAGTTATGGGGCGGAGAATCCCCAAAGAAGTGGACCACCTAGACTGTTGCATGCCCAGAGTGAAGTATTGGGGTGGATCAGTGATGGTTTGGGCTGCCATATCATGGGATTCCCTTGGCCCAATACTTGAGCTAGATGGGCACGTCACTGTCAAGGTCTACTGAACCATTCTGGAGGACCATGTGAATCCAGTTGTTCAAACATTGTATCCTGAAGGCGGTGCCGTGTATCAGGATGACAGTGCACCAATACACACAGCAAGACTGGTGAAAGATTGGTTTGATGAGCATGAAAGTTAAATTGAACATCTCCCATGGCCTGCACAGTCTAAATATTATTGAGCAACTTTGGGGTGTTTTGGAGGAGCGAGTCAGGAAATGTTTTCCTCCACCAGCATCACTAAAATTTCAAAATATTCCCTATGATGCCAATACACATGCACAGAATGTACTTAAACTTTATGATTGGGAATGGAAATAGGTACCCTTAATTTCCCTGAGGGAACCCTCCCAAGGGATCAATAAAGTTATATCCTATCCTATCCTATTCTATCCTACAGGTGTTTACATGGTTATTATTTTTAAATTTAACATAATTATTTAAAGGACTCCCCTGCATGTTAAATCAGTTGTATCGGAAATTGTAATAGGAATGGCCTTAATCAGAACACTCTATTCCAATTGAAGTGCACACATTAACAAATTATATTGAAATGATTAATTAGTTGGATTAACAGATTACTAGGGTGTATGTAAATAGCCATTGAAATAACATTGCATTTCTAATAATGACATTGTATAAATTATTTTTAAAGGCATATCTACATTATCATCATCATTATCATCTCTGCTTTTTGCAGATGATGTTGTCCTGATGGCTTCTTCAGGCCAGGACCTTCAGCAGGCACTGGAGCGGTTCGTAGCTGAGTGTGAAGCGGCTGGGATGCGAATCAGCACCTCCAAATCTGAGGCCATGGTTCTCGACCGGAAAAGGGTGGCTTGCCCTCTCCAGATCGGTGGAGTTGTCCTGCCTCAAGCGGAGGAGTTCAAGTATCTCGGGGTCTTGTTCACGAGTGGGGGTGAGAAGGAGCGTGAGACAGACGGATCGGTGCTGCCGCCGCAGTCATGCGGTCGGTGTACCGGTCCGTTGTGGTGAAGAAGGAGCTGAGCCGAAAGGCGAAGCTCTCCATTTACTGGTCAGTCTACGTTCCCACCCTCACCTATGGCCATGAACTGTGGGTAATGACCGAAAGGACAAGATCGCGGATACAAGCGGCCGAAATGAGTTTCCTCCGCAGGGTGGCCGGGCGCTCCCTTAGAGATAGGGTGAGATCCTCGGCTACACGGGAGGAACTCGGAGTAGAGCCACTGCTCCTCTACATCGAGAGGAACCAGCTGAGGTGGCTCGGGCATCTGTTTCGGATGCCCCCTGGGCGTCTCCCTGGGGGGGTGTTCCAGGCACGTCCTACCGGGAGGAGACCGCGGGGTAGACCCAGGACACGCTGGAGGGACTATGTCTCGGCTGGCTGGCCTGGGGCATACCGAGGGTCCCTCCTGGGGAAGCTGGCTGAGTGTGGGGAGAGAAGTCTGGGCTTCCTGCTTAGACTGCTGCCCCATGACCCGGCCCGGATAAAGCGGAAAGATGGAAGATGGATGGCATATCTACAATTTTGTAAACATAAAATGGTCGTATCGAGATTTATATGTTAAAGTCAAAGGATTTTTTAATGGGGTGTTCTGATTTTTCATGATATAGACTGAAATGGATAGCATAGAATTGTATCAAATGATATTGCCCTATAAGGAGCATTCAGCAGGAGCAAGGGGTATCCAAAAGCCATATTCAGGGGGGTATCAGGAGGATCTGATAACATTTTTGTACATGTCCTCAGTAAAAATCTTGTAAAAAGTCTAGGATTTCCATTACAACTGTCGAAGACACTATCATTATGATTTCATTATGAGGTAAGGCAAAGTTTATTTTCATTTTCATTTCATGACTTAGAAAGAGTGCTGAAAGATCTCAGAGCTTGGAGAATATATGCTTATGTAGCCAAAAACATTTTTCCCAGCTCAGAAGCGAGATATTAATACCGGATGACTTACATTATCAGACCACTGCTGAATTCAGGAATAAAGTTGGTTATTTATTTGGTAATGTTCTCAGAAGGAGAAGTAAGATACGAAGATGAAGAATTGTACCAAACACACATGTCCTCAATTCTATCCTAAGAGGGCTTTAAAGCACAAAACAAATAAAGCAGCTTTTTAATTGAAAAAGATGTTGAAAAGTAATCAAAATAAGATGAATCAGGACTCTTATGCAAACCCACACAGATACCATGGACCTCCAGAAACCTGTGCAACTGCCTACTACTGTGCTCATGAATTAATGAAATATTTGGCTAGTGTACAGTAGAAGAAACCCAGTGGGCAGGGCACAGGTCATATTAAGAAAAGCAAAGAGAATAACATTTGGGTTGTTTTTATAATGTGATTCTCTATGGGCTGTAAACTTATACCATAAATACCATCTGCCATGTAGACAACGCTTCTTCTGTATATCAATATGTGGAATAATTTAATGCATATCTGATCCTGGTTTGTGATTTAGCAGTGGGGCAGAACATTCTCACTCCATTAAATGCATTTTGCACTTCTCTGTGACTTCTCACGAACACTTAACATCTCTTCACACAAACCAAATCACACTGAGCCTCAAGTATGATCACTATACCAATGTTTTTTTCCTTTCAATAGGTGTTTCTACTTATGAATGACAATGAGAAGGCATAATGAATCTTGCCCATCTCCTCATGCTTGCCCTTTCATTCCTCTCTCTCTCTCTCTCTCTCTCTCTCTCTCTTGCTCTCTCTCTCTCTCTTTCTCTCTCTCTCTTTAATGCCCATGTGCCATGTGGAGGTTACATGGCTGCATCTTGCACCAGGGAAGCCACCCCCTTTGGCCCATTCTACAGGAAACCTTTGACTTCCCAAACCCATGATGCATGAAATCTCCCTGTCAGGCTTGGCTGGTCATGGTAATTTGGTCTCAATGGGCTGATGGACAAGACAAGCACACAACCCATAGTGCGGCTTCCACTTCCTGTTGGCAAGTAAGTCTGGCTGTCTGGATCTTGCACTCAGTATTGGCTACCGAGCAATTTCCTTTCCTCCATACCCCCTCCAAATGCCAAAAGAACAGCACTCTTTAGAAGCAGAGGGAAGCTCTGAGTGGCTACTTTAGAAAAACCAATTGTGTTAATCCTCTGGATTAATTATGTAGCTTTTTCCCCTCAGAAAGACATTTTATGGATAAAAGTTTTAATTCCTCTGGGACACCATAAATGTAATATTATTGTTCAGTTTAATTTATTATGTGTCTTGACATTTCTCAATTGATGTGGATTTTTGCTACATAGTGCTTCAAAACCTTATTCCCATACTTTTGTGCAGCTCACTTATCAAGCCAGTGAAATCTCTGGAATGTTTTCAGTGACAAAAGCTTGTAGGCAAGCCAGGGTGCAGAAATTAAAAATGACTTGACTGATATATATTAATTGCCTCTCCAGAAGAAAAATGAAAGAAGTTTAAAAACCGACAAAAAAAAAAATCTTTATGAAACTGTGGGGTGTAGCGATTCACCCCAATGCTCAGTTTCTTGGCCATAAATTTGGCATGGTTTTATAAATTAATAATCTTCCACTGTTATATTCTGACACTATTATGATGTTCCTGAAGACACAGCCTCTAAATAGAAATGAAGAGCATGTCAGTTATTGATTTGCACAAAAGAAAAATGACATTGAAATTATATTGAAGTGTGGGTTTGTAGACTAAGAGCAGATTTACATACTTAGTATATACTGGGTATGTACTATCACTAAGAGAAGTATATGTTTAATTATATTGCACAATTTTATACTAGACTTGGCGTGAAGTGGTGCACTAAGAACATGTCATAGTTACTGTTTTGTGTATAAAGTTGGATTTCATATAAATGCTTTGCCCTGGCTCCAGAGTAGCTGTTTTGCTGGTTGTTTCACCTAGTTGGTACATTTAGCAAGAATAACTTAACTTTTGTATTGTTTGTGCATATAAACTGCTAAAATGTCCTTGAGCAGCAAGGTTAATTAACAAATTTAGAACATATTGCTTGTGACATATTTTAAGTGTGAAATAGTTGACGCGATCTTTTATGTAATGTGCTCTCTATTAGACAGAGCTCAAACCATGAATTGTATTAAGAGCTCTCGTTTAAAAGTGAGTTACACTCTGTAACTGTAGAGGGAGAATTTTTGTTCCACACTCATGCTGGACTCCACCTACACAATAATGTTACTCACCTGTGGTAACATGTACAGTGCATCTATAAAAGTATTCACAGCACTTCAAGTTTTGCACATTTTTTTTTAAGTTGTTTATTCCAAAATGGATTAAATTATTTTTCCCCTCAAATTCTACACACAAATAAGTGGGGGAAGTTTGTTTGAAATCTTGCAAATTTATTAAAAAATAAAAAAGACAAAAATATAATGTACATAAATATTCACAGCCTTTGCCATGTTTTGAAAATTGAGCTCAGGTGCATCTTGTTTGATTAATTGGACTCACTCATCCAGGCCTATATTTAAGAATGTAAGACAAAAGCCCTCCTTTAACAGCTTCTTCTTGTCAGTCGAAGAAAAAAGGTATTTGTATGGCACTTTTTCTTGATGTCTAGAGCAACTTTAAAGAAATCCAAACATATATAGAAGGTGAACAACAGATGAACAGAGGAGACATATCCCCCAGTGAGCAAGACAAAGGATGACAGTGGCAAACACTACCTCAGAATGGAAAGAAGAAACTGAAGTGGGGAACCAGGCTCTGAGGGTACCCATCCTCCTCTGGCCAAACTACTGATACATAGTTAGGGGAAACTGGACCATCACAATCCACGCAAGGTGGGAAAGTAGTCCAGGTCAAGTAGCCAGAAATTGGGCAGCCAATGTGAAGTGGTGGCTGGGGAGCTCAAGATAAGCATTTCATCAGCCCAGGCCAGTCGGTCATCATTGACTTGGGAAAGGAAGAGATGTTATTAGATTGTGGTTTTAGATTTTTAGAAGGCAAGAAAGTAAACATTACCAGGTGGTTATTATTTGACTCCGGCACATCTGATGATTAACAACCTAACTAAAAGGAAGAACGAAAGCATAGCAGCATCACAAAATAATATATCCCAATTTACCATAATTCCCTATGTCCACGAACCCCTGGATTTGCAGCCTGTAACTAAGGTGAGTCATTAATTAAAATTACCAAAGGCTACACCAAACAAGTGAGTTTTCAGCCTAGACCTGAAGATTGAGGCTGTGTCTGAGATTGACCATTATCTGCACTGGGGGCTGAATTCTGGGAACTAGTAGGAAAACAGCCAGCACCTGAGTGATTGTGAAGAAAGTTGGGAAAAAATGCTGCTGTCTGGATTGTATTTGCCTGTATTGGTTAAATGATAAAACTGGATCAGTTAACACAAGAACCCAGAACCAGAAATGAGACAGATTTAACTTTGAATTTGGGTCCTAATCACTGCATTTCTTGCAGATTTGGTATTACCATAAAGAGGCCTCTGTTTTGTCACTATTTTAGAAGGAAAAGTTACAAAACATCCATTATTCCACACATCTGGTTTTGGCTGGTATATACGGTTGAGTATCAGTGTCTGCGTAACAGTGAAAGTTAATGCCATGTCTGTTTATTACTGTGCCTGTAATGGTCCGAAAATCAAGCCTTGTGGGATTCCATATCTCATTTCAGTGACATTACACATTGACTTACACATTAGTCTTGAGTGGCTGAACAAGATGGCACCAGTGTGTTTGCCGGCATGCCATCTCTCTTTCTCTTACATGTTTGTTATGTGTTGGGTTGTGTTGTGTGTGCTACTATCCAGTGGCAGTGCTTATGCTACTACACTGTTACTGGTGTATGATCGTCAAACACTACTCAACATTCGTACCTCTAAGGGCGATCCCTGGAACTGGGATTATGGAGGACAAAACAGCTCTTATTCTGAGTCTGTAGCCTCCTGGCCCAAGAATCCGTCACTATCCCTACTTTAACCACAGAGGCAAGCGCCACAGAAAACCGGAAACAAGGTGGTGTTCTAGTGAAATTAAGAAGCTGTTCACAGACCAAACCGTGATTTTCCTGGCCATGTTAATCATGACCGAAAGAGATCTGGGGTATCTCCCCCAAACTTTCAACTGGTCTACTAACTGCTCGGTACCAGTGTTCCGGAACAGTCCACACTGCAGTTTGATCCTCAACTGCGCGCTCGAGCGAAACCAGAGGAGTTAATGCAGAGTAATCTCAGAGCGCTGGAGTGCTCACCATTACCTAATCTCCTCACTCCCGTGTCAAGGCTAAGCGCTCAGTCCATCTTTAACAAGACGTTTATTTTAAGCCAGCTTTCACTTCTCATGAACTGGACCTGATGTTTTTAACTGAGACATGGGCTACAGCTGGAGACAACAGCCCCTTCCTGGAACTTTGCCCACCTGTGCGGATCCTTCAGTGTACTGCAGAGAACACAGGCAGAGGAGGAATCACTGTGGTTTTTTAAACAACGTCTTGGATGTCAAATCTTAAACTTTGGGTTTTTCAAAAGTTTTGAAGTGCTGGTTTTCATATATATATATATGATGTATTTTAATAAATTTTAATATATTAGTATATATGGTTTTCATATATATATATTTGATGTATTTTAGATTTATCATATATTGTATTATATATATATATATATATATATATATATATATATATATATATATATATATATATATATATATATATATATATATATAAAATACAACGAATAAGACAAGGATAAAAATAAAATCAGAAAGTACATAAAATAAAATAAAAATCTAAAATACATCAAATGCCCCTCAACATTACTACAGTTTCTTACTGATCAAATGCAAGTTTATATAAGTGAGTTTTTAAACCTGATTTAAAAGCTGAGACAGTCATAGTATGGCGGATATCAGGTGGTAGGTTATTCCACAGTCTCTGAGTGTTAACACATTTTACCGTGTTTGGCCCCATCTTCCCTCCATAATTCACTCTTCTTACAGTGTCTATTGATGTATTAGTAGCTACAGATAACATTTCCTCAACCCACTTTGGATATTTGTCTCTGCAATAGTCCTTAAAAAGTAAAAAGTAGGCTACTAATTTATAAACAATTTAGCTTAGTAAAGCCTAAACCGGCACCGTTGAGGAACCACCTTCAACTCAGTACTCAACTCCCCTGCTAATTAAATACAGCATGTATAGTGTAAGTTATATTCATTAAGATGTGTACTTCACACTTTTTTAAACTTGATGATGAGTAGCAAAGGCTAATGTTTAGTTATTTGCATATGCATTAAGCTAATGTATCATATGGTATGTAACATATTCTTGTGGTAATTTGTACAACACTGCTGGGATTTTGCTGCTTCACTGAAAGTCAGCAAGAAAATAACTGAAAGGTTGACAGACTGTGTATAAACATATTAGATTTCTCCTGCTCCTGCTTCTCCTGCGAAGTCCACCAAATCTCATTCTTGTTAAAAAAGTTATCAGCAGCAGAGGGCTGGTGCTTCTGGGTGGCTGGGTATCTTCAAGCATAGTCCAAGGTTGGCGGTCCAGAAGTTCTTGCAGCACTGCAAGAGTATTCAATGGAGGAATGGCCACTTATCTGGAAGAAACTATGCACATCCATGCCTAACTGGCTTTAGCAGATAGAGCCCAGTCTGTGCTGTGTAATGGCCTAATCCACTTGGGCTCAGGAATCTCTGGAGGAAATGGTGCTGCTGAAGCACCAGGTAACAGTCTCAAACCATTTCCTTTTCCTGAGCTGCCAGTTTGGTTTTGGATGACAACAAAGAGTGGAGTTCCAACAGCTGCATCAATTATGAACACAACCTCCTTCCCCTAATAAACAAGAAGCTTCCTGACTGGAGGCAAGCTTTGAGGCCAGTAGATTATTTTGGAGCACACAGACAAATCCTACCCCTTCTATAAATGAAAGCGGCATGGTAGGGAAAACAGTATTGTTCATAGCAGCATGGGGTCTTCCAATTTTTCCATGGTGTTCCTGGTTTTTGTGTTGCCGAGCTCTCTTTTATTTTTTCGTGTGTGTTTTTTGCATTTTCTTCCTAACATTGACCAACTATGTTGGTGCTGGTAAACTGTGTTTTATCAAGTCAAAATTCACCACAGCCAGGAGATTTAGAGCACTTCATGCTTCCATCTGCATCCATCTAGTTTTTTGGAGACGCTGATTTCCTTTTTCAGCAGGATATAACACTTACACACAATGTCAAAACTACTATCAAATGGTCTGATAACAAGAATATTATTGTTCTTGACGAGCTAACCAGGATGCAATTACTATGCCACCAGATTTTGAAATTTTGGTGCCAGTCAACAGCACAGATTTTGACACACATTAATACCACAGTATATCTTAGTATCACTTCCTTTTCCCTTTGACCAGGTGATGAGATAAGATATTGGCATTAGCATCAAGTTAAATTGGTTACTTTAGTGGAGCTTGACCAGACCGTGAGCCAGAATACTAAAGTTAGCATCAACAGGGCAATAGAAGAATGCTCAGGCAGATACACTGAGGAGCTTTACTGAATTTACCATCAGCATTGATATAAGTGAACATTTCACCAGTTTTCTGGACAAACTGTATCTTCAACTGCAGTCTTTTGAAACCAGTCAACAACTGGAAACATCTAATCTGAACTTAGTGAAAATAGTTAGGAGGGTTGATGAATATAAAACAGGTCAGACCATTTTACATTTTTCCTGTTTAATATAGATTTTATATATTTAGCAATCTGTCAATTTTGTAAAATCTAGACAATATGGTGATGAATCTGTTTTAGAAGAGTTTCGAAGTTTAATTTTATCTGCTTGTGTGGTCAAATCTCCTTATTTTAATGAATTGTTGTGCACCTTTCTGTACACAGACATAAATGAATGAATGAAAAATGAAAAAGTAGGTTCAATCCACAACCATGCTGTGTTTATTACATAGTCTTCTGAAAATGAGTGTCCCAAGACAAACCAGGATGAACATGAGATCAATGACCTCAGGAAAACTGTGTAAGTTGTAATTATTTTTACTTTGAATAGAATTGTTGAAGTACAAGTTGATTACTAGTATTTGCTAATGTCAAATTTGACAGTATTGGTTGGGAACAGATGATGAGGAATAGGTGATGACAGATGACAGTGTAGATGAGGATTTTATTCCTCATCTTAGCATACCAATCAATCAATCAATCAATCAAAGTTTATTTATATAGCACTTTTTACAACAGAGGAGTTGTCACAAAGCAGCTTTACAGAAATCCGGGTCCAAGTCTCAATTGAGCAAGCCAGCAGGCAACAGTGGCAAGGAAAAACTTCTTCAGGCTAGGAGGAAGAAACCTTGAGAGGAACCAAAGGTCAAAAGGGGAACCGTCTACCTTTGGTCAACACCGGATAGCACAGACATAAAGCACAAAAAGTTGTAAAACAATAAAGAAGTATAGCCAATAGTGGGAGCAAGTTGTGCATGGAAATACGTTATGGGAAAATGCAAGTGAAAATAGGATACAAGATCAGTGTTGATATGGACGTCCATGCAGGTTAAACATTCATATGCTGGCAGTGCAGCCTCAAATGTGGGACGAGTGGGCATTTAAGTAGATCTGTCAGGATAAGGTATCATGAGTGGGCATGAACCAACATCAGCCAGGCAGCAGGGGCAGCTCAGGACATGGGGGAGAGAGGGAGAGTAATAAGTAATCATATATATTCTGGTGTAGTGCAGAAAGACAGTCTGTAAAGGAGCTGTTAACCAAAAGCCTCCGTAAAGAATGTTTTGAATTGAGATTGGGTTGAATGGTTTAAGAAGGTCACAGCATATGGTAAATTCAATCTTAATGTTGCTGCTTCATGTTTAGAAGGAATGCATCTGCTTTTACCAACCACTGATGCCACCAGCTGCATGCATAATGCCGCAAAACCTTGCACAGTTGTTGTTGTTGTTGTTGTTGTTGTTGTTTTATGTACAATGGCAAGAGTCAAAATAAGAGTGTGGAATGATTAAAGTGATTCAACCAGCATGTTTAAATTTTTTACTGTAAAAATGTATTCATATATTTCATTCATATATATGTCCACATCACTGTGTCAGAGAATATTAATCATGGAAATACTGCGTCCATCTTGGTGTATCCTTACTGCTGTTTATTTTCAGTCCTTTTGGCCATATTGTGTGGACATGGAGTTTGCAGCCTACAGTAAAGTACTGAATGTTGGCAGAGGATTTCACGTTGGCCACTAACATCTTGCTGTCTGGTAGCAACTACTCCAAAGTTCCATTACTTTTTAAATTAATGAACATGAGGATGGTGAACCACAGCACGTACTACACTTTCCAAGACACCTATTGTGTGGACACTATAAAAGAGTGCTGGAATGGAACAAGAGTGAGATGTAGTGATCATAGGTAAGAACTTACTTATTGATTTTGGTGTTCTCAAGAACTTAAATAGTACTTTGTTAACTGTTTTAACAGCTGATGGAAGAATGTAAAGTACCATTAGATGCAAATCTTTTTCACATTAAAATGGTCTTTTTATAAGTGACAGACCCTTTACATGAGGACTTTCTTGACTGTCATATTTCTATATATCCTTTACAGGCAGCACAGGTCAAAGGCCAGACCAGCCTGATACACTGGTTTAAGGACATCGTTAACCACTTCTGGTGATGCAAAAAAAAAAGGTAGTAAAATGCTGTGACACATCTGCTGCCCTGTTGTGACTGATTACAGTTCACGTTAGCTCGTGACATGACGGCATTAGTCAGCATAGTCCAGATCACTTTAGTTAATCTTCTCAGATACCCTCTTCATTTATATCCCAGCTGCAAACAGAGCACTGATATTAATATGTATGCTTAAATTTTGAAATGAATTAAAATGGCGATCCCTATTAATTTAACCTAGTGGTTGTTAACAAGTTTTCCTATTTAGGAGAAAGGTAGTCAGGTCGGCGTCTGTCATGTAGTCTTTCTGAGCTCAAAGTCTTTTCTATCTGTCAAACTCACTGCCAGTATTTAATCTCATTTTATTCTGTCTTTGGTCACTGAGCATTTTTGATGAATGCCAAAGCTTCTTAGGCTGCATAGTACATTTGGTTTCAGCTGAACCAACTCGCTTGCTAGCTTCCATGGCTGCAGCTCTGCTGTTATGTTTTTAAACCTGGCAAACCAGGTGGTGGAAATAGTGTTGAGGAATGAGCAGCAGGTGGAGTCAGAGGCGAACACTTACACAGATTACTGTGACCTACCAAACAGTTGTAGTAATAAATAAAAAATACAATAAAAATGGCTGAAGCGCTGCTGACAAGAGATGTCAGGGCTTTAACCTTAATGTTTCCTTAATATCTGATGACAGATCCCAATTGTTTTATTATTTATTACAAAATATCATCCATATTGTTCCTTTAAGTTAACAAAATCTCAAAAGAACCTGATCTAGCAAAATTAACCTTAGCTTAGGTTAGTTATGTGTCTGAATTATTATTGTAAAGAGAAGTGGATTGAAGACATACTGTGACATTAATGCATCATTATTGCTTCTTTAAGTATTTAAAATATACTGTACAAATTGTAGTTGTTCATGTTCATTGTTGGTATAGTTACAGCTATTTTTCAGCCCATCAACTCCATCCACATTTTAGGAGATCTGTTTTAACCTTACTTTATTTACTGCTGATTTATATTGGGTGGTTAACAGTCGATATATTCCACCAGCAATTACTGTTAAAAAAAGCCCAATGTCTGCAGCCTGACAGAATGAGACACTATGTAGCACTATTAAGACAAAGTGCAGCCGCTGTTCACATGGATACTGTGAGTAAGATTAGTTCCAAATAGGTGATTTGTCAAAATGATTCTTGCATGCACCTCAAAGGTGACCCTTATCTAATTTTCAGGCTGATGCTAATCGATGGACCTTGCACTGTTGATAAAAGTGCTCAGATATAATATAAGTTAAAACTTTTTTTTGGCAGTGTCTAGACTATAGAACATTTACTGGTAATTGATTAAAGTATGCTTTAAAAATGAGTGCACTGACCTTCAAACTATCTAGGAAAAGAAAAGTGGTGTTACTTTAAGAAATGTCTGGGGACTGGACCATTGCATAAATGAACATGAAGGGGGGGGGGTGTATTATACCAGAACTGTGGGGTTAAGTTGCTCTGAAGCCATTTATGTCAAAGCAGTTTTAATTAGTTTAAGTAGGGTATTCCTGCACCATCCATTAAAAGAGGGACTGTGACAGTGGTTCTATAAAATAACACATGACAAGATGTCATAATAACTTAAGCCTTGCCTGTCTCTTTGACTGCTCTAATGATAAGTGCCTTTAACTTTAATTTGAGGAGATTTCACTGGCCAGTATTCTAAATGGTCTCATAAAATCCTATCTGTATTACTATATGACTGGCTAATGGGCAATAGACCCCTTAATGAAGAAAAATAAAAGCAAACATAAAACAATGACTATGACTGAGTACAAACCACTGAGTCATTCAAATGAAATTATTGGCAAGTGCCTTTACATTTATATTTACCCTTATACTCCTTCATACAAAGAAACCCACACCACAAGGAATTATATTTAATGTGAAGTTAAAAAACGGTGGATAATTAAATGTTTTTGTATTGTTTGCACTAAAACCAACAATGTCTTTGATGCTGGCATGAAGAACATCCAATTAAGATCTATTCCTAAACTTTACTGGGCAAAACACAACATTACAAGTATCCAGAATCCCTTTTTATTGGTTCAAAAGAGTGCAAACACCCTTTCTAATTGGCGGATTCAGCTACTTTAAGGTGCACCCATTTCTGACACAGTGTGTCAACTTAATTCATTTTCAAGGAAAAGTAGTGCCAAAAGAATGGGATGCTCTGAAGCAGCCACACATGAGTTTAAGGCCTAATGTCATGTGTTGGCTAAAGAGGTTTGACTGTCCCACATATCAAGAGACTATATCTAACTGGACAAAAATGTTAAATAAAACTGTTAAAATCTTTTGTATTTAATGATAACCTAAAGCTGTGACCCACCACATGCTGTATAACCTTCCCAGTAATGCCTTTCCCAGTAATGCCTTTCCCAGTAATGCCTTTCCCAGTAATGCCTTTCTAGGTTTGTAATGTATTCATGTGATAGAGATCTACAACCAACAATTGTAGCACACCTGCTACTAAAGTTCAGAAGTTCCAAAATACCTTAATTTCCTGGATCAGGTATTATTATTATTATTATTATTATTATTATTGTTGTTGTTGTTGTTGTTGTTGTTGTTGTTGTTGTTGTTGTTGTTGTATAAGATTATGGTACAAGGTTAAAAGTATAGAATGTTCCTTGTCCTTTTTGCTGAATGGTGTTGCATCATCCACTAGATTTATAGCTTTTGGTTGAATATGAGTGTTTCTGCAGTCTTCAGTAAAGCTTATCCTGTTTCTCTGGGAGTCATAATGCATGTATTACTGTGTATCAGAGGTGAGGCAGTAAGCATTAGGTCATGACAATTTTAATTTTCTCTCTATTTATTTCTCTTTCCATCAGTCTGCTCAAGATTCAACTTCATCTCAAGAGTCTAAAAGCCTTTGTTACCAGGCATTTTGACTTTTGAACCGTCTTTTTGAAGTTTAGAGTTTTCATGGTTGTCTTTCGTGCCAGAATATTGACAAATCAATCAATTTCAAACTATAAACATAATCATTAATAGAAATGCACAAATAATACAGATTTCAGAATAATTCAAGGGAAATTTTATCAGTTTGGGACAAACCAGGTGCGTAATATAGAATATTAGCTCACCAGAGATGTAGAAGTTTCTTAATTGACGAAACAATAGTGACACTGTTCATCAAAAAAGCCTCCACAGGTATAACCCAGGCTACATCAGATATTATGTGGTGGTATGTGATGGAAGTAGACAGATTGTTGATAGAAACAGCTTTTAGACAGAATTAAGGAATTATTTTTTATAACTGGATGTGTCGTCTGAAGTTAGTAATGCATCTTTAATGCTTGTGTTTGTGAGGTTCTTTTGGGACAAATGTTTTCATGAAGGTGTGCTATTTTTTAAGCTACTTCTCAGGCCGTAATTCTCACATTATCTGTGTCAGCACCCAAGAAATAAAAGGCAAAACTATTTTACATAAGCAGTACATTTTGTTTACTTGTGTACTACTGTAGAATTAAACAGGTGGCCCCTTTTCTAGACCATTCATCATCATAGAGAACACATACTGATCCAATATTCCACTGAATATTGTCTATGCTTATTGTAAGTAGCATGTAATGTAAAATGACATTTTACCTTCAGAAAATACTACTGGTTATTTCCATTTCCATAAAATACATTAAATGCAATCAACAAATCAAATTTATTTATATAATAGGATAGGATAGAACTTAATTCTTTCCCTCAGGGAAATTAAGGAATTAATAGGCATCATAAAAAATAGAAACATGTTGAATCTCTTGCAAATATGAAGAGTAGACTAAATCACACACATTTACATTTCTCTTGTGCATTAACCAATGTTGTAATGGCACACATTGATGCAAACAATTATCTAAACATTTGAAAATGGGAATGCTACAGATACAATGGCCAAAACACCAATATGTCCCACTTGATATGAATGTATATTCACTCAAGTTAAAACTGGCTATCTGCACTCTATAGCCTTTGCTTCATTTCAGATACAGTATGGTGGTCTGGTGTGGAGCCAAAACAGGAAAAAAGTGTCACTATCAAATTACTTACAGACAGCCACATGATAGGACACAACATGAAAAACGGGCTGCACAGAAAGGAGCCCCAGTGACAATAGAGAGCTGCCAAGCAATTGGCCTTTATTATTTCTCACTGTGACCGAGTGCTCTTCTTCCTTGAGTTTTTGCACATTATGCCCTGGCTCTAGGTTATTAATGCTCAATTTCTCCCAATTATAAGGCTCCTGAGCACTGGAAGGCAGCCAGCTGGGGTGGAATGGATGAGAGAAGAGGGAGGCTCTTTATTTGCTCTCTCATTATGTATGGATGACAATGTATTGGAGGTTCTGTGATTATGCTTGAAAATACAGACCAGTACACACAACTGCGTATTTACATTCATTTGAACACACAGGACAAACCACAGCCAGCTCTTCCCCCCACTTGTCTGAATTCAAGCATGCTCTGAGTAGCATAAACAAAAGGACAGAAGACATGCTATGCATCTTCATCTCTAATCCTGCTCCCTATCGGCATGATAAAGAGCAACAGATTGTCACCTGGCTGTTCCTGACCAGAGTCATACTAAGTCCTTAAGCACAGTGCCAGTATTCCTACGACGATGGTATAATAGCATAACTCCAGGGGCATGGCATTGCTCTCTGTATTAATGAGGAACCCTGTCTGCCTATAATAGAGGCCTGCTTTTGTTTTCTCATGCTGATAGGGGTCGTTGTCAATCTAAGTTATGCCTAACAGCCTTGGCACTTTACATTGTGTACCTTGCTGGCATCATATCAATTGCCCACATGAGGCATGCCACATTTAGACTTCAGGCAAATCATATCTAAAGATTACAAGCTGTAACTGTGTGGACAATACAATGAGACAACACAGTATAGCATTTCTCGGATATTGAAAAGATACTGGTAGTGATCTTTCATATTTCAAACCTGCTGGGCTATTTAAATAGAAGCGTTTGGCTTAAAATAAGTATCTACAGATTAGTTGTCAAACACAAACTATCCAGTGCTCCATTACCCCACAAGAAGTAACATACTACTAACAATATTAAATCACACAGTCTGTTTGTGCTGTTTCCTGCTAGATTTACATCAGATTTTCATTCTGAAATATGATTAGGATATGCTATCTCTATAGGATAGAATCAGGAGTTTCAATGTCAGTGTCCTGTATGTCTATTTCCAGTATTCTCAATTGTTTGAACCTTGTAGCTGCTCTGTAAATGATTCTAGTTGAACAGACACTAACACAACCATTCTTACCTGGAATAAATTCTTATTTTACATTAACTTTCACAAGTTAAAAACATTTTTGCCTTCCTATGAAGTCACCATTTTTCATTAGGCATGCAACAATAAGTGCAGTAAAACAGGCGGTTGCACTGTACACTGTAAAACTGCTAATTCTCCATTTGCACAACTGTTAACATATATAATAAAACTATTTAAAACTATTAACATAAATTGTCATTTTTTTTCTTTGTATTAATCTTGATACTTATATCTGATGTGTGGTATCGATATATTGAATTAATTTAACACACTAAGATGGCTTTAATGTGCATCAAATACACACATGTATCAAGCAGGAAAACTGTAGATTTTAATATTAGATTTATATCTGATTTAGGAGTATATTTGTGAACATGGGCCACACCTTGAACAGGGCTGAACAGAGAGGCAAAGTCAGATACTATTTAAACAGAAGCCTCTGTGGTTTGGGAGTGTGTGCAGCAAGCCAGAGACCCTCCCCCATCACTCAGAGATGGAGACATGGTGGAGAGTGTGAAACTGTTTGTAATAAATAAGGAGGACGACAGCGAGTACAGAGAACTTATTTAGGACTTTGTGCACTGATGCCTGCAGATCCAACTCCAGATAAACGTGAAAAAGACCAAAAAACCGATGGTGGATTTGTGCAGGTGCAGACACACCCCTCCACCAGTGAACATCCAGGAAGTTGACTCTTACAAGAACCTGGATGTTCACATAAATGCCAAGCTGGACTGGTCATTTAACACCACTGTACTTTATAAAAGAGGCCAATTCCACCTACTGAGAAAACTGGTCTCCATTCCACCTACTGAGGGTAGTCTTTTTGATTGCAGGGAGCACTCCTGTAGATCTTTGACACAGTGGTGGCATCTAACATCCTTTATGGTGTGGTCTGCTGGGACAGCAGTATTTCAGCCTCAGACAGGAAAACATTGAAACAAACTCATTAAGAAGGCCAGTTTTGTCCTGGGAGGCCCCTTAGATCCAGTGCAGGTGGTGGGAGACAGAAAGATGTTAGCCAAGCTGGCATCCATGCTGGAGAACATCTCCCACATAATACCACAGAACACTTTTCCACTTTGCGTCAGTCAATCTCAGATGAGCTTGGGCTGAAACTGATGACGTTTCTGGGTGTTTTTTTTAAATGTCGTTCATGGTATAGTTTTAACTTGCACTTGTAGATGGAGCGACAAACTGTGTTTACTGATAATGGTTTTCTGAAGCTTTCCTGACTTGCAGTCTACGAACTCTGTGTTGTTGGGCAATGCACATGTATGAATTATGAGGGTGGAGCTTATGAAGCACTGAAGGAAGGGGTGTGTTTGTGTTGCAGTTGAGATATTCATTGAACAGTCATCTTCCAGAATCATGCACATCCAAGTGGAAACCGAATGTGTTATCCAGATACAATTCTCTCTTGCTCTGTATGTATTATTATATGTGCTAATGCTCATTACCTGATATTGGCAGTGTAACAGAATGTGATCCCTTGCAGGTTCAATAGTCCCTCATATGTTCTAACAGATCTGTGATGGAATGTGAGAACCGTCTGTTCCTCTGTGTTGTAGGACCCCCAGTTCTAAACTGTTGACAGTCTATATGCGCATGCTATACATGCAGATGCTTTTTTATGCAGATAAAAACTTGGTCTCATCTGCATTTTAACTCTTACAACCCGAGATCTACACTTTTTGGTCAGTTGCATGTGTTGTTTTTAATAACTCAGCATTAGAGTAACCTACAGACATGATACATAAACTGCTTGCTCTATCTAATCTGTCATTAAGTTAAATTCACTAAAATTCACTATTTTCCTGAATTAAATCCGTGCTTAAATGCCAAAAGGGCCTTCTAATTCATGTTTACTGCTCTGTCCACATGTACATCCTCAACCTGCATGCAGACTCCAACTGATCAGTGAGAGTGCTGACTAATGATGTCACTGACCCAAATATTGGATGGAAAGAGGTGCTGTTTACACTCTTTCTTTGCTCACACAGTATTCAAATTTCACAATAAATTTTTTTTTTTTTTTTCATTTTATATTTTATTTTGCATTTTCAGCTCAAACACAGTCTAGATCACTTCCAACGTCCAGGACTTCTGAGATATAAAGTGTTTCCAAAAATGGAAGATATTAATGCTGTGTTTAAAAAGGTGTAGACTATTAGGTGTAGACAGTGCCATTTCCTATATATTTTAGGTTTCAAAGATTATTTTTTGCACAGAAAACCCAAAGCTAAATATTACTTTTCCATTCTTTCTATAGTGAGTGTTTTATTCTTAGTTTTCTTTTTTGTGTTTAGTTTCCATGTTTGATGATTTGTTTATTTTACAAACCCATTTTACATCTATTTTACAGATACAAATACATTTTTTCACTGTTTTCCTTTGGTAATCATTCTCAAGACAATATTTATAATCATTTGCAAATGATAAACCAAAAATAATACTTTTATTTATTTATTTATTTATTTATTTATTTATTTATTTATTTTCATTTTTATATCTTGGCATAAGTGAGTTTATATCTTGGCTGAGTGATGATATACTAGATAGAAAGTTCTTGTTTTGAGTGAAATAGAGATTAATGTTATGCTTAATGATTTTACAGTAAATGGCAACCTTAGCCTGTGGTAGGGCATTCAGCCAACAAAGCTGCATTTTATCATTCAAGCAGTATCCTGAAGCCAGGCTTTCAAAAAGAAAAAGGGACCAAATCAATACTTTTTGTCAGAGATATGGTTTGTGTGCATCTGACGAAAAATTCCAGTGCAGTATATGAGGGCACAGAAAAGAAGCAGCACCTGGGGCCCAGTAAACTGAGTCCATTAGTTTTCGGCAGCACTGATGCACCGGGACACACAGACACTGATGAAGAGGCCATGTCACTCGCGCCACAGCACCAATGCCTCCCAGGCCAGTTCATTGCTTACCTCCACTGAGTCCACAATCAACTATCTCTCTGCCTGAGTGGAGATCAGGTGTCCCCCACATCTGTAGACACACACACACACACACACACACACACACACACACACACACACACACACACACACACAGTGAAAATGGTGGCATCAGATATTGTTACTTCCATCTATAACAAAACCTTAAGAAATATATATTCCTGTAAGTAGCTAATATTTACATGGATTTTAAAGCTTACAAAGAGGCACATCCACATTGTCCTCTATACTGACCTGGTGTTCTGTGATGTTATTATGAATCTTTGCAATTCAATGGTTATTGGTTTCAAGGTCACCAGCAGAACATTTGATAAATGACTGTTTTTGTCTGTATCATCGTGTGGTCTTTTCAATATTTATTTATTTGCTTTTACTTACCTTTAAATCAGGTGCTACTGAAGGGACATGCAAAAAGGCTTTGATGTTTTAAGCTGCAATGAAGAAGAGCCTAAGCCTGTAACCTTGGGAGCATGTGGCTACCTTGGCCTCTCTCCCTCTCTCCTTCTCTCTCCTCAGGTATGTGGTAATACTCTCTTTCCTTACTTCCTGCCTTCCAACCCCTTCTCTTTATCTCTGTCTCTCTCCACAGGCTGGCCATGGAAGATAAAGGATTCTCTGAAAAGAGCACGTCTGCACCAGACTGCAGTTAGTCCACACAGACGAACTGTACCTAAGCGAGTGTGATCACAGCCATTTGTCCTCTTTCCCTTTGACTTCACATGAACACAAATCTACAGACATAGCCCTTTCAAGTCTTGGAAAGTGCCTTAACCCTGTCGTGTTGAGGTTTAAGGCAGAACAAAGTGAAGGATATCTTTGAATATAAAATGGATTGGTAAGGTTTGGACTTGCTCATAGATGAATTGGTACAAGACTGACACATATAGGTGAAGCTAGATGTCAACTGTGGCCATAGTGATGAACCTTTCAGGAAAAAATTCACAAAAGATTTGGCTGTATTGGGTGATAAATTCTAATAATACAAATAATCAAACCTAATGATTTTGTAAGTGCTCCATTCAGAGATTTTGGCTATGTTCTCTTTATCTCAGATGAGTTAAAACACACACACTCAAATGCTTTGCATGATGTCATAGAAGAACCACATTTTGTTACATTAAGAACATAGTTGTGAAGACACCCCAAATGTTTTACTACTGAAAATGTGTAAAATGATCTCAAGTGCAGCACATCATCTGCAAATTATTAGACCATCATGAGTGAGGACTTAAACTTTAGACATTAGTTGAGTTTGTGAGATCTTAAGAGCTCCCTGAGGCCTTCAGAAAGAAGTTTGTAGATGAATAGGAGAAACCAGCTGTTCTACTGTCCTGAAAATAATAATTCCCACAAGTGGAGAACACTTAAAACAACTGCCAACATGGCTAAGTCAGGCCTTGCTAGATCTGTTATTGGAAGTCTCCAACAATTCTAATGTCATCATGGGTCCTACAGGTAGCTGTTGCCACAGTTGATGTCAAAGTGCAGCATCTACCATCAGAAAATGACTGCACAGGTTTCATTTTCATGAGAGGTATGCAAACCCTTGCTGTCAAAACAAAAGTCAGGGCAAGACTAATGTTTTTCAGAGAACACCTAGACAAGGACTAGGACATCTGTAACAATGTGCTTTGGACAGATTAATGCAAAATGTAATTATTTGGGCACAGTAAACATACAAATGTTTGGCACAAACCAAACACAGCATGTGAGCACAAGAACCTCATGCCAGCTGTGAAACATGGAGGTGGAAATGTCATAGTTTGGGGCTGCTTTGCTGCAGCAGGGCCTGGAGAGAGCACCAACATAGACACTACTATGAAATCTTTATTGCATCAGAGGGGGCTTGAGGAAAATATAAGAATGTACAAAAACATATGCTGAAGCATCACATGGCTTAAAGAATTCCACTTGGTGGTGTGGGAATATCAAACATCCAGCTATACTCTCAATAAGACCATAAACGCAACAAAACGTGAGTACAGAGACTAAATGGAAGCACAGTACCCCTACACAGTACCAGTGTCAGGAGCATGTGGCAGGGGTTAAACACAATCACAGACTTTAAAGGGAATTCTCACTCCCTGAGTGGCACCAGTGCAACGCTTCCAGATGAGCTAAACTCCTTCTACACTTGTTTCAAAGCAAATCACAGTGAGCCCATGGAGAGAGCTACATCCACCATCAAAGCCAACCCACCCTCCTTCTCTGTAGCTGAAGTACACCAGTCCTTCAAGTGTGTCAACATCAGCAAAGCCACCAGCCCAGAGGGCGTTCTGGGGCATGTGCTTAAAGCATGTGCAGATCAGTTGGCAGGAGTCTTCGCAGACATTTTCAACACCTCTCTCTCCCTCTCAGTCATGCCAGCATGCTTCAAACTGGCCACCATCATCCCTATACTGAAAACCACCAGTATCACTTGCTTAAATGACTGGTGTCCAGTTGCTTTGACCTTTGAGAGACTGGTGAAAGACTCTCCTGACACTCCTGTCTCCATCAATGGGACCAATGTGGAGTGTGTCAGCAGCACCAAGTTCCTTGGTGTTTACATCTCTGAGGAGCTCAAATGCACAGAACACACCACATGGGTGATGAAAAAAGCACAACAGCACCTCTTCTACCTCAGGAGGCCAAAGAGGTTTGGCCTGAATCCCTGCATCCTGAGAATGTTCTACACTTGCACAAAGGAGAGCATCCTGACGGGCTGCATCACCACCTGATATGGGAACTAAACCACTCTCAAGAGGAACTCAAAAAAGTACTGAATGGAGCAGCATTATTCCGAAGAACAGTTAAAAACTGGTGCTTTATAACCCTCTAGCTTATGACTGGCATTAGACATGATGCCAAGGAGCCACTCCCCTCCTAGCTATTTATGCCAGAATTTCTTATTCTGTGTGAATTGTTTAAAAGTTTCACTTTTCCTGTAGTAAAATGACATTACCCAGGTAAAACTTACCCCATCTCAGTAGGGCTTAATGCAGTTACACTTTATGTTAATGTATTTACTATTAACTTTTGCATTTTATTCTATTTAACATTAGCACATAACTTAATATACATCCCTGTTTTTAAATAACAAGAATTGGTTTACAAACACCCCTTACAAAACCAATGTTCATTTGTATTTCAAAAATAGCATTAAGAGTTTGGATCAAAAATATGTTTCTTGATATGCCCCTCTGCTCAACAGTTTAAAATGTCAAATCACACCAAAAAGAAGTGATTAACATACATATTCCACACTTTAACGCAATTTACATACATTTGTTTGGGGCAGAGCAATGATAGGTACAATAAAGTAGTCAGTAAATCACTGACTACATCAACTTCTGCACAGACATTATTTTTCTAGTCAAGCGGTGTGGTGTTTTTCTAACAACAAACCTTGGATCACCAAGGACCTGAAGGAGCTGTTAAACAAGAAGAAACAGGCCTTCAGACTTAAAAACAAGGTCTGTGTAGAAGGAACTAAATGTGAGACTGAAGCAGAGTAAGTGGGCGTACAGAAGGAAGCTGGAGGCAAAAATTCAGAACAACAGCGGAAAGGAGGTTTGGGATGGCATGAGGCAAACTGTCAGGGACAGTATGGCCACTGCCAAAGAGTTTAATGTGTTTTTTAACAGGTTCAGCCCGTCATCACCCACCCCCACCCCTATCTCCAGTAACTGTAGCCTTATACCGCTGCTGCTGCCACACTCCTATTCACACCCCCTCCCCCCAGAGCCATTCTTCAAAGACCCTCATCCCCTGCTAGAGGTGACAACCAACCAAGAGACAGCTGGAGACAGTTGGGGAAGCTTAAACCGGGCAAGGTGTCTGGACCAGATGGAATCAGCCCAAGAGTACTGAGGGTCTGTGCCACAGTGAGATTCTTCAGTGGTTTCAGTGCACGCTGCCATCTGGACCAGAACGACACCAAACGGAGAATCACTTTCTTTGACTTCTTAAGTGCATTTAACACTATCCAACCATTTGTGCTTGGGGAGAAGATGGATAGAATGCATGTGGATAAGTCCATGACTGGACTTCCTGACTCACAGGTCCCAGTCTGTGCAGTTTGGAACCAGGCTGTTTGATCTTCTGGTCTGTAATACTCGAGCAACTCAGGGAACTCTACTCTCCACCTTCATCTTCACCCAGTGCACCACAGACTTCCAGTACAGATCAGATCGGTGCCACCTTCAGAAATGTGATGATATCTGCAATGTTCTGGGGCATCAGGGATGGACAAGAAGGTGAATACAGAGACCTTGTGAGCAGGTTTGTGGAGTGGCATGCGAATAACCATCTGTTCTTCAAAGTCACCAAGACCAAGGAGATTGTTGATGGATTTCAGAAAGAATAAGACCACAATCAGGCTTGTTATCATCATGGGTCAGAACATTGAGCTGGTTTACATGTACAAATATCTGAGTATCTTGCTCAGTGAAGCTCAACGTCCCAAACAATATGATGCATTAAGAAAAATATTGACTTTAACTATGTAAAGCATAATTAAAGTGTTAAAGAGAGAGACATGAAAAGTGTGACTTTGTCCCAAACATTATGGAGAGCATTGTATTTATCAGTAATTCTGCCCTATTATTGTTTTGGCCCAGTAAGTGAAAATGTGTTTTTAGCCAACTCCATGCCTAAAGAATTTATATATTGATCCAGCACCGTAATTATTGTGCAAACACTTCAGAGTGTATAATTAGTCTACTGTCATGGAAAGTAATAGCATTTTATAGACAGGCTGCGCATTATTAGGCCTAAAAGCCATTTGGCACAATTTCGGTACATTGGCTCTCCACATGACTGAAATAGAGAGGCCACTTATTAATAGCTTAATTAAATGGCTGTAGAGGTTTTGAGCTTCATTGCTTCATCACCTGTCCTATCCCTAATCCTGTGCACTAGTAATGTCCTTCATTGTATTCATTACTGTATCAATACTGTGTATCTAAAACTGTCTCATAGTTTTAGTGTTTGCTCACATACAAATGTTATTAGCATTTTGGGTTATTTTTCCATAATTTCAATAATAATTTATGAATCTACTAAAGTAAGTGCTTTGGCCACCTAAGTGCAACTCCAACTAGCACATGCATACCCCATGATGACACTAAGAAACCTGGTTTGTGTAGAACACACAAAGGTATTGTTCATTGTTCCTTGTTTTGAACAACATTAAAAGCACTAAAAAGTGAATTTCTCAGTGGTCTTTCATCACAGTGTATTTCAAAAGCTTGGTTTGTGCTGTACCAGACAGATGATAGCCAGCTCCCCACAGTCAGTGTTCAGAGTGCACAGCATTTGCAGTTCATCTGCCTCCAACCGTGAACCAAAAAAACGCGAACATACACCTACATAATGAATATAACGACCATCTAAGTGACAGTTACTGCTATGGTCTGTCCACACAACTTCTGAAAAATCCCATGAGAGTTTTAAGTGGATCTTTTTTATGTTTGTTACTTTGTTCTGCAGCACATTATGTGCTATTCATTCAGGGTCTGTATGTTCTTCAACTAACTAGGCCATCCTTGTGAGTGCAATTCTGCATTTCTACAACTTCTTTTTTGGGCTCTTAACATAGACGAGCCTATCTGCACACACTCCTCAACCAGCTGTTAGATGAGAGGCTAAGCCGAATATATTATTAACTACTCTATCACACCTATTCTAGTCTCCTATGTACTTTAAAACAACATGTTGCATTTTGAATGCATATGAATGGTACCCTGACTTCATTGGGGATTAATAGGTATTATGTAATAATTACATAACATTAGGTAAGACTACATAATCCAAGTTACCTCAGTATGCATTTTTCAGATGCCAATGTTCATCAACAAATACACATATGCAGTTGTCCATAGGAAGGTGCTCAATGTTTGATCTGTATTTACAGCAGTGGTGTGAATTTACACCCTTTAACTCTACGGTTAAACCAAGAGTAATATAATACCAATTCTCAAATATTTGTGCTTGAAATAACAGTTTGGTGATAAACAAAAATTCTCTGCTTTGGTAAATCCTATTTTGTTTAAAAGAGTAAAGTAGCATTTCAATAGATATATGAATTACAAAAATGGAGATGAGATTACTGACAGTCTAACATGGTTAACAGACACTGGACTAACATCTAAAAATGTAATCTAAAGAGTACATCTAATAATCTATCTAATCTAAATTAAAAAAATCATTATATTTTGCTGTAATTAAACCTTCAGTGAAAGTTCTACCTGGAGACCACACCCCCTTTCACATGACCTTATTCACAAACCCTTTTTGCCCTTTTCAAATATTGATGTTTCGGGGGGTGTCCCCTTCCTCCACACCTCCAACTGTTTGGTCATTGGCTGCCCAGAGGTTTGGCTCCACCTCTGCCTTCCATGCTTGGGAGGGCTGTGACAGCCTCCCAAGGCTGTGTTTTAAAACCTGGACTGATGATGAGGCCAACACCACTTATAATTACAGAACTTATAATTATTGTTATCTTCCACATTTTAAACCTTGATCATCTGGTAGATGGGTAGATGCTGAAATTTGTTTATCGGGAGCCTACCCAAAATCATGTGGAACAAGGCAAGAGTACCTCCTGGATAGGGCACCACATCACACACCCATTCACTCAAACTTAGGGGCAATTTAGCATGACCAGTTTACCTACAATGTACATTTTTGGGAGGCAGGAGGAAACCTGAATAACCAGAGGAAATCCATACAGGCACAGGGAGAACTCCTGCCTTGGAGCTGTGCAACACATTCACAGAAAGTAAAAATTAATTTAGATTTTTGCTGCAAAAGCACATCACAAGACCTTTATTATTAAGGCTCTTCAGAAACTGTTTTCAACATTAAACACTTAACATTGCAAATGAAAATAGGAAACCTTTATCTTGTGTGTGTGTGTGTGTGTGTGTGTGTGTGTGTGTGTGTGTGTGTGTGTGTGTGTGTGTGTGTGTGTGTGCATGCACACATGTGCGCGCGCCTGTGTAACATTTCTCCATCCTGACGATTCGCTCCAGTGAGCCCAGCGGTGAGATGTCATGTGAACCCAACTCCAAGGAGCAGAAAATCGAGAGAAAGAGAGAGAAGAGGGAAAAGAAAAGGGATTTGCTCACTGATGTGTGAGATGTCTATAATCTCTTAAATGCCGCCAGGCTTTTATTGTTTCCGAACCTCGTGAGTAAATACAGCAGCCCTTTTTCCATTTCCACTGCAAGATTGACTGCTTTTCGCCAGGTTGGTCCTAAACAATGTCATCCTGTCAGAATCCTGAACTGAACAGGCTTTCCAGACACAACAAACTCCACACAAAGGACAAGGTCACCTTGTAGGTGCTTTATGTTCCCCTGAAGTTCTCATCTACCCATACTACAGGAGAAGCTGTAGCTGTAAGTTTGATTGCTTTTAGTCAGGCAGCTAGGCTATATAAAGTTTGCATACCCTAGCAGAATTTTTGCTTTCTAGGCCTTTTTTCAGAGAATATGAATGATAATACAAAAATGTTTTTTCCACTCATGGTTAGTGGTTGGGTGAAGCCATTTATTGTCAAATGACTGTGTTTTCTCTTTTTAAAATCATAATAACAACCAAAAACATCCAAATGACCCTGATCAAAAGTTCACATACCCCAGTTCTTAATACCGTGTATTGCACCTCTAACATCAATGACAGCATGAAGTCTTTTGTTGTAGTTGTGGATGGGGCTCTATTTTCTCAGATGGTAAAGCTGCCCGTTCTTCTTGGCAAGAAGCCTCCAGTTCCCATAAATTCCTGGGCTGTCTTGCATAAACTGCGCACTTGAGATCTCCCCAGAGTGGCTCAATGATATTGAAGTCAGGAGACTGAGATAGCCACTCCAGAACCTCCATTTTGTTCTGCTGTAGTTAATGACAGGTTGACTTGGCCTTGTGTTTTGGATTGTTGTCATGTTGGAACATCCAAGTACGTCCCATCCGTAGCTTCCGGGCTGATTAGTGCAAATTTGCCTCCAGTATTTGCTGATAACATGCTGCATCTTTCCTTCAACTTTGACCAATTTTCCTGTGCCTTTGTCCTGTATTTCAGATGATGTTATTTGTGGGTTTTTATTTGCATCCTGAACAATTTTCCTGGCAGTTGTGGCTGAATTTTTGTTGGTCTACCTGACCGTGGTTTAGTTTTTAGAGCCCCTGATTTTCCGTTTGTTAGTCACAGTTTCAACACTTCTGAATGGCATTATGAATTCCTTGGATATCTTTTTGTATCCCTGTCCACTTTTATATAGTTTAACTACCTTTTCCTGTAGATCTGTTGAAAATTATTTTGCTTTCCCCATGACTCACAATCCAAAAACATCAGTGGCTGGATGAAGAATGTAAGTGTCAGTCTGGATCCCAGAAACTCACTCAGTTTAGGATTAGTAACTCACTGTAGGATGTTACTTTCAGTAGCCAATCAAACACAATGGCTTCACCCAACCACTAACGTTTGTGTTATCATTCATACTCTATGAAAAAAGGTATGTAAATTTTTGAGCACAACTGTACTTCAAGCCAATGTACATGCATGCATACAGTAAACAAACAAACAAACAAACAAATAAATAAATACACTTATAGCAGCAAGCAGAGATTTACGGGTCCAAGCATATTTAGGTAAAATAAGGACAAACCAGTAATTACAATTAAACTCTGGTGAATTGAATAATATACATCAGATTTTATACATAACACACTTTTGCAATTATGCTTAATACAGGATTTAAAACCCTTAACCACTGCTGGAGACTGGAGATTTTAAATTTCAACCTCTAAGTGTCCTCTACCACTGAACCTCAAGCAGATTCAGCCCCATCGCTTGCACCATAGCCCAAGCATAACACAATTAATGTGTTAGCACCCATTCAATCAGAAACTGAACCTGACAGTGGGGTGAATCCCAATTTAAAATAAACTGATGTTTTACATGATTTGCAAACCACTCAGTTAAATAAAGGAGTATCTTGCAGAGTTGTCCAACAGAAACCATCAATGCAGAGGATGGGATTGAACACAGATCCTTTGTATCTGAGGGCGATTGCTTTAGAGTTGCACCTAAGCATCAATCCAATAATCATTTTGGCAAATTGAGACCTCTTTAAACCTTGTGAGATCTAATTTTCCAAATTAGATGAGCATACTTCAGTTGAGGTAACCTCTGTTTTACTGGCAAAAATTAAGGTTGTGCCTCAAGTGGCTGTAAATTTGGTGCTTGGATGATTTTGAGTGAGTTTTTGCACCACAACATGTCTTTTGTAGGAAAAAGAATAAAACTAACATTCAAACTGACATTTTCTAAAGACAAATTGGACATGAGCTTGGGTGTGGTGTTTTGGGTCACAGTATCACACAAAACATCTTACCACACAAATTTCGCTGCTTTAACATCTAATCATCCCCATAAGTAGAGTGCCTCAGAAAGCAACCATGAGTAATGCTTTAGCCAGACATCAGGTAATGAATGGAACGCTTGGGTCTGCCAGCTCTGTACAGCATCCATCTGAATGAGCTCATCAGTGAGTGCTACCCACTGCTCATTAGTATTAATGACGCAGTTTGGAATTCAGCAGACATGGATAATATACAGCTAGAATGGCTTGGAAATATCACAGTGAAATGTTTAGTCATGAATTTGAAGCAATGCGTGACATTTTCGTGCACTGCTAGGTAGTCACTGGCTCACTGCTTGTCATATCAGACCAAGAAATAACATCCATCCATCTAGATGATCTGCATTTACAACACTATGTTACATGTAGTATATAGTCATCCATCTACAGAGTCTGCATTTACAGAAACATGTAACTTTCCTTTCCAAGTCATTTTTATTTGCAGTTTAAAGACCCTTTTCATTGAAAAGGGGCCTAATAAGAATAACTCATTTTTCATTTCTTGTGTACATACATTTAGTTATTGGGAATGTATACCTACTCAAAAGTAAAGCAACCTACTCAGTTTGTTGTGGACTACTTAAAAAATCCTGATTTATGTATCTGAAATGATGACAGCGTGACAGGTACAGCAGATTCTAGTTGGGAGAACAAAATGAGAAAGAGAGAGTGAACTCAAGATGAAATAAATGTTAGCTGGTTGGTGCAAACAAGAACAAATGAGAAATTTGAATTTAGCTTATGTAGCCAGTGCAGAGGAGTAATGAAAAAGGGTTGAGTTGGACATTGGGGTGAGTAGTGTGAACAGAGCTGCTTTAGATTGGGTGAGAAGGGACCTGTTGGTACTGGATCCTTGTGGTATTTTGACCAAAGCATGTCACATAATACTGCAAGGACTTATATGCCAATGTATGGAAAGAGAGGATAATATATTCTGAATACAGAGGTTTGCAAAACATACCACTCACCAATCCATGCACTAAATATTAATCTGCAAAAATGGCCCATTATAACCTCATTATCGTGGGGGGAAAAGGAGTAAATTTACATATTCAGTAAACAGAATATTAAATATAAAAGGTTTACGGCCCAGACTGTTTTTTTCCTAAACACAGTTTAGGCAATCAGAACAGATACCATTTACATAAATTATATGTTCAAATGTGTAGACACCATTTGTAAATAAGCTACATTAAGTTGTACCCATTGCTGATACACATGTGCAAATGCACACAAACAGTTTGTCTAGTGCCTGTAGAGAAGTTCTGCAAATAGAACAGCATTGAACTGTGGAGCAATGGAACTGTATTCTCTGGAAAAATGGTGATCTAATCATTACTTTTAGAATGTGCTGGGGAGTTCAGGGTAAGGTGGGGTTGTGATTGTTCCACATCCTGACCTCAGTAACACTCTTATCACTGAATGCAATCAAATCCTCACAGTAATGTTCCAAAATGTATTAGATTGCCCAGACAGCAGAGACAGTTACTCCAATAAAAGCAGGATAAACTCAAAACTCAAAATGGCAGTTACTGTGAACAGGTAATCAAGTTGAAGATAAAAGGTATAAAATTAAAGATGACACATTCCTTTTCTATTTTAACAATTAAAATATTATTTCAAAATAACAAAAAAGTAAAAGGACCCACAGCCAAACTTGGGGCACCCTGCATGGTTAGTACCCATTAGCACCTCCTTTGGCAACTATCACAGCTTGTAAACACTTTTTGAGAGATTTCCTCCATTCTTCCTGGCAAAAGTGTTCTGTAAGATCCATTGGCTATCTAGCATAGACTGCTTTTTTAGGTCTATCCACAGATTTTCAATGATGTTCAGATCAGAGGACTGTGACGGCCATGGTAAAACCTACAGTTTGCTCCTTTTGAGATTTTGAGGTGTTTATGTTCATTATCCATTTCAACTTCAGCTGTTGTACAGATGGTATTATGTTTGCTTCCAGATTTGCTAGAGTTTCATTGTATCTATTCTTCCCTCTACCTGTGAAATGTTCTCTGTGGCACTGGCTGCAACACAACAATCATGATTGATCCACCCCCATACTTAATGGATGGAGAGGTGATAGTGTCATATTCTGTGCCTTTTTGTTATTCAAGCATAACTTTGCTCATTGCGGCCAGAGTTCTATTTTAACTTCAGCATGACTGTTTCCAAAATTCATCTTTGTCTTGTTTACATGTTCTTTTGCAAACATCTAATGCTACATTTTGTGTTGAGGATGCAGGAAAGGTTTTCTTCTGGTGACTTATCCAGGAAGGCTATATTTGTGCTGGTGTTGCTGAACAGTAGAACAATGTACCACAACCAGAGTCTGCAAAATTTTCCTGAAGTTCTTTTGCAGTCAAGTGGGGTTTATGATTGGTAGCAGTCTCTGGAAAATTTCTTGATCTTCCAGAACTTAATATTTACATATACTGTCCTGTTAACAGCCATTTCTTAATTGCATTTCAAACCAAGAAAATGTCAACCTGAAAATGCTTTGCTATTTTCTTATAGGCTTCTCCTGATTTGTGGACCACTCGGCAGCTGCTTAGAAGAACCCATGGCTGCTGTTTTAAATCTAATTGTACACACCGGTAATTCACTGGTTGGTATTGCTTAAAATATAGAAAATTGTTTCATCTTTAACTTTATGCCTTTTGGAAATCATCTTGTCTTCAACTTGCTTAACTAATTTTGACCAGGGGTGCCAAAACTGTAACACAATCATAATAAATACAATAAAGCCTAAAAAACAAAAAATACAACAACTATGACCTCATTAGTTTGTGCCAGTAATTTAATGCTTGCAGATGTTTTAAAATAATTTTGAGAAGTTGAAATAATAGGTCTACCCAATTAAACAATTTTTATAACAATTCATAATGTAACAAAATGCATAGTACATTTATTTTATTCAATACATCTCTAATTATTATAATAACTATAACAGTCATGTTCTCTGCAAACCAGGAGCTTAAACATTGTGGAAATTAGTACAAGGAGAAAACAGTGGAGTGTGTACTGATATTAATAAAATATATCAAAATCAAGAAACTTGACATTCAAAAGAGTGCATTAAACTATATTCATGTAAGAATAGTGAACTCATGCCACAAATGCAGGCTTCTACTGCCATCAGGTGCTCATATGGTGTAATAACATCTTTATTTTATCTGCGGTTACAGACAAATTTTTCCAGGTTGATCTAAATGAGAAACACAGAAGAATGAGGGTTGACGGCAGACTGCTGGATGGATTTGCCCCTGGCCTTTTCATCGGGTAAACTGAACGTCTGACTGACCTTATCAGAAGCACTCTGACCCAACACTTCCTCACTCCTAGCATTTACAACACAAAGGTTAATGGCAGGAGTCTGGAGTCTGAATGAAGGTCAGGGAGAGAGCGCTCACCTTCCTGCTCACTCCCACTGAAGACCTGGATTCTCCAGAGAGAGCACTGACAGCACTGATGGGAGTCAGTCTGAGCAGCTCTTAGTGCTCAGCCCACAAACTGCATTGTTATTGTGGGTTTAATAAGCCTCTGGTGTAACTGAAATGCAACTCAGTTCCAAGGTGTTGTAGTTCTTTAGTACCAAAAAGTGATCTTTGGTGTGATGCCAAAGTCCTCTGAAACCTATGCTCATTCTGTAGTAGGATGCATGCCTATAACAGGAACTCCAGGCCTAAGCTGAATTTCTGTGAGACAAATATAAATAGGATTTTTTTTAGCCCCTGTGATAAACATAAACATTCAAAAGCCAGTAATTTTTTGTCCTTTGTATGTCTTCTCCCATATGACATGGGATTCCAAGAATTACAAGTTCATTAACTTTTAAAACCAGGCATAAACACTTTGCAGCTAGTTGCATGCTCTTTTCCAGATTTCATTACTCAAGATCAGTGTAACCTACAGACATGATTCACATCATAAACAAAAATATCCTATCTAACCATGGTGATCATGATAATTCATGATATATATTATCATCTAATTATATTAAATATTCAGTAATCCAACTGCAAAAACAGCTAACATTCACTAATTTCCAACTGAATTAAATCCCACTTTAAATTCCAAAGGTGCTTCCAGTGCATGTTTACTGCTCTATCCAATCTGTCTCTGACTGCAAGAGCGCTTATAATGTCACTGTGAGGGCATGACCAAAGGTACAAAAAAAGGCACATTAAGGAGTTAATTAAGGACAGTTTTTTGAAGTGGGCCATCACAGTCACCGAGATATTGGGTTATGGAGGAAAATGAGAATGAATGGGTTGTTGGATCACACAGTGTTCAAATTTCAGAATAAAAGTCATGAGAAGGGATAATAACAATACATACATAAAAAAGAACATTCAAGGTTTTCATTTTTTGTACTACTGTTTTTTGAAGGATTTATTAATCATTTTAATCATTACAAATAACTCCTCACAATTATTACAAAAACAATCTGTATGATCAATTTCCAAAATGATTTTTGATATATTTTATTCCTTCTAAGAAAAGGTAAATGTCACCACTGTCCTGGGAAGGCTTTCTGTTAGATTTTGGATCATTCCTGTGAGAAGTTTATTGATTGAGCAGAAATGTTTCTTCCAAAAGAAATGTACCATTCCCCAGATCTGTTTCTTGATACAATCCTGTCTCGGAGGTCTACAGACAATTCCTTAGACTTCATGGCTTGGTTTGTGCTCTGACATGCACTGTCTACTATGGGTATACTATATAAACAGGTGTGTGCCTTTCCAAATGTCAAATCAGCTGGATTTACCACAGGTGTAATCCAATCAACCTGTAGAAACCTCTGAAGAATGATATGTGGAAACAAGATGCAACTGAGCTCATTTGTGAATGTGAATACTTCTTAAATTTCAAAAAAGATTTTCTCGCTTTGTCATTGTGAGGTATCGTGTATAGAATTTTGATGGAAATTTAATCCATTAATATAAACAAAATGTGCTGTGAATACTTTCTGGATGCACTGTATAATGTACATGCTCCATGCAGGCTAATAGAGGTGCATGTTGAAAAGAAATTGTATGAACATTGTTAAACATATACATTTGTAATGTCATTTTTTTTAAATGCTTGTGAAAAAAACACACCGACATTACTACTTTACATGTATAAAATTAAAATTGGGAGCAGCACATCAGCTGCAAATTATTAGAGCATTGGGGGACTCCTAATGTCCCTAATTTTTTTTTTTAACTCCAGACATTAGTTTGGTTTAATTTTGATTGTTGAAGAAAATGGTATCAATATGGTGACATCCAAAAAGCTTCTCAAAGCAATTAATTATCAGCCATCCACTGTCCAGAAAAATAATTTACAAAACAACCAAAGTGGGCCATCCTACTAAGCTGAGCCTAGAGAAGACGCATAAAGAAGACCAACAATCATAAAATGTCAGCACAAGACCTACAGGTAGCTCTTGCCACAGTTGATTTCAAAGTGCAGCATCTACCAACAGAAAAAGGCTGCACACATTTCATTTTCATGGGAGGCGTGTTTACTCTTGCTGTCAAAAAACAATCCCAAATTTCAGGGCAAGAGAAAGTTTGCCAGAGAACGTCTAGAAAAAAATGACTTCTAGTACAATGTGCTTTGGACAGATTACCTCAAAGTTGAATTACTTGGGCACAGCAACAGGAGGAGTGGGAAAACTATTCTTCTAGTCAATGGCAGAGACTGGTAGATGGTTAAAGGAGACATCAAATTGACCTCATTTAAGCATTTGACCTCATTGTGGCAGCCATGGCCTTGTGGTTTGGGAACTAGCCTTGTAACTAGAAGGATGTCGGTTTGAATCCCTGAACTGGCAGACCATGACTGAAGTACCCTTGAGCAAGGCACGTAACTCCACAGCTACTCCCCGGGTACAGTGGATAGGGCTGCCCCCCACTCTGGGCATGTGTGCTCACTTCCCCCTAGTGTGTGACTATAGTGTGTGTGTGGATGGATGAAATGCTAAGGACAAATGTCCCTTTACCAAAGGAGGAAATAAGGGCATAGGGTGTTCTAACATTTTCCTTGCAAGAAAAATCACAGATCTTATATTAACATTTTACAAATGATTTGTAAATGTAATGAAGGGACCGAAGCAGGCTGCATGTACAGATAGGTTTTATTAGGGGCATTACAGGCAGGACAGACAGGGGTCAATAAGCAGGCAGACAGGGACAGCATATCCAAAAAACACATGCAATTGGTCAACAAAGAAAGGCAAATCAAAATAGCACTCAGCTATGCAAGATAGAGACTTCACAGTGCCTTAAAAAAATCAAGAATCTTTTGATCTGATTAGGCTTAGCTCAAGCCCCTTGGAGAACATGGCTTGGGCATGTGATATCACACCTGAGGCCAGCAGAGGGAGCCTTTACAGTAAAAGTGTTCTTCAGTATTTCTTCAGTTGTAGTGTGTCACCTCCATCTCTCAGTATACTTAAAAAGATCACATGTTCATATGTTTAAACATGTTTAAAGAGTCAAAGGTGTTCATGTGGTGATGCAGTAATGGCATTTTGTATATGTAATAATAAATTCAAATGCACATAATTATCCACCTGATTGGTACAAGAGACTATGACCATTCTCTGCTTTTTATACTTTTTAGAATTTTAATAAATGATCCCGAACACTGAAAAAAGAACCCTTATTAATGAATAACAACACCGTTTTTGCCTAAAGACCACTTAAAAAGAAGGACATGCACTTGATTTTCAAAAATATAGGCCATAGCTCTGTAACCACATTACTCCATAATGTTTCACTGAATGGATTTTTCAGATGAGTAGGATTGCTCACACTGTTTTACGAAACACATGAAAGAACTCCCCTCTAAAGAACAGAGCTCTTCGCCATTCCTTTTGAAGTGTACTAATTTGGCAACTCTGCTCTACATTAGACTGCAATTCTTCAAATATCTTACCTTTTTTATCTTAAAAAAGCTTAAAAAGGTATGTCCTGTAAACATTTACTCTACTAGCATAGGCATGCTTCTGGGATGTTGTGTGGACATAAAGACATTATCATACAAAAACTTCAAAAACTAGGAAGTGTCAGATTATAATTTTATTTGGAAGGAAGACAAAAGGTTACCAGGAACAGTAAATAATACATTTAGTCTGATATGGGCATTATTTATTGTGCTACACATACAGAAGTAAGGAGTGGAGGGTTGATAGTGCATCCAATTGTATCCCACACATTTTTAATCAAGCATAGGGTTTGGTGAAGTGATTGGCTACAGTACATTATTCATGTCTTCAAGGCAAGCACTTGAGACAGAGACAGTATTTGGATGAGTTTTATCCTGGTGGAATAATGCATTGGAGTGTGCCTTCAGTAAAGGTAGGACCTTGTGGACTATCAAATTGCCTATGATGAAGCCAAAAGGTGATCTGGCATTGAATGAAATGAAACACACACTACGACACATGGCCTTCTGGATGTGTGACACGCAACAACAAACCATTGATCTAGTCATTGACCATGGAGCCTGCATACACAAATTTGTTGGTCATCTCTACCAAGAAAAAAGTGGGAACCATTGCAGAAGATGAGAAGACTCTCTGCCATTCTGAGTGACTCCATGATAGTCTGACACTAAACCACTGCAGTTGTGCTTTACGATCAGTTCATTCCTTCTGGGTGAGACATTTTTTGATGATGAGTGTAAACTTTTTATGCCTTTCTAAGAACCTTAATTTGATTTAATTTGGCTGGGGAGTAATTCACCTATGTTATTTTACTACAAGGGATGTAAGATATAATTTCCTATTTCTGTAATATAGAATATAGAGTTATGCATAGTTTGTTATTTAAAAATATTATTGTTTTTAATCTCTAAAGACTAGTTTCTCAGATTTGAAAAGGAATTCTTTCAGAGGGGAACATAAAATTAGTCCAAGCCTAGGCTTAATCCATGTTCAGGAAAAGTGCTCTGCATGCACCTTTGAATCCTGCTTTCAGAATTCACTGCTGAGGCTCCACCACTGGATGGCAGCAGTGAAGTAATGTGTTTACATGTGTTGAGGTAGCATTTAAGGTCCATATTACCAGAAAGGAGGTATTTGGCTGCTTTGGTCTACCTGACTGTTCCATTACATTACATTAACTTAACATTCTTTATAACTATCCATTTTACCCTTTACCTCTTTATATGGTAAACAACCAAAACAAATAAAACAAATATTCAAAAAACACAATTTGCCAGAATACTGAGCTCAATAAATTTCTGCTCTAGTGTGGTTGAGTGGCTTATCCTCATAGTAATGGGTAAATTTGAGTTTTACCCAAATTTATATTTTTGCTGTTCTAACCATGACAGTGTTACTGTTCTACATTTTGTATTCATTATGTGTAAACTGATATTGTTCGGTCTTTTCAAGATTATTATTTTTTTTTATATATATAATAATATGATTGAAGGATGATTCTGGATTTCTGATTTTCATGTGCTGTCCTGATCAACAGTTTATGTAATATTGTCATCAGTCAAAAGTTGTAATGGTCTGGTCTGGTCAACACAAACACATATAAACACATTTCATTTGTCTTCTGTAACTGATAACTCTACACACAATGTGCACTCCCAGTTATCAGAGGGTTTTTAAGAGCACCAAGACTGACTTGAGACAATATATGATTACAAATGTATAAATAAATATGCAGTTTGTTGTGGTTTATGAATCACTAATGGTCCGTGCCAATAACTGAAGCAAATTAGAGAGACAGATTTTACAGAAAAGGTAAAAGTCAAATAACAGTGCAGATTAAACTGCCAGTAATCCTTATTTATAAACGAGTAAATGTGCAATTATACTTGCTCTTAACATCATTATAACTTTGCTGATCAATGTATGAGTGGCCTGTGAACATGATTCATCATAGTATATCATCATTAAATATATTGTTACTGTTGCTTCACTTCTTGACATCATTGAAATCTGGCAGTTCTTTTCTTTGTTTCAAAATGTCACAATGAATGGAACAATAGAAATGCTTCAAGTGACAAAGCTTAATCAAGTGAAGATGCTTATTTCCTGTGAAGTTGTCTTTTTTGCGTGACAGTAACTGACATTATAGGTCATTATCATACTCATTCTTCAGATAATGTTCTTGACATTTTGGGAACTAAACATTTTGTGATGAAATAACTACATAAAGATTTTCTGAGAAGTGAGGTAAACCTATGAATGTTATGACCATAGTTTCTGATTGATGCTGTTTTCCCCCCTTTGCTTTGTTCTTTGGCCATGAATGTGAAAGCACTTTTTCTTTGCAGTTTAAAAACAGTCGAAATCAAAACTATGAAAACAGCATGCTGTGTGTAGACATGTTGCTTGAGAGCTCAAACGTGCCACCTCAGAACAGAAAAGAAGAGACGAGATTTCAAGATCTTGAGAGTTCAAGGGGGAAAAAACATTTGTATTGCAAATGTGACATAACTTACTCATCTTAAAAAACAAGCAACCAAAAATTAACTTATCACAAGAAAACAGTATGTGTGAATCTGTGGTGAGTGACTATGCCTGGGATGCAATATGTTTCAGGTAAAGACAAAGTTAATATTCTCAAACATGACAAGTGGCTTATTGTTTAGACATGTATAGGGACAATATGGATTCTGCACAAAGGATTCTGTCACAAGTCTCAAAATTATTAATTTTACTCATGGTGTGACAAATTTTATTTATATAGCACTTTTTACAATAAGGAGTTGTCACAAAGCAGCTTTACATAGATCCGAGTCCAAGCCTCAAATGAGCAGCCAGTGGGGAAAGAGTGGCAAGGAAAAACTCCCTCAGAATAGGAGGAAGAAACCTTGAGAGGAACCCATGCTCCTCTGGTCGACACCGGAGAGCATAATCAAAGGCACAATACAAAGGGATAGAAAAGTAGAAAAGAAAAGAAATAAAAGAAAATAAAATAGAGGGAGGGAAGATAAAGATAGTTTTGCTTGCAGTAGTGATACAAGTATGAATGAATAATGGCAGTGGAAAGATTTAGGTAGCTTGCAAGCCGGTGTTGGTAATGAAGTCCATGGAATGTTTTCAGTCGTGATTTGAAGACAGAGGGTGTGTCTGAGTCCCGAACAGAACGAGGAAGACTATTCCAGAGCTCGGGGGCTTTATAAGAGAAGGCTCGTCCCCCAACAGTGTTCTTTTACTCCTAGGGACTATCAATAGGCCTGCATCCTGAGAACGCAGGTTACATGACGGGTTGTAGGGTATTAAAAGGTCTTTTAGGTAATGTGGGGCTAAGCCATTTAGCGACTTGTATGTTAGAAGCAATATTTTATAGTCAAATCTAAATTTAATGGGGAGCCAATGGAGGGATGAAAGAACAGGACTAAATGTGGTCAAATTTCCAAGTTCTAGTGAGAACCCTCGCAGCAGCATTTTGTACAGATTGAAGCTTCTGTAAGGATTTCCCCGAACTACCAGCTAGAAGGGCATTACAATAATCTAATATAGATATGATGAATGCGTGCACCAGTATCTCTTGCGTGAGAGTGACTTACACAATTTAGTAATATTGTGAAGGGGAAAGAACCGCGTCTTTACTACATTACTAATGTGGCTGTCGAATGCAAGGTCGGAGTCAAATATAACCCAAAGGTTTCTTACAGTTGAGCTCGGCGTAATTGAAAAACCATCTAGGCTGATCGGGTTAAAGGGTTTATTAGGTCCTAGTATTAAGATCTCGGTTTTTTAGAGTTTAGCAAAAGGAAATTTTGTGTCATCCAGCTTTTAATTTCTTTAACATAGTTATTCTACTGAGGCAATGATCCTCATTAGATTTGGCTGATAACAACAATGCTTATAATAATTTGAAATGAAAGTGCTGGTTTAATTTTCATTTACCTTGAGCTTTAGCCTTCCTGCCTGTAGATGAAAAGGAATCAGAACTGCAAGACAGCCGTGTCTGCAAATGGTGTAGCATCGATCATTTAGTGGATACAGATCAGCAGACTACTGCTGGAAAATTACATGCATTTTTCAAGCAACTGTGACTTTGGGGCCAGGTGTAAATGTAGTAGACAGGCAAATATTTATGTCCAAATTTTTGTGGACACCTCTTCTAATGAATACATTCAAGTTGCACCCATAGCAGATATGCCCATGCCCATACACACACACACAAACTTTTCGAGTCCCTGTAGAGAAGTACTGCCAATAGAACATGAAGCTTTTTGCACCTAATGTTGGGTGTGGGTGTTAAGCTGTGTAGCAGTAGAACTATGTTGTCTGGAATGATGGTGCCTCGTCTCATACTTTTGATACGACCTGGGATGTTGGAGATGAGGTAAGGTAGATATTATTCAGCATCCTGACTTTTTACTGAATGCAATCAAATCCTCAATGAAATGCTCTAAAAGCTAGTAAGTCTTTGTTGAACAGTAGAGACAGTTACTCCAGCAAATGAAAGGTAAACTTATTTTACAGAAGGAATATTTTGTTTGCCATATCTTGTCAATGTTATGTGTGATGAAGGTTGCAAATACATTGTACCAGTTTATGCTATGAGCTATTATAAAACTAATGGCTAAAGTTTTGCCAAAAATTCTTCATATAAACCAACTTTAATGACAGTCCTCTGAACAGATTTGGCAAACCATTGCCATGCCAGCTACTAACAAACTTATGACCTTTAGCAATACATTCTCTCCTAGGTTAAGACCTGAAACAAAGCTGAACTCTGTGGGCTAATACACATCTACAAGAAAGTGGTAAAAGAAATCATCTTGACTGTTGCGGTCTGCCTTATTCTTCCATAGTCATCCTATTGTACTGCAAACTTACCACTAGAGGGCACCAGAGTTTCCTTGTTTGGGTCAGTGTAGGCCTATATCAGAAGCAGTTCAGATTTAGTGATTTTGAGGAGCTAGGAAAAAGGCAGCATTAGGTCCCTACTTCTACTACAGATGTTTAATTTGGCTTCCAGCTGACGTTTCTGCAGCTGCAGGGTGGAGTGATGTGAAGTACAGTCTTCCATAAATTACAATTCAATCAACATTTATTTGTATAGTGCTCTTTACAACTGAAGTTGTCACAGAGAGGCTTCACAGAAATCAAGAAATAAAAAGGTTAACACAGGAAGAAAGGATAAGAGTCAGACTCCCTCAGAGCTGGAGGAAGAAACCTTGGGAGGAACCAGGCTCACAAGGGGGAGGACCCATCCTCCTCTGGTCAAACTACTTATACACAGTTAGGCTGTTATAATCAATCTGCTGGAGTCACTCACCACACTCTGGTAATGTTTACATTCTCTCTATTACATTCTCTATTATGTTTACTCATCTCTGTACCTTTTCCAAGTTAATGATGACCCACTGGCCTGAACTGATTAGGTCCTAACCTTCCTCCTAACCTAACCTAACCTCCTTAGCTCTTCTGCCCCATCTGAGAAGGATCCCATGCTCCAGTGATACATCTTTACATTGGCTTTCCAGCTTCCAGCTACTGGATCTGAACTCGTTTCCCACCCTGCCATGGACTAGCTGTTCACCCACCATCAGCAACCATGTAGAAATCTACTGTTATTATTATATCCACCAGCGAACTAACATTACTTCAGTATACCCAAGTATTAGATGGTGTAGGGGTCCAGTGTCCCCAAATCTAATACATTAATGACCAAATGCTACACTGAACAAGTAAGTTTTCAGCCTAGACTTGAAGATTAAGACAGTGTCTGAGTCCTGAACATTTTCTGGAAGGTTATTCCAGAGGTGGGGGGCTTTGTAAGAAAAGGCTCTTCCCCCTGCTGAAGCCTTCTGAATTCTGGGAACTCATAGCAAGCCAGCACCCTGTGATCTGAGTGATCGTGATGGCTCATTAAGGTAAATTAAACCCTGTAAGTATTCAGGAGCGAGCCCGTGTAGGGCTTTATATGTAAGTAAAGAATTTTGTAATCAACACGGAATTTGACCGGAAGCCAATGCAGTGCTGATAGTATTGGACTGATGTGGTCAAATGTTCTAGTTTTATATTAGATTAGTTACAGGCAGCAGATCCAGGGGTTCATGGACATAGGAATTTATGGTAAACTGGGATGTTGGTGCTGCCATCTGATTCCTTCACGCAATCACTCAGGTTTGTGACGGTGGAGCAGTTAGATGCTAATGTTTCAGGATGCTCCCATGCTTATATTACCTTCTGGTTCTCTTCTTAGTTTGGACCCTGGCTGCAGCATTTTGAACTAACTAAAGTCTATTTAGGTTCCAGCTTGAACAAACTCACAATATTGCATTGCAATAATCTAATTTTGAGGTAATAAAAGCATGCACCAGTTTTTCAGCAGTGCAAGGATAGGGCTTTTCTTAACTTGGAAATATTACAAAGATGAAGAAAAGCTGTCCTAGTAATATTACCTATGTGTTGGTCAAATGACAAATCTGAATCAATTATGATGCCAAGATTTTTGGCTACTGGATACAACTGAGAAATCAGCCAGATTTAGCATTAAGTCTGATAATTTTTTTCTTACAATTTTAGGACCCAAAGGAGGACCTCTGTTTTGTTACTATTTAGAAGGAGGAAGTTACACAACATCCAATATTTGATGTCTTTAATACAGTCTTCCATTTTCTTTAATCATCAGGTTTGGCCGATATATACAGTTGATATACAGTTCCAATGAATTGGAAGTTACGCAATTCATTTGAATTCACTGTCACATCTCTCTTTAAGTTAACTCTTTATAAACATAAATTTAAAAAAGAGCTCTTAATAAGACAACTAAACAGGCCATCTACAGTGGGGACAAAGTATTCAGACCCCTTTACATTTTTCATTCTGTTTCATTGCAGCCATTTGCTAAAATCAAAAAAGTTCATTTTATTTCTCATTAAATGTACACTCACCACCCCATCTTGACAGAAAAAACAAATGTAGACTTTTGTAGATTAGATTCAACTTTATTGTCATTGTGCAAAGTACCAGTATAGAGCCAATGAAAGGCAGTTAGCATCCAACCAGAAGTGCAATATGCAGTGTTATTTACATAAAGTGCATGGATATAAATATATATACATAAGTATGGCATATATAAATGTACAAGTATGTAGATTATATGTACTGAGCAGATGTGCAGAATGTGGTATGCAAGTGGTGGTAGCAGCAATACAGCTGAAAATGAATACCAACTTTACTGTATAGAATGAGTAAACAGTATTACTGTTTAATACTGTTTGCAAATTTAATAAAAAAGAAAAAATGAAATTTCACATGATCATAAGTATTCAGATCCTTTGCTGTGACACTCATATTTAACCCACATTCTGTCCATTTCTTCTGATCCTCCTTGAGATGGTTCTACTCCTTCATTGGAGTCCAGCTGTGTTTAATTAAACTGATTGGACTTAGGAAAGGCACACACCTGTCTATATATGACCTCACAGCTCACGGTGCATGTCAGAGCAAATGAGAATCATGAGGTCGAAGGAACTGTCCAAGGAGCTCAGAGACAATTGTGGCAAGGCACAGATCTGGTCAAGGTTACAAAAGAATTTCTACAGCACTCAAGGTTCCTAAGAGCACAGTGGATAATCCTTAAATGGAAGAAGTTTGGGACAACCAGAACTCGTCCTAGACCTGGCCGTCCAGCCAAACTGTGCAAGGCAATCGTGGGAGAAGAGCCTTGGTGAGAGAGGTAAAGAAGAACCCAAAGATCACTGTAGCTGAGCTCCAGAGATTCAGTAGGGATATGGGAGAACATTCCACAAAGTCATCTATCACTGCAGCTCTCCATCAGTCGGGGCTTTATGGCAGAGTGGCCCGATGGAAGCCTCTCCTCAGTGCAAGGCATATGAAAGCCCGCATGGAGTTAAAACACACACTCCCAGACTATGAGAAATAAGTTTCTCTGGTCTGATGAGACAAAGATTGAACTTTTTGTTGTTAATTCTAAGCGGAATGTGTGGAGAAAACCAGGCACTGTTAATCACCTGCCCAATAATGGTGGCAGCATGATGCTATGGGGGTGTTTTTCAGCTGCAGGGACACAACGACTGGTTGCAATTGAAGGAACGATGAATGAAGCCAAGTACAGAGATATCCTGAATGGAAACCTCTTCCAGAGTGCTCTGGACCTCAGACTAGGCCAAAGGTTCACCTTCCAACAAGACAATGACCCTAAGCACACAGTTAAAATAACAAAGGAGTGGCTTCGGGAACAACTCTGTGACCGTTCTTGACTGGTTCAGCCAGAGCCCTGACCTAAACCCAATTGAGCATCTCTGGAGAGACCTGAAAATGGCTGTCCACCAACATTCACCATCCAACCCGATGGAACTGGAGAGGATCTGCAAGGAAGAATGGCAGAGGATCCCTAAATCTAGGTGTGGAAAAACTTATTGCATCATTCCCAAGAAGACTCATGGCTGTACTAGCTCAAAAGGGAGCTTCTACTCAATACTGAGCAAAGGGTCTGAAAACTTATGATCATGTGAAATTTCAGTTTTTCTTTTTAATAAATTTGAAAAAAAAAAAATCTACATTTCTGCTTTGTTTTGGGGGTTTTTTTGGGTGGTGAGTGTACGTTAATGAGAAATAAAATGATCTCTTGATTTTAGCAAATGGCTGCAATGAAACAAAGAGTGAAAAATTTAAAGGGGTCTCAATACTTTCCGTACCCACTGTAAGTGAACTAAATAAAACTTAAGCTATTCAGTGAATATTCTTGTCTAAAACCTTTTTGACTACACTGCCATTACAGAAAGAACTTTTTGCAATAGCAAAAACAGTAACTTTTATTGTATTTGTATATTGCAGACTACATTATTTAACATTCACATACAGGGGTTGGACAATGAAACTGAAACACCTGTCATTTTAGTGTGGGAGGTTTCATGGCTAAATTGGACCAGCCTAGTGGCCAATCTTCATTAATTGCACCAGTAAGAGCAGTGTGTGAAGGTTCAATTAGCAGGGTAAGAGCACAGTTTTGCTCAAAATTTTGCAATGTACACAACATTATGGGTGACATACCAGAGTTCAAAAGAGAGTCTTGCTGGCGCTAACCCGGATTGTATCCAAAAAATGTAATTCCCAAGACGAATTGACGCTGTATTGGTCACAAATGGAGGCCCTAGTACACCATACTAATAAATTATTGTGGTGTAAAACTAGGTGTTTCAGTTTCATTTTCCAAACCATGTATGTCTAAATTATATTTTACAGGAGAGAGAATATTGTGTTTGCCTTGTCAATGTTAGATGTGACAAAGGTTGTAAATGTATTTGCCAGTTTTATGCTTTTTATAGTTGTAGTGTAGTATAGTCGTAACTAATGGCTATATGTTTTCTAAAAGTGCTTAACATAAACAACACACATAATGGTGACGGTCCTCTGAAATGAAGTAGGTGTATAGGACTTCAAAGTGTGCTGTGAACCAGAAGACCAGACCAGATTTCTTTAATTTCCATGTATGCCTGAATGTGTTTTGCCATTGGAGATATTGGAGTTGGATAAGTAAGGTGGTGATTGAAGGAAAAAAAATATCATTTGATTTATCATCTGATGTTGTTAATAGTAAATTTGGCAAAGGCAGGTCTAAAGCCCTAATGTGCAGGCCACGGGCAACAGGGACTAGGTAAAACTCCCGATGAAGAAACCTTGAGAAAAACCAAAACTCATATGGGAAACTATCATCCTTTGGTTGACACCACATAGTGGCAACTTCTTTTGAACTTGGAGATTTCAGTAAGTCAGCCTTTTTTGAGGGTTCATCATGGTGAAAATCTCAAAAAAGGCAAATGGTGAAGGCATGATATTCCCATGGTCCAAGGAAGAAAAGGTATAAGAGTGAATTCGATTTTCCAGAAGTATCTGCTGGGTGCTGCAGGTTCCTCAGGCTAAAGGCCAATTTAGTAAACTGCTGGTCCAGTCTATGGGAGAAAAGCCAAATGATGGTTCCCAAGGCAGGCATTAACACAGGGAGGAGAGGGGAGGTGTGACTGTGGTAAGGTGCTTTGCGAATGATCGAGGTGGCTCAGAGGAAAGGGAGCTTTGGCATGTAGAGGAGCAATTTAAAGAGATTGAGCTCAGAATTACATCAAGGCATAAAGGTAGACAAAATGAGACTCATGGTAGTAGATGAAGAGGAGCCTAGTAGAGATGTCCATGGGACTGTTCATGGGTCAAGAGGGAAAATGCAATGAAGTGATGAAAAGGTTGAGTAAGGGAGTATAGTTCAAAAGAGGGCAAGTTGACTCATAGGAATGTGGTGATGGTAAAGGTAGCAGCAATAAGGGAAATGGTTAATTACCAAAGCTGCTGATACAAGATGGTAGGTCCTGTAATCAAAATTACCCTGGATGCCCTCGGTTATGGCAATTCACCCAGAGGTGACTCACAGGGAGTGATGAAGCCAGACATTTCCTTGAATATGCTTGACTGTATTTTTTGACTGGCTTTACTGTCATCACTGAAGACTTCAGAGATATCCTTATGAAATTATATCAAGGTACTACAACTAAGAGTGTGTGTAAGGTTTATATAGACTGAGTCCATTGATACTTTTCTTACCATTCAGATGTATTTAATGGAACATATTAGGTATAATCAGATATAAATAGGGTTCAATTAAATTCCTTCCATTTTACAATTCTGAGTAGCGGAATTATGTGCAAGTTGTGTGTGTGTATCCACATACATTGTCAAGATGTAGGTCAAGCAGTGACTCAGGGTCTTAGACTTTGACATAAATCACAATATATTCCATCCAGAGCTATAGACCTTCACCCCAACCAAGCAGCTGCCAGATACACATACACACATGCCCACACTCACAATTTGTGTTGCACTGCTATTACATAACACTCCATCCTTGCCTACAGCTGTGCCCCTTGCCCAAAAATCACTTGCTTAATGTCAATTCAAATATTAATCACACTGCCAGTCTGTATAATGCATTAGGCAATAAATAGAAACAGCCATCGTACTGATGCTTTCACTGACATATCCAGTCTATTCCCTAGGGTTCATCAATATTAACCAAAGGGGGAGGGGAGCGAGAAGGATCGCCTGGTCAGAAAACCTCTCTCTCTCCCTCTCTCTCTCTCTCACACACACACTCATAAATCCACGCCCTGGTGCAGATGCAGAGGCACAGACACCGGCAGTCACTGCAAGCGGACACATTCTCCCTCTCTCTCCCCAAACAGTCATTTTGTGACATACGGTAAGCAATCTCCTTTACCTCTGATGGTCTTATTCAATGTGAAAGAAGGATGTAAGCAGGCATATTTAGGTCTTGTGGAGGAGAATTTGCAGGCATGGGCTGGGGTGGGTGCAATAACAAGACAGCAGAGACAGAGAGAGAGGAGATGGATGCTGATGGTATGTATACAGAAAAGACAGAAGTCACGCAGGCAGTAATACAATTAAACAAGGTTTATGCTTTCACCACTGTAGAGAACTGCTATTTCGCACATGGCAGAAGACAATCACAGCAGAGAAGATGGGGTGGGGGTGGACTGGGCAAGTGGTCTGCTAGCACAAATGGGGGAGCCTTCAGTAGCATGAATGAAGTAGCATTAAGAGAACAAAGAGCTGGAGATAAACCTGGCCAGGGAGAAAAAAAACATTAAAATATGGGAATATGTGGGATGACTGTGAGGGATTTGGAACGAAATCATCATGCGTATGTGGGCGGAAGATTGTAGCACATGTGTGCTCTGAGATCATATCACATACATGAAGAGGCAGGAGACACAGCTATGCTCTCCTACTGATAGTCAGCAGTAGACATTGTAAAATACAGATGAGTATTTTATTGAGCAAATCTTTGTTTAGTGAGTCACTACAACATGATTTATGACATGAACTGAATGCACTTTATAAAAAAATGAAAGACAAAGAGTTCTGTCTCTCAGTACAAGGTGACATTTTCACTGAGTGACATACTGATTTACTGTGTTGTCCTGTGCAAAATGATTTAGGGAGACAAAGCAAGGTCACAGTTCTGCAACTGTCAGTGAAATGTGTCATCTCTTTGACAGCAAAAATGTCTGACAAGCCAGACCTCACTGAAATTGCCAGGTTTGACAAAACCAAGCTGAAGAAGACGGAGACAAAGGAAAAGAATCCTCTGCCCACCAAAGAGAGTGAGTGACCCCCGAGGTACCGCATGCAGCAGGCTTTCTAGCAATTTGGGGTGTGGTATGGAGTTTGCAATGTTTTTCTTGAACTGAGAAAAAAGGATTTGCCCATCCTGTCTATCATTCTGGTCTTCATTATCTAGCTTAGTCATTTGTCAGTCACTTCTTTCCCTTCTCTCTCTGATGTAATCCTTCCCATTCTCTCTCTCATTCTCTCTCTGCATGCAGCCTCCCCACCTCCACATATTCTCATGTCAGCAGATAGACACCAGCTCCACTTCAGTCAAAATCCTCCATCAGCACTCCAGTGCAGACTTGGGCTTGAAAGAAATGTATGGGATGAATAATAATGACTGTTTTTGTAAGAAGGTCACATTCGCTAGCAAAAAGGAGGACAATGCCACTGCACTCACTAACTTCTTCACAATCTTTTCTCTATTTTTTTAGCTATTGAACAGGAGCGGAAAGGAGATGTGAGCCCCTGACCTGATGGAAAGGAGCAAGGCCAAGCACAACAGATGTTCCTCTGATGGCACTTTGAACGGATCTCTATTTACACTTCTAATTTCAGTTTAAAGGGTGCTACTGCCCCAAGTGATGCATGGTTACCAAGGTGATGGGAGTCACTGGGGCTTAAGTTTGGGAGAAGACATGGGGTGGCATAAGACAGGGTCCTAACATGGATCTTTTACCAAATTCTGTTCAGTGCAATGGGGCATTTTCTTAATTTTCTAATGATTCTTCATGAAATAAAGACAAAATGTGAACATGCATAGTATTACATGTGACTCCTCATCTTCAAAAGCAGCTGTATTTAGCATATTAAGCTGTAGTACAAGGTATAGGAGAACAATTACAAAAATATATATATCAGTACTACTTTTAGCAATATTACTGTCTGTTCATGATTCACAAATATGATGGCTATTATTTGGCCAAAGATGCCTGATAATGTCCAGAATTTGTCTAGTTAGTATTCCATTCATACAACCTATAGAGCCTATATAGGATACCACGATTTAATAAAGATAGCACTGACAACCAGAAATTGACAATGTCACAATCTGCTTATCAGTATCTTTTCATTTTGCAGGTGTGGAAAGTACTAAGTCAAGATTCCTTTGAGTTCAAATGCTTGTTACAAACAACCCTTTTCTTTTTGTATGGTGCATAATGATGGACTAACACAGTGAAAAGTTAAAATGGGTACAATAGGTGAAAAGGGGAAAGTTCTCCTAGCTTCTGAGATATGTAATAAGTAATAATATGTAAGAACATCCATCCATCCATTTTCTATACCGCTTATTCCTGAATAGGATCACGGGGGAGCACAGTAAGAACAGTATTTGATTAGCCATTGCACCACACTAAACCAAACAAACTTTTTAAATGTACTCATTACTTTTCTATACTTTAATTGGGGCTGGGTAATATGACAATAAATTACATTACAGTGTGTCACTGAATGTTTATTACTATAACATTGAACATATTGTTAACACATACACATTACAGAGTGTAATTAGTCATGCATGCCTAAAATTAGTGCTATTGTTAATTTGCTCATTTTTTTAATGTTACAAACTGACTTGTTTATTGCAATTCATCAAATGTAGAAAAAAAAATAAAATACCATGTCATTGTGTATTGTGAAGTATAGTTATACAATATTTAAATGGTCTCACATCCTTATTTGAGTACATTTAAATGCTGGTCTTCTAATTACTCCCTAGTCTATACATGGAAAATATGCTGCAAAACAGCCCATTTTAAAATAAGTGTTTCTCAATATGAACATACAGTGGCATGCAGTAGTTAGGCTACTATGTTTCTGTGACTACTTAGGTGAGTGAAAGATAGCCCAACTTATACCTCTTGAGGCATTTGTGGCCAGAATTTGCTGATATTTAATGAAATCCATTCTCATCTGTCAGTGAAATCTTCCCTGAGCCACTGGCTGCATCACAAGCCCAAAGCATTTTTTTCTTGGTTTTCCCCTTAATTTGGCCACCAGCATTCATGTTAACTTCCATTTTTAAAATGACATTACCAACTTAGGAAGCAGCTACCTGTGGGCATCAATTCGTTTCATTTTTTGGGTGCTGGGCAGATGCTGAAAAAGAGCCCATGGCTTACATGTTTGGGGTGTGCAAACTAAACCTATATCAACAAAATGAGACCCTTATTCTTATTATTTTAAAAGGTGAAATATTCAACTTTACAACTTTTCTTCAGTAATTGTGACAACTTCTGTATGTCACTCTACCTCTCTACTGTTTAGCGCGCGCGCGTGTGTGTGTGTGTGTGTGTGTGTGTGTGTGTGTGTGTGTGTGTGTGTGTTTTCCTTTAGATTTGGTATTATTGGTATGTGTACATGATAAAGCGCTCTCTCAAAGGGGAAAACTCCTACACATTTACTCACACCTCGTCAGACTGGGATACTATACTGGTATTTCTTGCACCCCAGTGTAGACTAGTCTCCTAATGAGGTGTGAGAAGAGGCGCCTGGGCTCTGCTGGATGGACGCTGGTCCTGCCTGCCCGTCTCAACTCCAGACCCCTCACAACGCTTTGCCAATTTGCCAGCCTTTATGGCTTTTTATGACCTCACTTATCAGCTTACAAAACCCATCATGAACACATCTGTAAATTCCTGTTCAGGTGCCTAAGGGAGCATTAATGGAAGCGATGCGCTTGACGCAGAAACGTTACTAAACCCTAACGCGCTGTAATGGTTCCATGAAGAGCTGCGGTTCGTGCTCCACTCACATGCATGCATGCAACAGAGAATAAAGAAGTTAAATCCAAACTGCGACCAGCCTTAATCAGCCGCAGCTGAATGTCACCTGTGTTTCAGAATGGAAGCCCTTTGCCTCAAGGTACGTTTCACTCATTCACTGGTTTCTCATGTAGTGGAGCAAACCAGGGCCGAACACACCTTTCCTGGCTCAGTCCGCAGCTGGGCTTGAGGGCTGAAGGTCTTTCCCAGGATTTGGTCATAATGTTCACCCGTAAAACGCACTGGGTGCTGTTTCTTACTTTGCTGCACCATAAACCCGTTCAAGAAATGTGGACAACTTGGTGTTGACATTGGTGCGCATGAGGGCATCAAAGATAGCGCTTTAACAGGCCTTTACATTTTGGCAAGTAGGTGTGGAAGTTTGGGTTTCAGGCTCCGTCAAGGCTTGATGTCGCCGATAAGCAATTAGTGGGGATTATCCTCACCTGCGCGTCCCACCATTGTCTTGCCATGAGCTTAACTGCTTAAGCAGAGGAGCTCGAGTGCTCCAGCCATTGTCCGACCATCAAATAAACACCGGTTTAAAGGGATTTTGATTGACCGATGATTTGATTCGAAATTCGACGTCAACGTGTGGTTTCAACAATTAATCTTTCTAATATGGAATCACATTTCCATAGAGTATGCATTACTTGCAAAAGTCACCGAAAGTATCCAAAGTCATTTTCTGCATGCATTTTCATCGACGTTAAACTAGTGGTTCTCCTGCATCTTCAGCCCAACTCTCAACATCTGGGAGTAGAGAAAATGGATCTTGTTGGATCAATAAATCCGTCACAGTTACCTATTCTGGTCCTACACGAGCACTGTACATGTGCACTTCACATACACATATCCTAGCACATATCCGAACCAGAATCAGATATAAACTATGCTTGCCAGGGATTGTGGTAAATTATAGATGGGCAGTTGGGAAGGGTCTGGAGGGCATCAGTGCTGTTCCAGACAACTTTTGCACCAGATCCGTTCCCAGGCTGTTCTATTAACACAGAAGTGTCAAAGTCGTTATGTTATTTGCATGGCCCTTAGCGTATTGTGTTGAATGATTTTATGGCTTGTAGATGTAGAACAAGCATCAATGGAATTCAGCGTGACATGCAATCAGAGAACCTTTTCTTTCCAAGTGCAGGCCAATGTGTGTGTGTCGGGGGGAGTGTGTGTGTTGGGGGGGGGGGGGGGGGATTTGTCCAAGTCCAGTGCTGGACAACTGGACAATCAACATCCAGTGTATTGCCCAAATAGACTACACAACACCTCCAATAGACATTTGTGCAATACAATAAGCACTGCACACCATAAAGTCCCCAACATAAACACTACCTACTTGATGACTCTGCTTCTTTGATCAGCAATAATAATAATAATAATAATAATAATAATAATAATAATAATAATAATGACAACTAACGTGGGAACATGTAGCAGAACACTCATGGGAAGAGAGAAAATAATGAGGGGCTATAGCACTCTTGCTTTGAAGTGAGGTGGCATTCTAGCATTTCCTACACCCTCCGTCCAATGACGACTTCTTCGTCTTTTCACAGTGAAATGTCAAATGTTGGTGATAAAAACGCCTGTCACTCAGAGCTGGCGACAGGTATAAATACCCTTGCCACACAAACCCGTAGTCAGTCACTTGTCTTTGTCTCCTTCTGGATAACCCACACAGTACTTACACTTCGGACCCCTGCAAGAGAACATCCCTGGAGAGCCAGAGGACGCGCTCGCATCCATGGGCTCCTGCCAACTCATCACATCTTTGGTCTTTTCCATGTGCTGTCATGCGATGTCTTCAACGGCATGGTACACTCCTTCACTGTATATTCCCTCACTGTTTATTCATTATTAGAGTTAGAAGTTGCTGTTTTTAACTGATCAAGGCCTTCATCCAATTATATACTATATATATATTATATATAGAAATTGCAGTTTATTTTGCTGTTGCAGTGTTTTGACCTTGCTTTTTTCCCCTTTTCCCTCTTTTTAGGTCGGTGAATAACTTTCTGATGACAGGGCCGAAGGTGAGTGTCAAATATTCATATTGATCTATTTCATATTCATATATTATGACACACCTATGTACAGAATCCAACAGAATAGAGTAATGCCCTAAATACCTGAGAGCAATAAGTTAACCTTTCCGAAATGCCTGATTTCTGTAGGCATATCTGACATATTCAAGCAGCGTGCAAGCAGGCGCACAACGCGGCATAGAGGAGTGCAAACACCAGTTTTCATGGGACAGGTGGAACTGTCCAGAGAGCAAGCTGCAACTGTCCACGCATAAAGGACTGCGGAGTGGTAAGGATGATAATAGCATGCAGGAAAAACCTCCCACACAAACCTCCCACACAAAAATCGTAGAATTGCATATTAATTGTGTATAATTCATCAAGGTTTGGACATTCGTACACGTTTGGTAGTTTTTTTATTTTTTATTTTTTTTAATTTGGAGAAAGTTATCAATTTCACTAAAAGCAAATAATTATAAATATAGTGTTTTCAGCAAATTCTGCATCAAAACTTAAACATGGTGTACATTTTAATTATTTAATTATTCACAAGCAAACAAATAAATAAATAAGCACTAAAATAAGTGTGTTGAGGACTCCTTGCCTTCCACATGGAAAATGGTCAAACCGTTATTTGTCCAGGGATTTCCAAAGGTTAGCACATAACTATCTATATTTAGTACACATCAGCATTGGTCCAAAGTTAAACTGAAGTGCATTCACACTGTGCATTGTTCTGATAAAACCTTTTGATTCTTCATTCCAGCTACCAAAGAGACCGCCTTTCTGCATGCCATAAGCGCGGCCGGGGTGATGTACACTCTCACCAAAAACTGCAGCATGGGAGAATTTGATAACTGCGGCTGTGATGACTCAAAGGCTGGAGAAATTGGTAAGATTCGCCCCAAACTCGACATTCATACATAGAGAATGTCTGTGTGAATTGTTTATTGATGCGAATGTGTGTGTTCACAGGGGGACGAGGCTGGATTTGGGGGGGCTGCAGTGACAATGCTGAGTTTGGGGAGAAAATTTCCAAGCAGTTCGTGGACGCCCTGGAAAACGGCCACGACTCACGAGCTGCCGTCAACCTGCACAACAATGAAGTTGGGAGAATTGTGAGTACATACACACACACACACACACACACACACACACACAAACACACACACACACACACACTAGAACCACTCAAGTGCATTTTCCTGCAAACATCCCATAGGCATCACTGTAGGCCCAAACATCCCCTCCTTACATAAAACACACTACTTGTGATTCAATTTGATTGTATTCTCTTGAATTTCAGGCTATCAAGGCGACGATGAAGAGGTCGTGCAAGTGCCACGGCGTGTCCGGGAGTTGCAGCATCCAGACCTGCTGGATGCAGCTGTCTGAGTTCAGGGACGTGGGGAACTACCTGAAGATCAAATACGACCAGGCACAGAAGCTGGAGATGGACAAGAGGCGGATGAGAGCGGGCAACAGCGCGGAGAACCGCGGCGCCATCGCGGACACCTTTGGTATCATTGCGCGCACGGAGCTGGTCCACTTGGAGGACTCCCCCAACTACTGCGTGAGGAACCTCAGCCTGGGCCTGCATGGCACCGAGGGCAGGGAGTGCCTGCAGGGTGGCAAAAATCTGTCTCAGTGGGAGAGGCGCAGCTGCAGGAGGCTGTGTAACGAGTGCGGTCTGAAAGTAGAAGAGAGGAGGATCGAGACGGTCAGCAGCTGCAACTGCAAGTTCCACTGGTGCTGCACCGTGAAGTGCGACAAATGCACGCAGGTCGTGACCAAATACTTTTGCGCAAAGAGGAATAAAGCCGGTCGGCCGCATGGCTCGCGCAGGAAGCATCGAGTGCGCCACAGTTAGCTTGCAACTTAAATCGTGCTTAAATATATATAAATATATATTTGTAAATAGATTTTATTTACAGGATTTTAACACCAGACTGACTGCAGGAAAAAGGCTTCAGACAGGACTGGATTCACCCTCCCTCTGCACGGTTGGGCAGAGTCATGAGCAGTACTTATGTTGTATATCTGCACTTTTTTGTTGTTATTTTGAGACCACCCTTCAATCCTTCAAGCTTTCAATCAAATGTTCCTTTACCACCGGCACAATCTTCATGTTTTGACGTCAGTGTTTATTTCACGAGGGCACTGAAAGGTTTCCATTTGTTTACAAGAGCTTTTTCATTCCTAAATGTATGTGTATTGATATTTTGTTAAAAACATTAAATATTTCTGATATATCGGAGTCTTATTCATTCTTCCACTCGTTGCAACGTTCAGAAGTTCATCCAGAAGGAGAAGTAGAACCTGTAGATGAATGGATTAATGGATTAATGGCTTGATATCTGTGATCCTCTGAGACTGGGAGATTGTAACAGCTCCACATCGCTTTCCTTTGTACTTTATTTGGAGGCGTTTCCACGACTGGCTTTGACCAATGGCCTGTCTGGAATTCTCTAACAAAAGGTAATCCCCCCAGGCTGCTGATGTGGAGTGTATAAATTTCTTAAACGGGTTTGAAATGAAGTATCAGATGCTTACATCGTTCTTGGAGTGTGGAACTACCAGACCCTGACGAAAATGGTTTATTCCTTTCTCTGGACTTTTGTCTTTTTTGTTTATCACAAAACTCTCTTGGGACACACATGGTAAGAGCCCATGCTATATAAGCATTTGCCACATATATTACCTATCTTAGGTTATCTATATCCATACACACATAAACTATAATGGTGTGATGGTATAAACGCATTATTCACATTTGGCTATGATTTCTCTTTCTTTTAGGGCTGTAAATAATTTCCTCATGACTGGACCAAAAGTAAGACATTTCTGCTCTTTTTAATGAATTGCTTAATCAGCTGAAATGGTCAGAGATGATTCCTGTTTGTCTGAATCAGGGAGGAGTTCAGTAACCTCTCTCTTCCTGCAGGCGTATCTGACCTACGCGAGCAGTGTGCTGGCCGGGGCGCAGAGCGGCATCCACGAGTGCAAACATCAGTTTGCGTGGGACAGGTGGAACTGTCCCGAGAGCACCGTTCACCTGACCACTCCTAAACGCCAGAAAAGCGGTGCGTGGAAAGCCTAACCCTTTCTGCAGGCTCGCCTGATAATGCTGCTTCCCATGTTTTTATTTCATTTCATTCATTCATTCATTCATTCATTATTCTTTCTTTCTTTCTTTCTGACTTTCTTTCTTTCTCTTTAATTCATTCATTCTTTCCTTCTCTTTTTCTTTCTTTAGTAGCCACGAGAGAGACGTCGTTCGTCCACGCGATCAGCGCAGCGGGGGTCATGTACACTCTGACCAGAAACTGTAGCCTTGGGGATCTGGACAACTGTGGATGTGACAACTCAAGAAACGGCAAGCTCGGTAAGGACTTTCTGACCCCTGACCCATACCTGCATGTATCTGATTAATGGAACACAGCGCGAGCACCAGAAGATGCTGTGAACCCATCCTAAAAGCGCTTGACCTTGATTCTGATGACAGGGGGTCGTGGGTGGCTCTGGGGAGGCTGCAGCGACAACGTGGACTTCGGAGAGAGGATTTCCAAACAGTACGTGGACGCTGTCGAGACTGGCCAAGACGCGCGCGCCGCAGTCAACCTTCATAACAACGCTGCAGGCCGTTTGGTAAGATCCCAACCTGGAGAGCCGTACAGCAGTGTCATTTGGGTGGGGTGGGTGTGATGTCTTTTTGATCTGCTCACTCCTCCTGTACTGCAGGCTGTGAAGGCGACCATGAAGAGAATCTGCAGATGCCACGGCATGTCCGAAAGCTGCGCCCTCCAGACGTGCTGGATGCAGCTCTCCGACTTCCGCGAGGTGGGCAACTACTTGAAGGTGAAGCACGACCAAGCGCACAAGCTGGAGATGGACAAGCGGCGCGTGCGCGCAGGCAACAGCGCAGACCCGCGCGGGGCGGTGGCGGACGCGCTGGGTGCCATCTCGCGCTCCGAGCTCATCTACCTGGAGGACTCGCCTGACTACTGCACCAAGAACTCCAGCCTGGGTCTGCACGGCACGGAGGGCAGGGAGTGCCTGCCGCACGGAGACGCTCTCACGCAGTGGGAGAGACGCAGCTGCCGCCGCCTTTGCCACGAGTGCGGCCTGCGCGTGGAGGAGAGGCGCACGGAGACGGTCAGCAGCTGCAACTGCAAGTTCCACTGGTGCTGCACCGTAAAGTGCGACAAATGCACGCAAGTAACGGTCAAGTACGTGTGCGCCAGGAGGCAGAGTGGCCACGGTCAGAACAGGCGCAGGCTAAGAGGACCCAAGTGACCCCTTTGTAGGCCTCCGAGGACACGAATAAGACCCTGTGTCTTATACTGACAGACTTAGCTGCACTTTGCTGTAATATCTGGAGCTTGTACATATCATGTAATATATATTTAAATAGTCTAATAAATTAATTGAATGGAAGATTTTGTGTTTGACTCTGCTTTACCAGCATTAAAGTCAAGAGATGGGTTCCAGTCATTCAGTCCAGTTCAGTGTGTCCACTTTACTGCATGTCCAGCACCAACGTCTGCCAGAAATAGAATAGACTGTCATTGTACATATCATGTAATCTATATTTAAATAGTCTAATAAATTAATTGAATGGAAGATTTTGTGTTTGACTCTGCTTTACCAGCATTCAAGTCAAGAGATGGGTTCCAGCCATTCAGTCCAGTTCAATTTGTCCACTTTACTGCATGTCCAGCACCAACGTCTGCCAGAAATGGTTATAGGGGCTCAGTTAATACACTAAGGAGCAATCATCTAAGTGAATGCACTTGAGATTATCGTGTAGTACTTCACACTTCACCTTGGGAGGTTTTCTTACGTTGATTTAGCAGCACTTTGATATGCAGACAGTACTGATGCTAAGCATATCCACTGTAACACAAGCATGGAGAACTCCCCCCAAGAAAGGTCTATTCATGTGGGTGTTTGACATGGTAATCCTGCCCACTGCTGTGTTGGTATACACACTCAAGAAAGGCAAAACTTTGCATTGTAATAAATGTACGGCCATCCAATAAACTATAAAACATCATATTGCGTAGTGAAACACAGATAGAGCTGTTATTTAGGATTATATATTTGGTAAATGTTGGTTAAAGTGACAATTTGTTTTAAGGTAATCAATGAACAAATGTCAAGTTGCTTGCAATATCAAGATATGTGGTTCCAAGCCACCTAATCTCAAGCTTTCACCACTAATTTGACTATTTCCCCTAATGCATAGATAATCCTATCTACTCAGTGGGATATGCCATAAATCTGCCAGCATGTCTGGCCTGATGAATGATGGGATATTGGCTCCAGTAGGGGTCTGAACCCCAAGGAGACTGGGCTGTAGATAGGGGGGTGGGGGTAATGAGGTTTCGTTCCTCTTTGTAGCACTAATTTAATACCTCAATCAAAAATCACTTCATTTGGTATAGTCTAGGTTTTGGTACTTGGTTACTAGCTTTAGCATATACATTGCACATTGGTTACCAATCTTGTAGAAATCCGTGATACAAAAACCTGGTGGACATTAAACACATTGTGAATGTGTTCACTTAATTTAATAATTAAGTACAAACAATGTAATTGTGGGTATCTGTGTTACTCTGACTACATATTTTGAGCTCTTTGTCCTAGTTGCAGGCCTTTATCAGAGATCAAACAGGGGGATAATGCCATCCTTCCTTTTTTTCCCACAAAAAATTTAGCAGCTTGTGGAACTGCCTCACCCCAGTTTGCCTGTTTGCCTTTAAGGATACCATGTTTTTCCCAGGCTGTCCTGCTGTGCTCTAATGAATGAGGAACAAAATGTCCATCCTTCTAAATACACTGCCATGTTGTCATCCAAGTTAGCCACAGTCACCCATCCCAACCCCTCCCCTCCTCTCACAGACCTTTCATATGGATAGAATCAGACTGTGATCTCTTAAAAGCCCTTTGGTTTGCCCCCCTCTTCAAAAAGGTAGGACTGAGGGTGAGCCCAGTCTGCTCCACTCCACAAAAGGCCCATTTCCTTTATGCTTAAAAGCTTCACTTGCGCATGACAAGGAGCAGCATTGCTGTGTTACTTTAGAAGTGAATGCTGTGGCACACGTTCTCTCAAATGAAATTCTGACTCCTCAGTCCATCTGTGATGTAATACATGTTTGCTAAATACAAGGTTCCTATTACCATGCCAGCTAAAGGTCTGAAATTTCAGTGCCAATCAGATCATATACATTCTAGAACATTTCTAAACCATAAAACAATCATTGTACCTCATGTAGTTTTATGAGCATAACTACATGACGGTAATGTACTGCTTGGGCCATCATAAACATATTCACATTATTGATGCATATCTTGTTCTCAGTTGTGTGCAACAAAAGTGTTCCTCCCTTCTTTACGGGCCTCTTTTGGGGTAAATGCAAGGCGGCAGTCTTGTGCAAAGCCCCCCTATGCAACTGCATTCACTGGGAGTCCTGCTGGCCCAGTGGTGAGTGATGAGCCTCCTCACAACTCTCACCTTGGTGTTATATGGGATATGCTCAGCAGCTGGCTGGCAGCTCTGTTCCCACCAGGAATTTCCCCCTTTTCTGTTTGGTGTAGGTCATGCATAATGGGTACAACTGGGGGTCAACCCTGGAACTGGAACTCATATCTATTTAAAAGTTATAAACAAAGTATACATGTTAAGGGTTTACTATAGAGTACCTGCAAACACATACTTTGGAATTAACAGATACATATAGATACATGAACAGGATGTTGTTGTTTTTTTCTTTAATGTAGATCCCAGTTTTGATAAAAAAAAAGTCCTCTGGTGTTCTTATTTTGGAACAAATAAGCAAACAAAAAAACAACAAGCCAGAAGACTGTAAAATCAACTCGATCATTTGTGTGTGTAGTTGCATACAAATACTTACTGAAACCTCTTTTTATTGTCTGCTTTCCTTGATTCCACCTGATCAGAAGATCATGACACTTAATAAATAAACTAGCAGTCATGCCATGCATCCACAAAGTTGCAAGATAAGGCTAAATGTAAAATATTCAGCAAAGGACTCACACATAGTCAGCAATTATTGGTTTGCACCAGCAGTCTAGTGTTTGAGCAACTGTACAGCACTTCTCAAATTTCTAAATACAGAGTGTTTAAAACATGTGCTGATAAAGCACTTCCTCTGCTCAGAGCTGTTGGTTAAATGAAAGAGAGGCGGTGGCTTCATGCACACAGACTGAAGAAACTTACGTACTAACTGTAGCTGTGTTTTTTAAAACAATAACCGCAGAGCACCACAAGTTTATCAGTTGTGACATTTTTACTGCACTGTAGAAACAAGAACTACAATGAATTTGGACAATATTCCCTCCAAGTCAGAAGTTATGGGCTGGAATACAGAAAGTCTGGCTTACTATCTTAAGAAAGTGAGTATGAGCCATATATCTGCACCTCTTAGTATCATGTAATTTGCAGTACTATGTAAAACTGGGGCATGAGAGACAATGACATATACAAACTATTTATCTGGGCTGAAACTGTTTATTTGTTTAAAAGACATGTTTACTTGAATAAATACAAATAAACAATAGATGCCAAACATTGTTATTTACACAGCTCTCATTGAGGAACCCCAGTACTTTCAGTTACTATCCAATACCTTTATGATATGTTTGTCTAATTAATCCTTTAGTAATGTAAATCAAATGAGCAGCTGGTTGAATTAAATTTAAAAAGTTGTTAGTTTCACAAAAGTCAACAACTAAACCAGTGTTCTACTCACTACAATATTAACAGTTTATTCTGTTTTTTGTTGGAGTAACCATTTCTACTGCTTAGGCAAAGATTTCTAAAATATTGTGAATTATTGCTGTGCAGATTTAACTGCCATCAGCAAAAAGAGCATTACCACCCCTCCTTAGCCCCAATTTCCCCAACTGCATCCACAAGTGTTGGGTGAGCACCATCATTCCAGAGAACTGTTCCAGTGCTACACAGCTTAATGTTGGGGGGCTTTATGTTTCATGTGTCACACTTATCTGCTCCAGAGAGCCCTATTCTATTCTTTAGAAGTGGTGTCCACAAACATTTGAACATTTAATATTAGAGGGTCTGAGTAAAAACTGGATTAACTATTTAGGAATTATAGTCAATTTTACATTGCCTCATCCATTTCTTCAGGCTCAAAAGTAATTGGACAAACAAAATTAGAAGGATTATTTTTAACACTTGGATGCAAATCCTTTGCAGTCAATGGAGGAACCCATGGACATCACCATACGCTGCATTTTCTTGAGATGCTTTGTCTGGCTTTTACTGCAGCTGCCTTGAGTTGCACCTTTTGTGTGTGTGTTTCATCTTCAGAAAGTAAAATCCAGTTCAACCGGCAGAGGTCAGGTGAACTTTCAATTTCTTTGCATTAAGATGCTCTTATGTTGTTTGGCTGTATGCATGGATCATTATACTGTAAAGTATCCTAGCTTAGATTTTGTCAGAAAACACACCTCTGTATTCTTTGTAATTACTTTTGCTACTTCTGTCAACAGTCACTTTATCAATAAACACAAGTGACACAGTTCCAATGGCAGCCAAACATGCCCACGTCATAACAGTGATATTGCCATGTTTGATAGATGATGTGGTAAACTTTGGATAATGGACCCTTCTCTACCAAGTTAATCTTGTTCCACAACTGGCCAGTCTAACTGAGCTTTATGTTCCCAAGTGTTACCAGTGGTTTGCATTTTGAATGAAACCTGCTTTATTTAAATACATAAAGGGAACTTGATTGTAGACTTTCGCAATGATATGTCTATTTCTGCAAGAGCATTACTGACTGGAATGGACGTTGTAATGAGGGTTTTTGCTTACAAAGAAAAATATTTAAATATACATCAACTGTAGTTGTCTTCTATGGACTTCCAGGCCTTTTGGTGTTGCTAAGCTAAACATTCCATCTTTAATTTTTTGTTACTCCTAAAATATATTTCAGTTTTCAGTTATATTCAGCACACATAAATGGTTATAATTTCTAGACACTGAATCCAAAACATTTGTAAAACCAATTGCAAGTCTTCCCTTTCACTTCAGTCACTTTCATTTTAAAGGAGGCATCGTACAGAGGCAAAATTAACTGTCCAATTACTTATGAACCTGAATGTCTATCCTTTAACATGCCAAAAGCAACATTACATAGTACATGAACGCAGAGTAAATTTAATAACACAAAAAAAAAGGGTAACAAACACAAGGAAACAGACCGATAAATAAATAAATAAATAAATAAATAAATAAATAAATAAATAAATAAATAAATAAATAACCCAACTTGAATGCTTAACTACATAACTCTGACATGACATTCACACTAACACAAAAACTAGCAAACTCTGAGACAAATGAGACTGAGACAGAGTAGACACACTTGGAGGAGATTAAGAGGGCAGGATTACAAAGGAAGCACGTGTGGGAACACTGATGACAGGGCAGAGCTAGGGCAGAGACAAGACTGAAAACACACAACAATGGATGTGCTAGAAAAGCAAAGGACTGACAAGGAAACTGGACAGGAAAGGACAGTGTGACACAAGTTCAGAATAACTATGACACTCCATTGACTTATAAAAGAGATAATGATGTCACTGTCATTGTCATTCCAGTCTCTCCACAAGTAATTTTTGTACTGTGCACACAAGACTTTGAGATGACAAGATCTATGTATTGCTACAAATTGAGTCATATTTGTCTAAATTCCTGTAATATTATCCTACATATCAGTTCCAGTGCTGGTTTGAAATATATCAGCTTGTTAAAAATGCTCCTTTACACTGACTTGGAAGTCAAGGGATAGCAGTATGAAGTTGATACCTCAGGGGTTGTTTATCCTTTATGTTTTGTGAATTGTTGATCATCTTTTGATCATTTGATTTCTGCTTTGTGACAATGTCTCTTGTAAGAAGAAATACAAATACAAATAAATTTATACACAAATTTGATTTGATTCCTCTTTCAGATACAGCACAGAACAATCTCAGTTTCAGTTTCAGTTCATCACACCACATTTTTGGAGATTCTGTTCTATGCGGAGTTAAAACAATTTAAGGCCTAAAAGTTGCTATTGTTATATTTTTTGCAAAAGAAAAGCTTTGGAAAGTATTCACAGCTTCATTTTTTGCACTTTTTGTTAAGTACAGCCTTATTCCAAAATGGATTCAATTCATTTTTCCCCCTCAAAATTCTACACACAATACCTCATGATGTAAAAATGAGAAAAGTTTTGAAATCTTTGCATATTTATTAAAACTCAAAATTGGAGAACACCTGTGGTAAATTCAATTGATTGGACATGATTTGGAAAGGCACACACCTGTTTATATAGTAGACAGTGCATGTCAGAGCACAAACCAGGACTGTATGGAGACACAGATCTGGGGAAGGGTACATAAACATTTCTGCTGCATTGAAGGTCCCAGTGAGAACAGTAGCCTCCATCATCCGTAAAAGGAAGATGTTTGAAACCAACAGGACTCTTCATAGAGCTGGCTGGCCAAAGTGAGTGATAGCAGCAGAAGTTAGGGAGGTGACCAAGAGCCCAATGGTCACTCTGAAAGGGCTCTAATGTTGCTCTGTGGAGAGAAATAAATCTTCCAGATGAACAATAACCTCTGCATCACTCCACCAATCAGGCCTGTATGGTAGAGTTTCCAGATGGAAGCCACTCCTCAGTAAAAGGCACGACAGCTAGTCTGAAGTTTGCCAAAAGGACTCTCAGACCATGAGAAACAAAAAGTTTGAACTTTTTGGATCGAATGCCAACCATCATCTCTGGAGGAAACCAAGTACTGCTCATCACCTAGTGGTGGCAGCCTCATGCTGCGGGGAAGCTTTTCTGCAGCAGGAACTGGGAGACCAGTCAGGGTCAAGGGAAAGATGACTGCAACAATGTACAAAGACATCATTTTTGATAACCTAATAATAATAATAATAGAGTGCTCTGGACTGGACCAAAGGTTTATTTTCCAACAGTACAATGACCCTAAGCACACAGCCAAGATAACAAAGGAGTGGCCCCGGGACAACTCTGTGAATGTCCTTGAATGGCCCAACCAGAGCCCAGACTTGAAAATGATCTGTGGAGATATCTAGAAATGGCTGTACACTGATGCTCCTCATTTAATGGAGCTTAAGAGTGGGAGAAACTTCCCAAAAACAGATGTGCCATGCTTGAAACATCATATTAAAAAGACTTCAGGCTATAATTGCTGCCAAATGTGCTTCAATAAACTATTGAGCAAAGGCTGTGAATACTTGTTACATTTTGTGCTTTATTTTTTATGAATTTGCAAAGATTTCAAATGAAATTCTCAATTTATCATTGTGGGGTAAAATAAGTAGGAGAGATCAGCCATAATATTATGACCACCTTCTTGTTTCTACTCTTACTGTTCATTTTATCAGTCTACTTCCACCCTGTCCTTTAATGGCTTGAACCGAACCCCACAAAACCACTACATAACAGGTATTATGTGGTGACAGTGGTATAGTGTGTTACACTGGTACATGTGGATCAGACACAGTATCAATCAATCAATCAAATTTTATTTATATAGAGCCTTTTACAACAAGAAGTTGTCACAAAGCAGCTTTACAAAGATCCGGGTCCAAGCCTCAAATGAGCAGCCAGTGGACAAACAGTGGCAAGAAAAAACTCCCTCAGTCTTGGAGGAAGAAACCTTGAGAGGAACCAAGGCTCAAGAGAGGAACCCATCCTCCTCTGGTCGACACCAGAGAGCATAAACAACGGCACAATACATTGGTATGGAGAAGTAGAAAAGAAATGAAATGAAATAAAATGGAGGGAAGTAGTAGTAGAATAGTGATACAGGTATGAATGAATAATGAATAATGAAGTCCATGCAGGTGGCGTAGTCGAGTCTGGCAGTTGGTACTAGGAAGTGGATGAGTGGACCGGTATCCGCCAGGCGTCCGGGGCACATTAGGACATGGGGGAGAGAGGGAGAAAGGTGTTAATGAAAAGCCTGCGTAAAGAGAAAGGTTTTCAGGCGTGATTTAAAGATGGAGAGTGTGTCTGAGTCCCGAACAGTAGGAGGAAGGCTATTCCAGAGCTGGGGGGGCTTTGTAAGAGTAAGCTCGTCCTCCAACAGTATTCTTTTTGATTCTAGGGACGGTCAATGATTTTGAGGAGCTAATTAAACTAAGGAGGTCTTTTTCATTGACAGGCTTAAAGTGTTCTAACCTTGACTCAACACCAGTACTGCTCTCAAATGTGTGAGGAGGTGAGGTTGGAGCCCGATTGTGAATCGTTTGTCGTATTTTTTCTATTTTGACGTTAAAGAATGTCATAAAGTCATTACAGGAGATGTCTGTTGGAATGACTGAGCCTGTGTTGTGGCTGCTGGTTAATTTTGTAAAGGTATTAAACATGTATCTAGGATTGTCCTTATTTTTATCTATTAGAGATGCAATATATAATGATTTAGCTTTGACTAATGTGTGTTTATAATCTGTGATGGTGTGTTTCCAGGCATCTCTAAAAATTTCTTTTGTTTGCTGCCATTTGCGTTCGTAACTGTGTGCAGTCTGTTTCAGATTGTGCATGTGGTCATTGTACCACGGAGTTAATTTTTTCTCTTTATTTAGTTTGTTTCTGATTGGAGCTATATAGTCCAGATTTGAATGCAGTACTGAGTTTAGAGTGTCACTATGGTTGGAGGGGACAGAGACTGTGGATAGGTCGGGGAGAGCATTAATAAATTCATTAACTGTTGAGGTTGTTGTGGTGCGTCTACTAAGGGAACTTAAGTGGATCCTGGGCCTTTTCAAAGTGGATATTAAAGTCTCCAACAATTACAGCTTTGTCAGTAGAGAGAGCTACTTGGGCTAAGAAGTCTGTGAACTCAGTAAGAAAGTCTGTATACGGACCAGGAGGACGGTAGATAGTAATAGTAAATAGTAGTAGATAGTAAATAATAGTAGATAGTAAAGTTGAAATGCATGTTGCTTTTTTGAGACAGAAACTGGGTCAGATATCTTTAGGTTAAGTATTTCGAAAGATTTTGCTTCATATCCTGAGTTTTGAGTACTAGCTAAGGAGGAGTCATATATTGTGGCTACACCACCTCCACGACCAGATCTGCGTGGGTGACTGTAGTGACTGAAGGGAGGACAAGTTTCATTCAGAGCTATATATTCATTGGGTTTGGCCCTGGTTTCACAGAGACACAGTAGTGCTGCTGGAATGCTTAAACCCCTTAGTGTTAATTCTGGACTGAGAATAGCCCACCAACCAGAATGACCTGTGGGCAGCATCCTGTGCATCAGATGAAGGACAAACAACCCGCAGAAACAGATGAGCTTCTGTCTCTGACTTTACATCTAAAGCTTTAAACATTCCAGCAGCACTGCTGTATCTGAACCACGTGTTCCAGTACAGCACACACCAACACGCCACCAACTTGTCAGTATCACTGCAGTATTAAGTATGATCCACCACCCACAAAATACCTGCTCGATGGTGGTCCTGTGAAGCCCCGACCATTGAAAATTAGGGTGGAAGGAGGCTGAAAAATTAGACAGAGAAACAGGTAGAATATAGTCTAATTTTAGAACTACAATGTGCTCATGTATTGTAAAATATATATACACAAATATATAGTATATAACATATACAGAGGAGCTAAAAAATAAGTTAGTCTGAAGACAAATGTGAAACCGACAGGGGGTATTCAACAGTGTTACTTCAGCACAATGTGTTTTCACACCTTTCTGTTTCTAGATAAAGCTCTCTGGCTGTGACACAGTGGTAAAGAGAAATGCCATGAATGGTGCATCATTCTTGGTAAGACTACGTTTTCTTTCAGTGTCAACCTTATGAGACAGATAGCAATTTTCTTAAGAAAAGTGCTAAGAAGTATATTTTGTATATTTTCATACATGGCTCAGTGATATCTAATTTTCATTAATAAAGGCCACTGGCCCTGTTGGTTTTTCACATCCTAAGTGTTTAATTCAGTTATTAATACATTTTTATGTATCAGTTCTGTACATATAGGAAAATGAAAATGATGCAATATGTACATCAATTATTTGTTAAGGATAAGGCAATTAATGTTTTCCATGCATTTACCTACAGACCATCAACAATTCAGAATAAAAGTAGCTGTCACTTATATTACTTGTTTTATACTCCTCCAGGCAATGTCAGGAAATGATATTCAGAAGTTCCCTAAAGTTCATGTGCCGTAAGTTTTACGAATTAGGACGTACACACCATATACCACAACCAAGCACAATACTTTGTAAGCAGCACAGTAATGCAGGAAGTAACGTTTCTGGGTTTTAGCATGCTAAACCACCAACACAGAGGAAGTGAGATAATTCTCTTTTGGTCACTGTAAAACTGGAAGCACAACGGTTTGCAACAGTTTGGGCATTCCCGTTACTGTGAACAGTTATGCAAGTTCAAGATGAAATTATTTACAAAAGGCATAACATTAAAGAATAAACACACTTTTCAACATTTTAAGCAATATCACTGTATTATTTTGTACAATTGTAGAGTAAAAAAAGGAAAGAGGGTATAAGAACCCAAGGTCTCAGACCTTAATTAGTCTGTTACAGTTATGGCTTGTTCACAATCAATGTTAAAAAAAAAGCCAGGTAATGCAAATTTCAAAGCTTTATACAGTGGGGCAAAAAGTATTTAGTCATCCACTAATTAAACAAGTTCTCCTACTTAAACACGAGAGATCTCTGTGATAGGTCACACTTCAACACAAAATCCAGGAAATCACATTGTAGGATTTTTAAATAATTTATCTGTAAATTATGGTGGAAAATAAGTATTTGGTCAATAACAAAAGTACAACTCAAAACTATGTAACATAGCCTTGGTTGGCAATGACAGAGGTCAAACATTTCCTGTAAGTCTTCACCAGGTTTGCACATACTGTAGATGGTATTTTGGCTGATTCCTCCATGCAGATCCCTCTAGAGTAGTGATGTTTTGGGGCTGTCACTGGGCAAAACCGACTATTAATAGAAAGAGGCTTAAAATCTCACGATACATGGCCCCATTCATTCTTCACTTAACACGTATCAGTCGTCCTGTCCCCTTTGAAAACAGCCTCAAAGCATGACGTTTCCACCCCCATGCTTCACAGAAGGTATGGTGTTCCTGGGATACAACCAAGCATCCAAACAGAACAAATTTTTTTTATTAACCAAAAGTTCTATTTTGGTTTCATATGACCACATGATATTCTCCCAATCCTCTTCTGGATCATCCATATGCTCTCTGACAAACTTCAGATGGGCCCGGACATGTGCTGGCTTAAGCAGGGGGACACACCTGGCACTGCAGGATTTGAGTCCCTGTTACTGATGGTAGCCTTTGCTACTTTGGTCCCAGCTTTCTGCAGGTCATTCATCAGGTCCCTCCCCTCCATGTAGTTCTGGGATTTTTGCTCCCTGTTCTCATGATCCTTTCCCCCAGATCAAGGGATATTATTAATGGTCTTATATGTCTTCCATTTTCTTACAATTGCTCACACAGTTCATGTATTCACACCAACCCGCTTGCCTATTGTAGTTTCACTCTTCCTACAATTTTCTTCATGGTGTCTGTCAACAGATCTTTGGTCTTGGCCATTGATGAGTTTGGAGTCTGACTATTTGAAACTGTGGACAGGCGTCTTTTATACAGATAACAAGGTCAAATAGGTGCCATTAATACAGGTAATGAGTGGAGGACAGAAAAGCTTATTAAAGAAGAAGCTACAGGTCTGTGAGAGCCAGAAATCTTACTTGTTTATGAGTGACCAAATACTTATTTTCCACCATAATGTACAAATAAATTATTTTAAAAATCCTACAGTGTGATTTCTTGGATTTTTTTCCCTCATTTTGTCTGTCATAGTTGGTGTACCTATGATAAAAATTACAGACCTTTCTTATCTTTCTAAGTAGGAGAACTTGCACAATCAGTGGTTGATTAAATACTTTTGCCCCACTGTAACTACCCAGACTCACCTAACCTAAAAAAAAAAAAAAAAAAAAAAAAAAAAAAAAAAACAACAACAACAAAAAAAAAAAACAGCAGCCATGTGTTCTAAACAGCCACCCAGCACACTTGGTTGAAAATGGTTGAAGCCTACAAAGCAGCAGAAGGCTTTAAGAGGTTAACTAAATGTATTTAAGGAATGATAGTTAACAGAAACAGTGGATGTCAATATTAAGGTATGGAAGTCCAGGAATGGTTTCAGAGACAGCTGCTCATAGAATTGCTACAAAGGCAAATCAGAACGCAGGAAGATTTAGCAGACTCGATTTATGGTACATTGTTCTACTTTTCACTAAAAAAGTGCAAGTCCATATAAATATGGTCTTCATAGAAAAGTTACCAGAAGACAATCAGACAGAAGGCACAGAATTTCATGAAAAAAACAACAACAAAAAAAACCCATTTCCCATCATTAAGCATGAGGGATGATCAATAATGCATTGCGGTTGTGCTGCAGCCAATGGCACAGGAAAGATTTTACAGATAGAGGGAAGAATGGAAACTCCAGCAACCTTTGGAATCAAACATCTATAAAATGGTGAAGAAGATTGATTGTACAAATGAAAAGTGATTCTAAACATACCTCAAAATCTAAGGATAGACCAAAAAAGAGCAGTGCATGCAAGAATCTCATAGAACTGGAAGACCTTAGCAAGGAATAATCTACCAGACTAAAACTGCCTGGCTACAAAAAGCATTTACAAGGGGGTGCTACCTGGTACTAACTATGCAAGGTGTCCAAAGTCCCCAAAGGGGACTTTTCCTGTTTTTGTTTTAAATACAAAAATTAATATATTTAACTCTATTTTTTTGCATCAGAGTTGTATCACTTTGAATGTAATGAATATAAAATATATGAGTATTTATTTTAATTAAATTCTCAAATGTATTCACCAGTATAATAAACTCACAATTAACTCAATGCTTGTACTTTCCTCTGATTTTCTTAAACACAAACTGACAACTCTCTTTGTTCCTTACAGACTAATCACAAAGCTCTGCAATGACATTAACCAGGGTGGAAAAAAGAAGGGCCTGTTTCATCGGTGAGCTTTATAATGAATCACATCAAAGCACAAAGTATCAGTGACTTCCTAATAAAATTCTTTCTAATATTCATATCTAAAATTTCTTATATAGATCACAACATCCACCGCATCCAACTCAGGGTAACACTAACACCAGTCATTAACATTTTTATTTATTTAATTCTGATTACTTAATTTATTGCTGACTACTCCATTTATTTGCATTCTTGGTCAGTAATGTCTAGGTCCAGTCCTGGTGATCTACCTCCTTGAAGGGTTTGGCCCCAATTGTAGCCTAACAACCTAAATGAATATTACAACCAGTAGTAGTGGAAGTAAACTGCCTAGAACTGTAGATCACCACAACCAGACGTGGACAGTGCTGCTCTAGTTCATATAAGATTTGCATTGTTCCTTTTAAACAGACTTTGGACACACAAAAGAAATGTGGGACTCAGATGAGTTTGTGAGTGTCATTTATAGTTCTTTAGACTAAACTCTACAAGGAAACTTCAGTTCATTTTAGTTTTAGACCTTTTTCTGCTTGTTTACAGGAAGAAGACAGTGACCCAGACTACGAGGAACCAGATGCTGATAACTGTGAAGACAACTATGTCTGTGCAGCACCAGAAGTTGTTGAGGAAGATGACTATGAGTTGCCCCCTAGTGAAACCCCAAATGAAATACCAAGTCGTTTCTGCACTACCAAGCCTCTGGATGACAGTGATTACATAGGTGATCCTTCGTTGTGATTACTGTACTGTCCATCTTGCTGGGATGCTTCAGTTAGGTTTACTTTGTAATACTCAAATCAGCACTGCAGTTATTTTCTGCTCATGATTTTGTCTTGGGTGTCTAGATAGCATTCGTAATTGTCCACCTAAAGAACAGACGATTAAGCCACCTCAGCGACCAGACTCTAAATTTTCATTTCCTGGAAAAAGCAAAGTAAGTTATAATATTAATAATTAAATGAATGAATCATTTAAATAGAAATCCAAGATAATACCTTCTGATGAGTTGTTTAAATGCTGCATCTTAAGAATGATTCTGAAAAAAAAAAAAGTATTATTTATCTTTTCACAGTTACTGGGTAAAATTCAGAGACTTGATCCTTCCTCAAACAGAAACATCACAAAATGTAGGTAAGATATTTTCCCCTACAGGGATTTTAAAGGTACTCTTAAATATATCTTAATATATCTTCCCTGCAGCTACGCCTACTGGTGCAGCACCTCAAATAGATCGCAGGACCAAACCTCGCTCAAAAGGTTTATCCAGAACCAACCCAGACATATCAGGTATCACATTGGATCACAATCTAATTTGTTAACAAGAATGTTTTACAGCAATTTCATATAGATTTAAATTTTCATCATTTTAATATCTGCAGAAGGCAGAAACTGTCCTATAACCCCACAGCATGATTTACAACTGCCATCAAAAGAACCAAAAATGTCCACAAGGTACATGCCATTATTTTACTTTAATTAAGGTTAACATGTAACCACCATTTAAAACAACATTAAACATTATAACATTTCTTTCATAACCTTGTCTTAACATAGGCTCATGTCCAGACAGCTAGAAAGCACTTGCCCTCTTCCCGAAGAAAAAGAAATGCTCCAAAATGTACCAATGGAACAGGTACGTGTAGTATTTCTGATATAAAATAAATGTCAGAATCTACATGGCGTTGTTTGACTACACCACCACAAGATGGCAATATTGTGACAAGTATATTTGAGAAGCAAGTTCAATTACCACCAGTCTGAACTAAACAAAACTAGACCATTAAACAGTGAGATTTACTTTTTATTATTTGATGTAATAAAGAGAACACAGAATACAAAACACAAATCTGTCAATGTAAATATTTTTACATAGGATATGGATCCACAGTGGTATGTAGGACCAATGACTCGAGGGGAAGCTGAAGTGTCTCTAAGGCAAATGAACAAGGTAAGTGACACAAGGGGCAAGAACAAAAGAGGAATCCTATTCTTAATTATAGACAAAAAAGATTAAAATTATTATTTATAAAATGTATTTGTTATTAAGCAGTTTATTATCAAAAATATCAATCAAAAGAGAAAACACCAAACACAAAAATAAGAATTATTGCACATTGTGTATGATATAGTTAAGTATAAGTATTAAAACAGAACAAAGAAATATGGTACAGCCATCATAGGAATATATGTTAAACAATGACAAGGCAAAAATAGAAAACAGAAATATTGCTCAATATCAACATTTCCATTATCTGACTAGAGCACAATGTGGCTTCGGCTATTATGATAATAGAACCACTGGCTGCAGCTCTCCGTAACTGTGTCCTTATATTTGTTTGAACCCATTATATTCAGGATGGTACCTTTCTCATTAGAGACAGCTCTAAAAATGCCACAGATCAACCATACACACTGATGGTGTTGAACAACTTTAAAGTGTACAATATCCAGATCCGTTTCCAAGGAAACAAAGATGGCTACTCTCTGGGTACAGGCCTAAGTGGCACAGAGGTAAGCAACTGACAAAGATACCAATCATGTAATTTACTCTAACTGTAGCTCCAGTAATAGCAGTATGTCCTATTACTGACATTTACTCACTGATTGTAAGTCAGATGTGTAACATCTAATCAATGGTTTATGCTACAGACTTTCCCTAGTGTGAGAAACATGGTCACATACTACACAAAGACATATCTGATGCTGATGGAGCGTGGGACTGGAGCTCAGCATCAGTGCTGTCTGTTGTACCCAGCAAGGTGTTAACTTGCACTTCTGAGGAGCAGCAAGAAAACTTTGAAGAGCAAACCAAGAGCTACAGTCAAGGCATTTACATTCAAACAGGAATGTTTCAGTGTTTCACCACAGATGTTTCTTTTTTGTGCAATAAGAGAAGTTGTCTCATGCCTATCAAATGACTTTTATCTTTATACTTTACTGCACTGCTAATCTCTACCTTATTATATAAGTAAATAAAGTTACCTGAAAATTGACTTGTCAGCAAGAGAACCTTTTCATTCCTCTTCTGGAGCTGAAGTAGCCCATGCCAAGTCCTCTCCACAAGATCGCAGACATGCTGACCTCTCAGGGTGTGTAAAGGTCACAGTCAGTCTGCACTGCAACAGCTGTGTTTTCACTGGATGTAAAGGTACCAAATTATAGAATTCATTAAAGATTTGTAATCATTGTGGGAATAAAAAGAGCAAATAAAACTACACTGCTACACTTCATCTGGTTCAAGTAACACCACTTTATACACAAATCATATATCCTTGCAGATACTGTCAGCACTAGGAAATGAGGTGATGTAATTAATGTTCAACTCCAGTGAAATTGCTCCAATTGCTTTCCAGCAAGAGCAGTTGGCACAGCTTGGATAAATCCCAGCTTTAGTGCACCCTCAGGGGTACAGCATTGTTTCATCTAAAATTAGACAATGGAGTTTTTTAATCGTTTTAAAGCACTAAATACCAATACACCAATCACCTGTCCTGTCAAGGCATGAACCCCACAAAATAGTCAGCATTAAATTCCTCAAGTTTCTGCTGCAGAAGGTGCTCTGTGGGATCGGAGCAGATAGGCATGCCTTTGTTCTCCACCTAGTCAATGAGCCTTGGACACCCATGACCCTGGCAATATTGCACTACTTGTCCTTCCTTTTTTGACCTGCTGTTTTGGAGATGTTCTGACCAAGGGGTCACACACCCTGTTCCTGGATATCTCGCTCCCTGCAAATTTTATATCTAACCCTTATCCACTACACCTGATCAATCTATTCCTTGGCTGGCAGAATGGGATGTGTTAGATTTGAGTTGGAGTTGAAACCTGCAGAAAGGTAGTTCTCCAGTAATAGTAATTAGACTTTTTTAACCAACTGTGTTGTGCACACACAGGAATTAATCCTCCACATTTAACCCATCCACACACACAGATACTTCACACACCAGAGCATATGTGGCCAGAGCAGTGGGCAGCCCTATCCTCAGCAACCAGGGAGCAGCTGGGGAGTTCAATGCCTTGCTCAAGGGCACTTCATTCAAGTCCTGCCAGTTCAGGGATTCAAACCAGCAACCTTCCAGTCACAGACTGGTTCCCTAACCACCAGACCATGGCTGCTCCAAAGAACAGGGTTAGTGACTTCTGGTCTGACCAGTCATCTAGCTATTAAAATTTGACCCTTGACCCATGCCTCGGATCCATCCTGCATCCAACACATCAACTTCAAGAACTGACTGTTCACTTTACACCTAACATGAACATCCAACCCCTGTGTTATTCATTTCACATCAGTGGTTTTAATTTTATGGCTAAATGGTTTATGTACTTTAAGTCTGAAAGTGAGATCCTACACTGGAACAAAAAGTACTGCTGCTAGAACAGAACTTTAAATAGTTGGTGTGGCACAACAGATAACACCACCAACAAGCCACCACACCATGTTGCAGGCTGGCGTTTGATTCCCAATCTGGGTAACTATGCTTTGCTACACTAATAAGAGTCCTTGGGCAAGACTCCTAACACTACTCTGACCCATGTCTGAGTAACCTTGTAAGTCCCTCAGAATAGGAGTGTCAGCTAACTGCTGTAAATGTAATTTAGATGTTTTCCTGTGAGTGTCATTCACTACATTGTACCAGCTCACCTCATTGTTTACTTTGCTCTACAGCAACCCCCACTGCTGATAGGCATCAGCAGATGTTGATCTGGGTCACAGCACCAGTGTAACGGGAGTTTTGCCCTAAGCGGGTAAACCCGTGACCTGCTGCATCATAACTGAAAGCTCTACTAAGTGAGCTAAAGACAGCACTACCCCTAGGGCAGAGCACTGTCAGGTCTTTCTTGGCCTTCTGTCATACAAAGCTATGTCCTGAGCACACAGGCTGGCCACACAACACTAAAGAAACTTCAAACTACATTTTTCAAGCACAAGACAGAGTTGGCCAACACTTTTTGTTAATTAACATTTTGTTAAACATGGTTTAATGTAGTTTGTTATTGAAACACATTTTGACCTAACTAAAGTCCCACAAACTATATCAAATTGAATACTTATATTGCCACACTTTAATTACTATTTACAATGTGCACAGCACATTTTTGATCTTCCATCTTGGTGAAGATTAAATTAAAGATGGTTTACAATCAAAAGTATAGTGTAATGAAAAAAATACAAATCACTTTCTGCATACTATTTGAATTCCTCAACACCTCAACACATTAAAAAGGGAAGACTATTTGAAAAGGTCAGATGAAAGAACCAGGTTAATTATACTGTATGCTTCACACCTTCCAACAAATCCAAAGTTTTAGAAATAGACTCCAGTTGTAGCAATACGTAATCCAGGTCAAGAATGTCACTGTGCTTGCTGCTCCCTGCAGCCATTTCTGTTTTCTCCATCTGTAACAGACCATAATACAAAAGTATTCAAATTAATTCTCAGTGGCTGAGGTTGTGCACACAACGTGCCCATTAAAATAACGATTAACAACAATCCTCATACTGTACAGAATTTATACCTTGAAGGCCCACCCCACCCCACCTCCGGGGAATGCATTCATTCAAAGTTTCATATAGTTCAAGTACCTTTCTTCATACAGAACTTTAAACTGTAATAAACAATTAATCTACACATTTCCTCTGTGCACAAAAAAGAAATATATGCCTGTGTGGTTGCTTTAATTCATTCAGTTTTATTGATTTCTACTACAACAACAAGAAAATACTTATGTCAGGAAAATGCACCTGCATGTGGATACTTTCATTAACCATGAAATCAAAAACAATAAATTAACTCCAAACAGCAATCTGTGTACAGAAACAAATTAGCATCTATCTAATCCTGGGATGCTTTCTGGTCTACAGTTGCACAATGGACATCAACATTCTTCTTGTCTGCAGAGCCGTAGATAACAGCTTTACACTGAAGGTATTCATCCTCCAACCTCCTGAGGGATTGTGCAAGATGAGGGCTGGTACGCAGCACGACCATATCATAAGCCATCCAAGTCAAATGCACTGAGAGCAGACAGGCAAAAGGGAAATGGCTGTTAATGTACTGCTATGGTTAGATGGGGAAGCCTTACGAAAATGTAAAAATGAATGTTGAACTACAAGGGTAAAGTTTATTTCTTATTATAATATTCTGTATTACAGCACATGTAAATCACAGCACCATTTAAGGCTGCTGTGAGTGCATATTCAAAAAAGAATCCAAAGTTTGCATTATTTGGTATTTTTACTATAATTCTACATGTTACCTGACATATTCTCCATTTGTTCTGTCATTTTCTCTAAATCTTTGTTGAATTGTAAGCTTTCACGACCAACATCCTTGTTTAGGTGACCAGCTGAAGCACTGTCAACCATCTAAAACCGAAAAAACACGATAGTCGCATAGCTCACAAAACTGCTTACCAGCATAACGGCTTTTCACAAACACATGCAAGGTACTGTTTGAGTAAATTAACACTACAAATCACAAGAACATAACTAGTTGGCCAGGTGATCACTAGTTTAGCTAGCTAGTTTCAGCTAATTAGCTGATGCAAAGTACTTGTATTAACCTTTGGGCAAATTAGGATAGAATAGGATAGGATAGGATAGAACTTTATTGAGGGTTCCCTCAAGGAAATTAAGGTAATTAATTAATTAATAGCTATATGATTTATATATAACACTGTAAATCATTATATAACTATAAAACATTATATATCCCCATAGATCCCTATAAAAAGCACTATACAGTATATCACTATATGAAATTAAATCAAATCAACATTTATTTTTATAATGTTGATGTAACAGAGCAGCTTTACAGAAAACAAAAAATAAAAAGATTTGAAAAGAGATGAACAAAGGATAACACTATATATAAAACTATAAATCACTATATAACACTAAAATCACTGTATAACTACATAGCACTATATATAACACCATAAATTACTATTTAACATGATAATGCTCTATATATATCAATATAATTTACAATAAAAGATTATATAAAACTATGTAACATTACATATCTACATAACACTATGAATCACTATAAACCACTATAAATAACTATGTAACACTAAATAACATGATAAATCATTACATAACTACATAACACTATAAATCACTATATAACTACATAACTACACTTAATATATCAATATATTAAACTATAACACTACAAATCACTACTTAACACTATAAATCATTATATAATTACATGAATAACACAATAAATTACTATATAACACTATAAATCATTATATTATTACATAAATAACACTATAAATTACTATATAACACTATAAATCATTATATAATTACATGAATAACACTATAAATTACTATATAACACTATAAATCCTTATATTACACAAATAACACTATAAATTACTATATAACACTATAAATCATCATATAATTACATGAATAACACTATAAATGACTATATAACACTAAAAATCATCATATAATTACATGAATAACACTATAAATTAATATATAACACTATAAATCATTATATTATTACATAAATAACACTATATATCACTAAATAACTCTTTAGAGCACAACAACTTGACCAGATACTCACTAAATCTAGTTAGAAAACTATATATACATAAATACATATTTGGGAGCCAGCGCAGTAAAATACCCTTAGCTAGTTCTTCTTGTGGAATCTGATTTGTGATGATACCGTGGTGAGGCTCGTTCGGCAGGGTTTCACTCAGACTGATGAAAGATGAGCTTCGTCTGAGGTTTCTGAGCTTTTAAACCGTCTGTCTCCGTTTAAACGCGCGCGCGACCAGAAACTGCAATTCAAATGAAAGGCCCGGATGTGCAGAAAACTGCCCCCCTGTGTAATTAAGCCGCCGTACAACATTAATATATTAATATAATATTAATATTCATTCATATCCCGGACTGACTCATTCATGTCCACAAAGCGAAATAAAATTGTTTTTTCTGAGGAAAGTGATGTGATGAACTGCGTCAGTCAGTCACAGGTGTTTTGCAGTTTGTTTACTGTGATAGAGTTGCTGTCCTCTCTCACTCTGTATGACACTCCCATGTGCGCCACACTGCTCAGAGCGGCCGGTTTATTCTGTCCCATTTTAGTCCAAACTCACTGAACACCAATTTTTTACTACATTTTTTAAACAACATGATTTTTGTCAGGAAGGGTTTTTATTGAGACTGAAACGTACCATGTTTCAATACAAATAAAGAATGCCCACCTGAATCACTGTGATTTTAGATGATCTTAGATTAGAAACTATAGGCCACTAAACATCACATTATGCAATGCTGATATGAGAGATAATCAAGGTCTCTCGATTACATTGAATTAAAGGATATATTAAGCCAAATATATTAATCCACAGCTTGAGAAATGTTGAAATATTTTATTAAGTCCCTTATAAAATCAATGGCCCAAGACTGTCCAAAAAATATTCCTGTAGCCCCCAGCATGGCACAAAAACTGACTGACCAAAGAATGACTAGAAGGGGAAAGTAACCAATGAGGAGAGAGAAGGGCGGTGCCAGGTATGCATAAATAAAACAGGTGTGACAGGTGACAGGAGTGCAAGGGCAAACAATGGCAGAGACATAAGTAAGATCTCTCAGGTGAGACTCTTGAAAAGGAGAGAATAAGAAAGATTTCTGGACCATAATACAATTGAAGACAAAACTTTTCACATCTGGAACACATCTGAGGAGCTGTTTCTGAAGCTTTCATCATGACATCATATGAACAAGGTCAGTCTCCTACTCGCTGTGGTCCCCAGTTCCCTAACTTGGGACAGGAGCCTCCAGAGCTTAGCCTGTACAGCGACAACTACTATCCTCCTCCGTCACTGCCAAGTCCACAGAGAAGCAACCCTTCCTCGTATGACCTTGGAGAATATGCGACGGCATCACCTAACCCCTATCTGTGGTTCAGTGGTACTGGGATCAACAGTTCCCCATATTCAGTTGCCACTCCTGCAGGTCCTCCCTTTGTGCCCCAGCACTATGGCATGCAGAGGCCCTACCTTGGGCCTGGAGGTCCTACAGGAGCTGGTGGAGAACTTGGCTGGTTCTCCATGCCCTCTCAAGAAGACCTTATGAAGTTGGTCCGGCCACCCTACTCATATTCCGCTCTAATTGCCATGGCAATTCACGGTGCTCCAGATCGGCGCCTCACTCTGAGTCAAATCTACCAGTACGTAGCAGACAACTTTCCTTTCTACAACAAGAGCAAGGCTGGCTGGCAGAACTCCATCCGCCACAACCTGTCACTAAATGACTGCTTCAAGAAGGTACCTCGAGATGAAGATGATCCTGGTAAGAGCTCTATGATGTGTCCTTCTCTAACTGCTCTGAGCAAATTTTCAATACTTTTGGGTAGAATATTCTGAAGTGCTCTTCCTTGACATTATTTGTAATCATTGCTTTTCTTTCTCTGTGACCCTCAAGGTAAGGGTAACTACTGGACCCTTGATCCAAATTGTGAAAAGATGTTTGATAATGGCAACTTCAGGCGCAAGAGAAAGAGAAAGTCAGATGGTCTTGCTGCAGAGAGTGCTTCTGGAGGGCCACTCAGCTCAGAGTCAGGAGATGGGAGTGGCAGATGCAGCCCCAAAAACCCAGCCACTGACATTACAAATTCAGCTGAGAAAGGCCTTTCTCCTCCATCCACTGGTCCTTCACCTTGCCTGAGCAACTTCTTGACAGAAATGTCTGGTGTGGTAGCAGGGTCAGCAGAAGTGGGGGTAGATCCCCTAAGCAGATCGCTTCCACTCAGCCTCTCAGTGGATGGACCACAGACAGCCCCTCAGCCCACGGGTTACGGCTCCTACTCTCCTAGTTCCACGGTTCCAGATTGGGTTTCTCCAATCCCCCCACCTCCTCCCATGTCCCCCTCAGGTTCCCACTCTTTAAACTACAGCAGTCCTGTTCTCAACCAATTCAGTGGCCATTTCTACCCTGGGTTGAGCTCAACAGGAATTCTGTACTCCAGAGACGGCACAGAAGTGTGATGGGACTGGGGGGGAGTCACAATAGACACAAACATGTGTGGTCAATTCCAGGCAAAGCCTGGTGAAAGCAAAAATAGTGGACAGTTTTGGATGAATTCTGAGATGGCACCGTGAGTGCGAGATTAGAACAGGTTCCCACAGGAACAGCTTACTCAGCATGTGATACGCACTCCACAAAGGCCCCTGACACCAGCAGCTCTAACGTGAGGCCTGCTGCTGACATCATGCCATTCCACCTATCTCTCTTCACTGATCGTATTACCAAGACTGTGAGCACCTGTAGTAAAACTGAACATGGCTAGAAAAAAGGCTTCACCCGGCAAAATAACCTTACAGAAATTGCATGCAATGCAACACTCTACTTCAGTCTACAACTGTAATGTGATCATGTATTTTTTGTTTGTCTGTTTAATGGGAAGTGGTGATGTATTTTTACTTGTAAGGGTGAGAATGAATGATGAAGAGAATTTTATCTGATGTATGTCTCCTGATTTTGTAAAATAAAGAAATGTTAAATAAAATGATAACAAAAAAATGTGTATACATTATAACATTTAATGTTACATAACTCTGAGACAGTCATATAACATGAGAAGATTAGGACACCTCAAGTTTTTTTTTGTTTTTTTTGTTACAACAAAAGACACTGAATTTTCACTTTAACAATATTAAGATACAGAGCTAATTTATCTCAAACAAATTTAACAAAAATAAATAGATCAACTAAACTTATTACATTTCTTTAAATAATTAGTCAAATGCAGTTTTCTTGGGAGAAAAAAGTCTGTGCACATTTATTATTACTTAAAATGTAATAAAAAAGTAGCCTTTCTTTTTTGAACCTCAGCAATGTAGTTTATCAACATGGTGAGAGCAAAAAAGCTCTCTGAGGCCTTCAAATGAATTGTAGATGCTTGTGGTGGATGAGTTTGGGAAGGGATTTTAAATGACTGCAGAACAATTAGAAACCAGCCATTCCACTGCCTGGAAAACAGTAAAAGTGGAATAACCATCAGCATGCCCAGATCAGGCGGTTGAAGCAAGTTTAACCCACAAAGTAGACTGAAAGGTGTGTAAAGTAATCTCCAAGTATCCTAAAATGTCATCACAGGAACCTATGAGTATGTCTTTCCACTGATGATGCCAAAGTATATCACCATGCCCAAAGCAAATTGTTTCAGAAGTCCTGGCCTTTGTCTATGTGTTTACTGGCAAACCTTAGTCTCACCCTGATGGTTTTCTTTTTTATTAGCGTGCAAGTAGTGCTTACATCTCCTTGACTCAGCTAAAACTTCATGCAGGTTCTTGGCAGTCATGTAGGGCATTTTTGATTTGCCTGTCTTACCAACAAACAAGCAGTGCTGCTGAATAATATGCCTTGTAGGATCCCCAGGCTGAACGTGCTTCTTCCTATAGCTTATCCTGCATTGTAAGTACTGATTAGATTTTTTTTAGATCTTTAGTCAGTTGCATAAAGGAACCTATGTCTGATATGTGCTAATACAATATTAACTTTTAGAACCCTAGGTTAATTTTGCAAGATACTTTTTATAGCTTCATGTACCTTTATTCACCAAAACATTTAAAAAAAGTGTTTATTGGAGACAATCACAAAAGGCATATATTGTTATTTTCAGGAGATCAAAGGCTACTTATATTTGTCTTCTGAAAGTGCAAGATAAATTATTTGTAATGATTAGATAACAAAATATTTATAGTAATAATATCTTCAAGATACTTGACATTGGTCCAAAAAAAAAAAAAAAAAAAACTTAAAAAAAAAGAAAAAACTCAGTTATTTTTTTTATAAAGTATTTTCCAGGCAGTGGAACTGTTGAATTAAAATTTTCTGAGACCCCCTTCAAGCTCTTCACAGACTCATATGTTGAGCTTGGATGTGTGTGTGTGTGTGTGTGTGTGTGTGTGTGTGTGTGTGTGTGTGTGTGTGTGTGTGTGTGTGTGTGTGTGTTTGTGTGTGTGTGTATGTAGCAACATGATAGCCAAAAAAAACTTGTTTCACCAGTCTGCTACTGTTCCATCAGTCATATTAATTTTCCAGATCAGGAAAGCTATTGCTGATCCAAGATGTATGTCAGAGAAGAATGATAAATATAGAATTCCTGTACACCGTTGGGAGAAACGTTGTTATGAGTGACTTCAGATAATAGGACACTTCTGCTTTCACAGAACTTTAAAGCAATTCACATTAGCTTTCATATTTAAAGGCCAACATTCTATAATGGCATACTCTGTTACATACCAAAGGGATTTTTTGTTACATACCAACTTTTTGAATAAGGCATGTGTTGAAGTTGAAACTGTTTGTTTGAAACCAAAAGCTAATCAACTTAAGTAAGCCAGTAAAATACAGCACAAACAAGCTGACAAGCCAAACTGGACCACGCCCTCACTTAAGAAGCTCTTTGGGGAAAGAAGGACAGCTATAAAGGACTAGCATGATGTTGCATGTCTCTTTAAACATCTTTCATCACTTTCCATGTAACTGAATTTTTTTTTTTTACATAACTGTTTGTAATGAAGATGAGAGCCCAAACAAAGCTGGATTTAAAACAATGTTTTGTAGCAGAATGACCTCAAATTAACAGCTATAAAATCATTTTAATGTTACACTGACTGTAACATGAATATAATGTTGCTGCTGAATGTACAAGACCTTTCGTAAGAACTGCTTTCTGTGTTTCAAATTGTTAACATGTGCAGGTTTATATCTGTCTGTGAAGGAGGCAAAAAGAACAATTTATATATTGTATCAGCAGCAGTTTGGTAAAAAACAACAAAAACATGATTGTCACTATCCCCTGCTGCTACATATACACATTTGATATCTAGAGTGTTGTCAGTCACATCTCTGTTGTACACACATAAAGCAAATAAATTAAGATTATGTCCTGTATTTCAGAGAATCCTGTTGAAAAATCCAGCTAAAGACCAACTTTTGCTTGTAAGTGTTTTTAGCTGGTGTAAAGTAATCTTTGATGGTCAAGGTGGTTGAAAATCTGGTCATCCAGGTCATATCCTATACTATTAAACTAGCAGTTCTTGGCCAGCATAGTGCATTTGACATTGGTCTTGCTGGTCATGCTGCTCATACTGGTTGACAATCTTTGTAATGCATGTCAACCAGCTTAGTCTTGTCAGTCATCCAGCTTGGTTTTGCTGGTTATGATGGATGACCAGCTTGTTCATGTTAGTTGGCCTTCTTGGACTTGCTGGTCATGCTTGTTGAGTAGCTTGGTCATGCTGGTCAAAACTGATTGAGCAAACTAGTGATGCTTGTTGGCCAGTGTTGTCATGCTGGTCATACTTGAGCAGATTGCTCATTTTGTAGATCAACTAAGCCATTAAACATATCCTATGCTCATCAAAAGATAAGCTGGTCAACCAGCTTATCCAACTTGACCAACATTACCCAAATCCAGTTTTTATTAGCAACATTAGAATATCATATCTCAAAACATGCACACATTGTATCTGTGGTGAGTGAAACTTTGCTTGCCCAAATTGATACCTAAAGAGATAAATTCATTATTTATCCATATGGATGAATATCCATGTCATATCAGGAAACATCAGGGAAACTTATTGTAGCTAATTTGTTATAGAACCCTTTAAAGGGTCCCACTGTTGTGAGTCAAAGAAACATTTTCTTGGAGTTGAGAAGTGGTTTTCTCCTCTTCTTCCTCCTGATTAATAGAAACAGCAGTCACTAGATGCCAAAAATAAGGGCACATAGTAGATTACAAAAAATCACTTGTTTGGCAAAACCTGTCTCCCACTTCAAACTGCCTTAAGGATATTATTTACCCCTAAACACAGGCAGCACTCTAACAATTCCAACTGAACGAAAGAGTAAAGATCTAGATCTCAGTGAACTGGGCATCTGTTGAGTTTATGTGTGAGTATCTAATCAATATCAAGATAGTCATAGGAAGAACTCTTTATTGATTATCAAATGATTAACTTTCACTTAATCTTTGAGATCACACATAGACAAAATATTGTAAAAATGTCACTGACACAACAAAAGAATTTGGATATCACCTAGAAAGCTCTCTTTATGAGCTGTACAAAGATCATATAACAACATGTTTTGCATAACAGTTCCTAGATCAACATGCCAAAATATGAATGTAAATATACTTGTACAGATAGACACAAATTGTGTAATCAAAAAAAAGGTTTTAAGTCATGTTGCATGAAGTGAAATTATGCAAATTTTCCAACTGTTAATTATACATCTGTGACACATGCAGTTTTCTTCTTTTTTCCAAAAATTAAAAAAAAAAATAAAATAAAAATTTATGTGTAATAAATAAAAATTTTATGGTTTTCCCCTCAAAAATGTATCTCCTTATCTCAACACATGTTGATGTTTCTCCCACAGACTCTTACAAAAGTCCCTTTGTTATGCCCTCTGGATATATTATGTAAAAAGCACCATGTCCTGGAGGAACTTTATTTTGTTCTTTACTCAACACCTCTGTGGTGAGAAGAAATTACAATAAATGTAACACTGACTTTAATATGCAGCACTTTATATGTTATTTATTTTACATAAGATATAATTTATATTATATCTTGTCAAATAATTTTGCATGTTAAGGTTTATTTTAGCAGGGCTTTAAACATTTTGGACATAAACGGTGGCATGAAATGGCTTGTGCACCCCTGGTTGCAAATGGTTTCTTGTTCTCTGAGATTTTTGTGCCATTTGGCAGACACTGCTGATATTACTGTAATTCACAATATCCTCTATTCAGAATATTTCCGGTGTTTGACCAATTTTAATAAAGCAATAAAGTGTGTTCCTTAATTAAACAATTATTAAATGTATAGTATTTTAAAATACTCAGTCAATCTGCCTGACTACTGATGAAAATCAGACATTAAAATGCTATATTTAAAGGTTTCATGAAGAACATGCTTATCTAATAATACTGACAGGCTTTAAATTGAAATATGTATTAGGGATTCCCTGAAAAACAAATGTTACATTCAGTTCATACAAACTTGTTTAAACATTGTTTAGTCTATTATTATTGTGCAAAATTAAAAAGGTAAATTTACACCACTGTTAGATGGCTCTAACATAATGAGCCTAGTGGATTACTAATGGAAAAATGCTAGTGGAAAAAGAGTGGTGTCCCAGCTGTAATAATCAGAGTTTCAAATGTATATGCAGTAACCACTAGTTAGTAACAGTGCAACAATAAATAAACTAAGGATGTTTATCAGAATTAATCAGAGCATGTTTTACAAAATATTTGCAATCTTACTGACATGGCATGTAAAGACTCATGCATGTTATCTTAAATGATAAGAGAAACCATATAATAATAATAATAATAATAATAATAATAATAATAATAATAATAATAATAATAATAATAATATAACAAGCCAGGATGTATTTTAAAATGATGAGTTAACTTACTCAATTTATAATGTGCAAGATTGCATATGGATTTTTTTTTTATATTATTTTTATGCATGTAAAATGTATTGATGGCCAGTGGGAAAAATAGAATATTTATAGAGGTTATAAATAAAATTGTATTGTAATGTGGACTGTATGGAATTATAGAGGTTAATGTTACTGGAATTAATGAGGTCCATGGCAATATTTATTCATTGAGCCCAAATTTATGATTTTCAGTGTCCGTTGGGATGAAGAATTATTGTGCAACAGCATAATGTGATTAAATCTATCAATCTTCAACTAAGCCTGCTGCCTGTCGTGTGGCATGAACACACACACACATACTCACATTTGCTTTTTAAATGAAGCATTCAGTACCAGTTGAGTTTATTTTCTGAGAAATGAAGTAGTATTTTCCAAGAACAGATCTTTTCTGAAGATTGTCCACATTTACATTCACATGCTCAGGAACTGGTAGAGCCATTGATTTTGTAGAAACCAGAAGTCAATCAGTTCATACATTTGATAATTTCTAACCATATGAATAATATAAAAACTTGGCAACATGGATACATGATATTAGAGGCACATAGAATTTTATTGCATTATTGCAATGATGCTATTTTACCCATTTTCTTTTTAGGGCAATTTAGGCATATTTATAAAAATGTCCTGCCTAATTTAAAATGAATATAAATGATACAATTATAATGTACATTTGTAAAATATACTTGACAAGTAAAATATAACAATCAACTTATGGAAATAGTCAAATGAATGTATAAGGCATAAATCACACATTGTCCACATTGGGAGAATATGTTCAGATATTTATTGTAACAATGAATTAATTAATTGTATGTCATAAAAAGCAAAATACCATGGCCTTCATTTCCATAAACAGATCATTCTGAGTAAGGTAAGTGTTGTGTAAACATCTTCTGCAGTCTTGCTAATCTTAGTGCAGTCATGATAACATGAAAAAAGAGAACTCCACCTTCAACAGTCAATATATTCCACTGTTTATTGAATCTGTTTTCAAATAATTGATTTAAACACATTTTGTGCACTTCTAACACTTAAATTAACACTACTATTGGACATTGAAAACTAACAGTGTCTGCAGTGAGGGTAGTTGAAAATAGGTCTTTCTTAGCCATTGGTTGGAATTCTCTGTTTGCTCCTTATTCAATGTGTGAATGTTTTGCAGTTCTGTGACTTTCCTCAATGATCTTCACACAAAAAGACTATCACATTAATGCTCTGGCCTGCAGTGGAGAACAGTCCAAATCTAAGTTGGGGTGTCATTCAGGACACCGGTTCTCTGTATTGTTGATACCGTAAACTCCAAACAGACATGGCAAAGTCCATCAAGATGAAAAGGAGAAAAAGGGAGGTGGCCAGTTAACTGTAATTGAAGCACTAAAAATGCTGAGGTTTTAATCCTTTTTGTAATTTTTTATGTTTTCAGAAATGTAAAGGCAATAAAATTGTAAGCTGTTAAAAGCCACATCATGACAAAGGGCAAATCACCCTGCTGCAAAAAAAGAACACCAAACAGTGACCACGCGTTGCACTGTTATGACTAAAACAGTATTGCCTATTAGCCGTGTTTAGTAAACTCAGATTGAGAATTCTACACAGAGATTACGGAAGAGACAGGCCTTCCAGTTCCAGCCTTCCGTTTACTGTAAATACTTGCACACGCTCCAGACACATAAAGTGAGGAAGCTGAAAGCTTTGACCAAGCCATCATTCATTTTCAGAATAGCCCCTCCCACCTCTCATGCTTACTTATGCACAGTTCAGTTAATGATCTCACCAAAATGATTTCAAGAATGTTCTTCCTATTGTGGAGAAACAAACAACAACAAAAAATACAATAGCAGATTGTTATATACAAAGCTTTATAAAATATCAGCACATAGAGCACCAAAAAGGTTTTGCTGTTACTAAGAATCAAAGAACACTTTTTCTGTTGTATACACTCTTAAAAATGTTTTTTCAGTGGATCTTGAAAAGTCTATAAAATATGACTCAAAGAACTACTTAAACAGATATCTTTCTGTTTAAAGGTCTTTTCAAATTGGTGAAACAACAAGCAGTATACGTTCTTCAACCAACAAACAAATGAAGTAAGTTCAGCCAAAGTAAGCATTTGCTCATCAAAATGCATAGCAAAAACATTATTTTCAATATGCTTATAGTTAATATGTCAATATGAGTCAATATGAAAACCAAATATCTTCAATGGAATTATTAATCACTCACTGCTGTTGTGTTCAAAAATAAACAATAAGGCTTGACAGATATTCCAATATTTTGTCCATGCTGTGTTAAATTGTTTTTCACAGTGATTTCCCCATACCTGTTAATAATTTGGGCCTACCAGTTTGTCCCCAACATCTGCAACTTGTAAAGATGAAATTACATTCAAAGATAATAAGAACATTAAACATTACATACATTACATATGTAATTACATACATTACATATATTAAACATTACAAAGATTACGGCACACTTGCACCGAATCCAAATTCCTTCCTCCAATGGGGAGCTCACAACACAGATTGAATACCTGTAGAACAGAACAGATGAAGGCAACAGGGAATAAAAGAGATCCTTGGCTCAACTCCTGTAAAATCAAAAAAGTTAACCAGAGCTCCAAGTCCAAAGTTGTCCTTAATGGGAAGAAAAAATCATATTCTGTGTGTGATAAAGGAGCTATTGCTCCTGATGGACAATTTGTCTCTATCTATCCAAAGAGAATGATAGAGGTCTGACTAAGCTGTCATCTCACAGGGCTTATATAGAATATTTAGGGAAAATAGAACTGGGAGACAACAAACATTACTGTATTGGATTGTTCTGTTATTTCATCCTAAAATATTTGACATGTCAACATGAGGTAAACAAGAAGGTACGATTGTTAAGCAGCGATTAAGGACTCTGCAGGCTGCTGGTTGCGTACACAGTCAAAACTGTTTTCTAACCAAATATGGCAGCATGTACACATTTAAGTTCAACAAGAGGTTGCTGTTGACTTCTTCTCAGATTGAGACTCAAGAACTTAAGAAGCTGATTGTAGCCTTTGATATGTCACCTGAATAAAAATAATTATATATTTTATTTTTCTTTGGAAAACGCCATTCATCAATGTATGTTTATCACTGAACAGAGCAGAATATCCTCAGAGTTACGGCACAAAGACCTGTTTGTCACTGTGACTCACTGAAGAATAAATTCAAATAAATGAATTGAAAACATTAGCGTCCATATACCTGCTACGCCTCCGTGTGGTCAAACTGTGAAGTACTTTACATTTACATTTATGAAAAGTTGGCAGATGCTGTCAAAAATAAATGTCAGATTGAAGACCAACAAGACTATATATAATCTTAAGCCTTTAAAGTTAAATACTCTTGAAAGAGATGGGTCTTCATTCTGTGTTTGATGACAGTGAGTGACTGGCTGTTGGGACCCCCAGGGGAAGTTCCTTCCACCATTTTGGTGACAGGACAGAAAAGAGTCTTGTCTTCCTTGCAACTTGAGGGACGGTAGATCAAGCCGAGCTGTACTTGAAGCTTGAAGGGCTCTTTGTACAGATTGAAATTTGACCATTCGCATCAATTTTTTCTGATGCGGGCAGCTACAGGAATCCAATGAAAGGAATGGAGAACTTTTTAACTGTGAAGTGTTTTTTTTTACTAGAATGCTACACAAAGTCATTGCATTAAGAAGAATATAATATTGTATATTGACACTCCAGACATTAACTACATAAAATACTAACACAAAATGATTCTCTGTTTATTATTAATTCTAGTGTATTAACTTACAAGTAATTATTATAATGTGTGTAATAGAGAAATAGAGATCTACCTGTATGAACATTTACCTTCAAGGCTGCCAGAGTGGTCCCAATCTTGAAGAGGCCAGCTCTAGACAGCATGGACATCAGCAACTACAAATCAGTATCTTGACACACTGTCTATAATCAGTTATCTGGATTTCTCACCCAGAACAATTTTCAGGACCCGAACCAACCTGGCTTTAACCCGGCACACCCAACAGAGACTTTTCTCATTGCTGTCACTGAAAAACTCAAGATCAGCTAAACTATCATCTGTTCGAATTGTCCTTGATGTCTCTGCAGCTTTTGACGAGGTAGACCAAACAATCCTCCTGTCTGTCCTCACTAGACTTAGAATCAACAGCTCTGCATGCCGAAGGTTTGCATCATACCTGAAGGAGCATTCCGACGTGGTAACATGGCAGGATGTCACATCTGCTCCATGCAGACACTGCACTGGTGTTCCACAAGACTCAGTGCTTGTGGTCCTCTTCTCTTCTCTCTCTACACTCTTTCTATTGGCAAAGTAATATCCTCTCATGTGTTCTCTTACCACTGCTATGCTGATGACACTCAACTCATTCTCTCTTTCTCACCTTCTTACACCCAGGTTTCATCTCGCATCTAAGCATGCCTCACTGGCATCTTATCATGGATGGCAGCCCATTACCTTAAATTTAACCCCCACTAAGACTGAACTGCTATACATTCCTGTAACCACTGGTTCTCACTATTATCTTGCCATTTTCTTTGAGAACTCACTGGTCACTCCATCTGCAGAAGCATGAAGCCTTGTGTAGTTCTGAGTGACCAGTTATCATTTTCAGCTCATGTTGCAAACCTGACTCAGTCATGTAGATTATTCCTTTACAACATCAGCAGAATTCAACATTTTCTGTCTACAGAGCCCACTCTGTCTCTCATCATTTCACAACTAGACTACTGCAACTCCCTTCTAGCTTGCCTTCTTATGTGTACTATCATGCCTTTGCAACTGATCCAAAATGCAACAGCATGGTTCATCTTTAATGTTCCCAAGTTCAGTCATGTAACTTCTCTGCTCTGTTCCTGTGGTGAAAATCTGTGTGGAAATGGGTGCTAAAGAGAAAATATTACAAGATGGAGGTGCTGCCTTGAATAAAGAAGAGTTTATTCTTAAGTGGAGAGTAGCGAGAAGGATCTCTTCCAGCCACTCTCAGTCCGGGTTACAGCCAATCACAGTGCAAGAGACACACTCAGCCTTTCAACTCTGCATACCAAGATAAGTCAGGGAGAGTGGTTGGACACAGCAGAAATTACAATACAATGGCATGGACAGAGGTACTCAGTCATATGGTTGATTATTCATCAAGCAGAACAGAGCTTAGAGTGTGATAGGCTTGCACCTTAGGCATGCTTGCTTCATAATTCCTGAGTGGCTATGCCCGTGTATTGTATCTCATTACTTAATAGTTCTTTCTCGGTCCACTTAAAGAGATAAGTGAGATCAGAAGACAAATTAACAAGATACAGATTATTCAAAACAACATTTCATTGCCGTTACATACTAAGCAACAATCACTATCTTTAAAATATTAAAAATCACACAGAATTTCCTTTACAGTTCCCTTCACTGGCTTTCTGCAGTTGGACCAGCCCCTCTGTACTTGATGGCAATGGTCAAAAGTGTGCCAAGAGGCCTTCAAGCTTCCCGTACAACTGAGCTTGGCCATCGCTCAAGACACATAGAAGACAAACATACAGACTCTTTTCTGTCCTGGCACCGAAATGGAGTCACTTGCTGTCTTCAAATGGCAACTGAAGACTATATTAAAAGATTATAATTATACTGAATCATGTTGGTATCAATGTCTCCAATCTGACATTTGTTTTTGGCAGCATCTAAGCTTGAGGTATCTCTGGAATCTAGTCTCTACTTACTAGCTAAGGATATTTTATGAGTGAACTGCAAAACACTTTTGAAAGTCTCTCTGGATTAGTGTGTCTGCCAAATGCCTTAAATGTAAATTGTCTGATCTAATCTACTTATTTGAGTCAGGGACTGTTATGACACCACAAACTGGGATGTGCTGCTTAGCCCACACTGTTAGAACATAGAGAGGATGACACTGTCTGACGGATCTCAACCTCTGTGCAAACCTGGTCTCCCCCCACTAAGACTGTACAGTGTTACCCCAACAAAAACCTATGGGTAACACAGGAAGTCAAAGCTGTCCTCAAGAGGAAGAAGGCCTCCTTTCAAAGCAGGAACAGGGAGACGATGAAAGCAGCACAGCAGGAGGTGAAACGCTGTGTGAGGGAAGCTAAGAACAGCTACAGGAGGAAGGTAGAACAGAAGCTGGAGGAGAACAGCATGAGGGAGATGGAAAGGTGTGAAAACCCCCACAGGCCACAAGACAAAGACCCCCCCCCCCCATCAAACTCAACACAGACTCACTAATACTTCACTGCAAACCAGGTCAGAGGTCAACATAAAAATGTTATTCAGAAAAAAATAATGAAACAAATATCAAATAAATAACAACATACGAAGAAATCTGACTCCACACAAAAACATCTCAAAATTTTATACAATTATAGAAAATGATTAATGAAATTCACAGAGAAATATTTACTTATACACCATAAAAAAATGCCTCAATCTGCAGGATATGCTTATCACAGCCGCCAACCCTTATCAAAAGATAAGTGAATTGGCATCATGCCCTAATTGTTATTTATTCAGAAATTTTGTTTGATTTTTAATTTAATATTTTGTATAATATTTTTTATATTAACATTTTAATTCTTTTATTTATTAATTGTTATCATGGAGGATAATATCTGTTACCTCTTGATGAGGTACACTGGGGAAGGCTCCAGTTTGTTTTATCTGAGTCTGATTGGTTTTTAAGGAAGTAAGAAAAGTTTGTTACTAAATCTTTGCAAATTTATAAAAAAAAATTAAATATAACATATACAAAAGTATTCACAGCCTTTGCTGTGACAAGCAGTGCATGGTTTCCAGACATGACGCTTGGCATTCGGTCCAAAAAGTTAAATCATTTTGTATCTCATGGCATGAGAGTCATTTAGGTGCCTTTTGGCAAACTCCAGATGGACTGCAATGTGCTTTTACTGTGGAGTGGATGTGATAGTACTAACCAAGGGTGTAGTTTTAGCATGGGCAGAGGTGATGTATCCCCACAAATTTCCAGTGATAATTGAAATGTCCCATCCCCCTCAATAATTTAATTGCTGATTGTAGAATTGGAATAGACAGATTGACACATCCCCACCAATGTCCAATAACTTGCCCACCATTCTCAAATTGTGTCCTGTGTCCCTTAAGAGCAAATCTACACTCTCTCTGCTAACAACAATTTACCCACTACATAGTATATTAGTAGATATGCAGGCAGAAAGTCATACAGAGTTAAAGAGCAAATCCAAAAAGGTTCTGGACAAATCCCAGTCAAACCACTGCTATGAGTTCCACAGCTTGTAAATTTGATGTGCTCCAAGAGTGTTTACAACCACATTTCTAGCAGGATCAAAAGCCAACTTTGGCATTTGGTCCTGTGCTGAAGTTGAAGTGTAAAAGGGTCCAAAGTAAACACTACGAGGAGACGGCGGGGGGATTAGGATTGCTAAAAGTCACTGGACTGTGTCCTGGGCATGTACCGCCTGGGATTTCCATAGCAACAAGGAACATACTATGCATAAATTCAATCAAATTAACCTATTAAGTCGTCAAGTTAGAGCCAGAAACAATGTCTTGGGGGAATCAGCTAACTAAGGCATGCAGACGTTTGAATAACAAAGTGGGATTTTTGATCCATGCAAATTGAAAACTGCTAGTAGTACAAGGTGGAATACATGTCGGTATGTGTTAGCATACACATGAGTATGCATATATGTAGGTGCATACTCGTATGTGTGTGTGTGTGTGTGTGTGTGTGTGTGTATGTGTGTGTGTCTGAGCGTGGGTGTTTATGGAATGTTAAAAGGAAGAAATCCCCTACAACTTTATTTAAAACACTCCAGTAAGGGAATCCACCATAAGTCCACCATAGTACCCACATCTCTGTAGGCGCACTTTGTCATGACACTCACTAATGAATTATTGCACCTTCTTATGTGAGATGGGCTAGGACCCCACGGCTATTGACCTTTTAAATCGTCTCATTGCTCCTCTTGCCCAGCCTAAGAGCCAGTGTGCAATGAGGCATGCAGATTAGGCCTGTTCTCTAGGCTCCAGTCAGCCATGCTGCTCCCTTCAGGCCCTCAGGGAGGACGTGGCCCTCTCTGCACAGCACTGCACCTTAGTTTGACAGCATACTGTACATCAACATGCCTCTACACAGGAGCAGCTGAGAGAAAAATGCAGTTTCCAATGGAAATTAATGGGCACCTGCCACATACGCTAGAGACGCTAAATGGATTCATGCTGTCGGGCCTTTCTCAGTTCTCAGACTTCATCAGGTCTATGCAGAGTAAATATGCATCAGGCAGCCTACAAGCCAGATCTGGTATATTTTTACTGTGCTCCAGAATGTCTTCCATGCATTGATACAATGTAACAAAAGAATTGAAAGAATTGAAGAAAAAATTGTAATTTTTGATTACTATAAAACCAAAAAACACCTAATAAAAATAATCACATGGAGAAATCAGTTATCTTCAATGTAGCAGATATTCAGGAGCCAAATAAAGTATAGCACAGTAGACTGAGTAGCGGTAATAGCACAACTAGTGATTAATGTTAGAGCAACCTTCTTAACCCTGCCTTAAGGCTTAAGTGAGGAAATAGCTCAATAGTAGAACATTTGACTGCAGATAAAGAGGCCTCCAGTTCAAATCTAGTTCCAGTTTAAAGCTGGTTAAATTCCCTGAACTGCTTCTAAGCAAGGCACCTCCTAATCCTCTCTGGACACTAAGGTGTCATAATCACTTGTGTGAGTATGTTTTCACTGCCATAAATACATTAGCTCAACATAAAATGTCATATATACACACTTATCATATCCATTCTATTCATATACAGTCTCCAAATGCTATGGATAATTATTTGATTTTGTACAATGCACAGATAACACCATGAGTCATTACACTGCATGGGCAACTGGGGTTCAATTCCCAGTCTGGGCAACTATGCTGTGCCACACCAATAAGAGTCAATGGGCAAAACTCTGGCCCATTTCTGTAATATGAGAAACCTTGCAAGTTGCTCTGGATAAGAGCAAGCCACCACAATCCTTTCTCCACAGCGTTTCTACTAATCTGCTTATTAGAAATTATTCTTGAAGCTGTTTTTCTTGGTTGGCTTGATAGATGATTGGTAGTTATATACCAGTTACTTGTGTCTTTTTCAGAGAATTTTAAATGGTTGCACTAGCTATTCCAAATGTTTTGCACAGAGCCACTGATCTTCATTCCTTCTTCTCAACTTCAAAATATTGATCAATTTAAAATCCACCTGAAGCTGGATAAAAATGCTAGATTTGTTGTTCTCATCTCTGAATCCATAGCACCACTGATTTGTTAGTGGCTTCCAACATTCTGAGATACTTAATTTAACTAATCTTCATGAACAACCTTTGATCAATTTGAAACAAGTGTGTAAAAACAGCACAAAGATCTGTTTTCCTGGACAGGGATTAAGCTTTGTCTTAGACTACATTTTCCTTTCAACTGAGATTCTGTATTTAGAATTCTGTATAGCCTCAATCCCTGTCCAGGAAACTGGCCAGTACAGAACAGAACAGGTGTTCTCCAGGGTCAGGGATTGCAATCACTGATGTAGAAATCCTGTGAATTGTAACATTTATTAGGGTTCTTGTTTCTAGCCCTGGAGGTCCTGCACAATTTGTAGTATTTCAGGTAACCAGTAAGATCTTCAGGAGTTGCAAATGAATGAGATGCAAATATTTGTAAACTAAACAATCTTGGTGAGAACAGCACACATATTTTTTAAACATACAATTTTATTTTTATGATCAAATCTTTGATTATTTCAAATTACAAGCATTTAATATAAAGTGACTTGATGACATGTGACTTCATGTGACTTCATGAAGACTGTATGTTTTCCTTTTTCTTTCTAAATTACATGATGCCAGTCTTAATATTTATGTCTCAAACCCAACGTCTCAAACAGGGTTAATTCTCAGTCATATGAGAATTTAAAATAGCAGTTTAAAAAATAGCATGAAATCCAAGAAGGAAAGATAGAAAGAGATGAACCAACATATAAATTCAAACACTTCAGAGGAGGAAACAGATTAAAGAGTCAAGAGAGGACGCTGTTATAACCTTGACCTCTGCCAACAGCCATTAAAACAATATCTAGATCTGAGGACTCACACCCAGGGGACCGGAAGCTTAAGAAATGGAAGTTAGTAAAGCAGCAAAGTGATAATGCATCAGTACGTTTAGTGTCAGGAGCAAAAGAGCTTGTGTGTGTGTTTGTGTGTGTGTGTGTGTGTTTGTGTGTGTGTGTGTGGCACAGACAGAGTGAAAAAGCTAAAGAGAAAATTTGAGAGCGAGATGACAGGGGTGAGAGAGAGAATCTGACATAGCCACATAAAAATAATAACTAACAAATAATAAAAAAAACAACAACATTTTTGCAGCTGACATACAGAACGTTGAAGACTGTGCCAAATATACTTACAAGAATCAAATATTACATTTACTTTTAAAATTATGTTTTAAGGCAGACTGCATGTCAAGTATGCAAATATATGCATAAAAAGACATGAACCTCAACAAGGTTGCATTGATCAAACAAACACTCATTCAGGTCAACCAAACAATTTGTCATGGCACACCTGACTCTGTGTAATTTGGTCTTTGAAGTGCAGAGCATGTTTGTTAACAGTCTGAGGATAAAAACTCAATGGCACACCCTGAGGTGCTGGGATTTTTCTGTTTGCGATTAGGTCTGTTTCCCTCTGTTACAATGAAAACTAAGGATGCGAACAATACCCATATGTCTTAACAAAATGTGCAGTTTAGCTTTAGGGCACTTTATGCTTGTCTACACAGCGACTCTAGAAAGACATTCATTCTGACATCACTTCTTCTTCATAATGTTTCCATCTACATCAGAGGACATCACAACCTTTTTAATGACAATTAACACACACATTTCTGATTCAAATAAAAATGCTTGTTTCCAGCATCAGCAGTTAATAAATAGTTCAGGTTGCATTCCACTATCTATCTATCTATCTATCTATCTATCTATCTATCTATCTATCTATCTGTCTATCCTTCCAAGTGCAAATAATTGAATTCTGTACAAGTTTGGAATCACTACTTATATTAAAATACAGAATAAAGTATATGTAGTTTTAAAATGACTAATAGGCAGAGTTTGGATTCAGACTTTATTTAATATGTGAAGAATTACAGACTCTTACAGATGTAGAAAGATTAGGTATGCTTGACCAGTGACATTTGGTATATTATTTTTTTATTGAATACTAAACTGCATATATGGTATGTAGGGCCTTTTGCTGATGCTCTAATCAGGTGGCTTACTTAGGAATTGTGTTGCACATTAAGGCAACACTCCTTATATACCAACTTATTGGTATAGCATAGTACGGTTACACATGCTGTAAGTGTGTGACCTGTGCCAAATTTGAACATGTTGTCGGCAGGTGGTTTCTACAGTTCATGTATTAAGAAATGGCAGATCAAGTGAACTGTGGAGGTCAAACTATGATCTGGACCAAGAACTTTTCACATGCTGCTGAGAAAGGCAAATGAACCTTCTGATTGTCCTCCTGTCAAAATGAACCAATTTAGAAGTTATTTTCTCCAGTTTAATCTGATTGTTCCATTATTTTATTTAATATTTTTTACACCCTTTATGCTCCCAGTCGCAAATGACCAATCACCAGATTTGAATGGGTGAGACTATAATAAGAGTATTCAATTTCATCATATGGGCACATCTTTGTGGACTGAAATGAATCCAGGCTGGAAACAGGGGAGTTCTAATTCAAAGGCAGAAATACCTAAAGCAACACAAATGCCAACTCCAGATTGTTGGTTGTGAATGTGTAACATGGTTAAGTCTTATGTGTAACATTGGGCTTATGTCCTTTCTATGCTGATAAAATCAAACCAGTCAATTTTGACAAATATTACTTGTGCAAAGATTAAAAAACATGCTTTCCAAACAAATGCAAAGACTATTAATAGCAAATAGAAGTTGTAATGTTGTGTTTACAAACCTATTACATTAGGTGATAATACTAGTGCATCTACAAATATTTGAATACTTTGAAAAAGGTTTTTGACCGTCATATTTCTGTTGTAAAGTTTCAAAGCTTTTCAGTGATATATTTTTTTTCAGATGCACTAGTATATGCATTACTATGGATTTATAATCCAATAAAATGGAGAGGGCATGCCTGACCGTAAACACAAAACTAATTAACATGATATATAACAAGAGGTTTAAAATCCCCGAACAACTGCTAACATCCTGCGGGTAGGTTTTGCTAAGTTAAGAGAAGTTGAGCACAAGAAAACAAATGCTAGTGACAGATAAAATCAAACAGAACTCTTTGTCCACAGTCAGTAAAGGTATGTTTGGAGAAAGAAAAAGAGCTGCATTTCATGATAAAAACCATGCCAACTGTGAGCATGGGAAAGGATGCTTTGTGACTGTGTTGCAGCCAATTGTTTTAGCAATACTTCTACTGCTTGGGTGGAATGAAGAATGAATTCCATTGACACCCCTGCACTTCTTTCAGAAAATGCACCACTTCTCCCAGATTATTTTTGCATTTACAAATGATTTGGTCTTCACATGTTTATTTCATATGTTTTGTTTGCATTGAAACAAAAAAAAAAAACAGAGGAAAAAAAACTGATACCACACAGAACCCTCTGGAAACAAACCAAAGTCAATGGCTTCCTGTAACCATGAATATAAACCTCTCTACTAGAATTTTGGAATTTAGGCCTTTTTCCATAGTTTTATGGAATGTATATAGTTATACATAAAACTTGGTTCTCCCTGACAATTCTGACCATTTTAAAACCTCAGGAAACCTTTTCCCATTTAAATTTACTGAATATTTGATTTCTATATTATCAGAACCTGTTACTTCCCATAAATACAAATTAAAGAAGTATCACAAATGATGTTACAATATCCAAATATCCAACTTCATATCTGAAAGGGATCAGCTGTCCTGTTTCCCCAATTACTGCTAGTTTTTTCCATTCCTCCTGCTCCTTTCTCTTTGACTTGATTGAGGAGCAGTTTCTGGAAGCTCCCTCCACCCATAAGTGGAGGTCATGGGGGGATGTAAGTATGTTTGAGTGTATTTTTGAAGACTATTTCAGAAAACACAAGATGTGATTTGAGGCTTTTTCAAACCTAGACCATCTACTGCTGATGTGAGAGAGCAGTACTAAGAAAGTAAATAACAAAGAATCTGTTGACGCTGTACCCAACGCTGTGCTCTGTGCTATAGCATTTGTGACTGACCAGCTAATGCATAACACTCTTGCCTCCATTCACACAGAGAGCTCAGCTCCCAAGTCTCCCTCCATCTCCTTCTGTATCTGTTATTCTCTAATGTTTTATTCATCCCTTTCTTCACCTCCCTGGATACAGACACCCAGGTACTGGAATCAGTTGTTTGTAGAAACATTTTATTTTATTTATTTATTTATTTATTTATTTATTTATTTATTTTAGCTAATGTGTATTAGTGTGTCTGTGTATTGAATGTCTCTATATTGTATGCGTCAAAATCCTTTTGCCTGAATTGTCTTGTTGCATAAAAACTGTAAGTCTGTGACATAAGAGAGAGGTCACAGCAAATCTCGTCACCATAACAGCAGGACAAGGATGCTGAAGGTATGCGATCAAATCAAAAGAAATGACATAAGACAGGCATAAAATAGCCGGTGGTAAAAGAAAAGGGTTTTTTGTATGTTTGGGGGGGGGTTGGGCTGGAGAGTGAATATGAATTTAAAACAAAGCGAAAGATTTTTCTCTGTAGAGTGAAATCTCAGCAGCCCTGCAGTGAACTCTCCAGGGGGGTTGTCTTCGTTCCTCCTCCTTTGAGGAAATCTGATTAGCTAACTCACATATACATATATATGGCATGGCATGCTTTTGCTAAATACACTCAATCCATCCTTTCATGTGAAGAACAATTGTAAAAGCATGCTTCTTTCAACTTATTAAAATGGAATTAATAAGTAAAAAGTTTTAGTCACACATGCTAAGAATGTTAAGGTTTTGATGAGAGTAAAGATTCTGATTAGGTTAGGTTTACGTCATGAAGTAGGTTCAGATCATATAATTACACTTTGTAACACTGTTCAAGAAACTTATTTTCTGCTTGTGTGGGTAGCATCTGTAATTTGCACCCATATTGACCTGTTTGCAGAATTGCACATTTACACATTTCTTATAGAAGACTATATATATATATATATATATATATATATATATATATCAATTTAATTTTCATAATTTTATTCAAAAAGATAAACAGTCAAATTTTATATTTATTACACATAAAGTGACAAATTTCTTTGTTTTACTTTTAACCAGTATGGCTTCAGAAACCCAGTATCTCAACTTTTTAGAATGTTTCATGAGATAAATAAAATGTTTTGATGGGCAGGTACATAATTTGGCATCTCATTTTTGCTTGTCAGCATTTGTTTCTAGACTTCATAAAAAAGGTGGACCAACAGAAGCAGATGACATGGCACTTTAAACCCTTACAGACAGGACTTCAGACACCTTGGATTTTGTTGCTCTCTACTCTTCCTCCAGATTGTAGGACTCTTGATTTCCAAATGAAATGCAAAATGTTCTTTCATCTGAAAGAGGACTTTGGAGCACTGAGCAATAGTAATAGGCAAGATTCTTTTGAAGTTGTGTCTGATTCAGGAGTGGCATGATGTTGCGGTTGTAGCCAATTTCCTGGAGACATCTGTGCATGCTGGCTCTTGATGCACTGCCACTAGTCTAGCATCTCCTTCAGAAGCTCTCCCAAGCTCTTGAATCAGCTTTTCTTGATAATTCTCTCATGGCTGTGGTTACCCCTGTTTCTTATGTCTCCTTTCCCACCACATTTTCCCTTTCAGTCAAAATTCTATTAACATACTTTGAAAGCGCTTTCTAAGAACAACCAACAATAACCCTCTGTAGCTTAACTGGGTTCTGGACATCTGTCAGGTCAGCAATTTCCCCCATGATTGTGATTGTGTGCGCTGAAAATTATAAGTTAGCACACACAACCACAATTTCATAAGATGCCCATCCAACTTTGATTCTCATTACAGGCACTTTTTTTGAAAGCACACTCCGATGCTCTTTTGCAACAGGACAACACTTGTCTCGAGAGCTTGCCTTGCAGACAAACACACACACACTCACACACACACACACACACACACACTTGATCAACATGACTGTTACTGTGAACAGTTAAGCATTTTGAAAGTAAAAGTAAAGCCTGAAGTAAAACTGCGTGGTTAGTACTTAGTAACACCCCCTTTGGCAAGTATCACAGCTTGTAAAGACTTTTTGTAGCTATATTACATGAAACATTTGTTTGAGAGATTTTCATACATAAGTCTTCCAATTTTGTAAAATTCCTGGGCCATCTTACATGCACTGTGCATTTGAGGTCCATCCACAGATTTTCAATGATGTTCAGATCAGGGGACTTTGAGGTCCATGGTAAAACCTTCAACTTGCATCAAGCTTATTTTGATATTTTTTGCAAATTTCTGATGCTAAATATTGTGGTGAGGAAGCTGAAGAAGAACGTCATTTTCTTCTGATGACTCTTCATGAAGGCCATATTTGTGCAGGTGTTGCTAAACACTAGAACAATGTACCACAATTAAATCTTCCTGAAGGCCATTTCTTTATTACATTTTGAACCAAGGAAATGGCAACATGGAAATGCTTTGCTATGTTTTAAAGCCTTTTCATTCATTGTTGGCACATATTCAACATGAGCTTGACATTGGGAAGACTACCACAGCAGTGGAAAACATCTAGTGTGCTACCGAAAATGCAGCACCCAAAGTATCTAAACAGCTACAGGCCGTTGGTGCTGACTTCTCATCTGATGAAGTCATGGGAGAGGCTGGTTCTTAGCCATCTCCACCCTCTGATGAGCACATCCATGGATCCTCTCCAGTTTGCCTACCAGCCTGGTCTCAGTATAGATGATCTATCATCTATTATCTATACAGAGCTCTTTCTCACCTGGAGAAGCCTGGGAACACACTGAACACTGACCACAGTATATGAGGACACAGGACTGTCTTTCAGACAAGGTGGTCAGCAGCACAAAGGGGAAGCTAACCAACATGTCACCTGCAGAAGTTCTCTGATGACTCTGTGAACTTTAGTCTCAATACCAATGAGGAGAACAGTGATTACAGGGAACTGATTCAGGACTTTGTGTACGGTTGTCTGCAGAACCACCTCCAGATAAATGCAAGAAAGACCAAAGAACTGGTGGTGGGATTCTGCAGATGCAGACACACCCCTCCACCAATGAACATTCAGGGAATAGACAGTGAGAGAGTGGACTCAAACACCAAACTGGACTGGACTAGCACTTTACAGAAAAGGCCAGAGCAGACTCTACCTACTTATGTTATTTGGAGTGTAGTCCTGATGAATTTCTTTGACACAGTGGTGGTATATACCATCTTTTAGGGACTAGTCTGCTAGTGCAGCAGTATTTCAATAGCAGACAGGAACAAACTGATCAAACTCATAAAGAGGGCCAGTTCTATCTCAGGAAGCCCCTTAGACCTAGTGCAGGTGATGGGAGACAAAAGCACGTTAGCCAAACTGGCGTCCATGCTGGAGAATGACTCCCAACCCATGTATCAGACTCTGGCAGCACTGGGCAGCTCTTTCATTGACAGGCTGCTTCAACCTAAGCGTGTGAAGGAGTGGTATCGCAGATTCTTCCTTCCCACTGCTGTCAGATTCTACAACCACATGAAGGTTTGTGTGATAGCAGTAACAGGATTGTCCAATACACAGTACAATGGGAAAGTAGAAGGAGCTCTGTGTAGATTCCAAGATCATCAGTGTAAACAAATGTATAAGCACAAGTTCAAAAATATAGTTAGTATTATAGTAAACCAGTGTCCCAAATAGTCAGTTTGGAGTCAGAGTCAGAGATCATCATAGTTCCTTAAATATATTCCATGAAACATTGAAAAAATCTTTTTGCCAAATGTCATGATTTTTTCTCCCAGTGTATATTTTATGCACTATGACAAGCTATGATGTCTCCACACATCCATGTACCTATCAATCTAATCTAGTTAAGTATCCATGCCATTCCTTTTTAATTTTTTAATGCTCATAGGTTCAGTACCTCCTTCTTGTATTCTTGAAACACTTTTACTCCAATTTTATCCCCCCCTTCCCACAGTCTATCCTGATTGCAGTTTTAAATGCTCTGTATGAATGTGACAATAAAACTCACTTGACTGAAAAGCAGATACATTTTTAGACATTCGAGGTACCAAGAAGTTTCTGATACATAGCAATAATACATAATCCATGTTATTACAGTGACATACATATTATTTTTAATGTTTGAGATATTTACTAAGTGCCACTCAATATGACTTTAAACATCACTCCTCTATTATCATGCAGTGAATTTGGGACAAGGGATAAGAGGATTACAGGCCTTAACATTGTCATTTGTAATTCTTTATCCATAAGATTTTCCAGAAACCTTTCATTCAAAAGCTACACATGAACACGGGGAACAGGCATTTGGTATTAACAAGTCCTAAAAAAACAGCTTCCAACTGATTAGGCCATGACCCACTCCTACCAAATCTCCCACCCAACATCTGATGACACAAAATCAATTTTGAAATCGCGTGACAAGAGACAGTAGTGATTTATATGGCAAAGTATTAATCAAGTCCATTTTGGTTTGAGCCCAATGTTGCTGATTAAGCTTGCACTAATTCCTGCTACTCAAGCTTTCTGTCATCCCCATCATTCCCATGGTTGCCATAGAGACAGGGAATGCTGCAGATAATACTACATGGCATCCTGTCAGAAGAAAAGTGAGAGAGAGACAGAAAATAGAGTTATAACTCTAGACTTAATTTCAGCACCAGCCAACCTCGAGAGCTGTAGGACAAATGAAGGCTGAAGGAAGGTAAGAGCTGCCAAATGCATTAAAGAATGCTGCTGAGTGAGACTTGCTAAAAAAAACTACAAAAATTAGATCAGTAATGACACAACTGACAAAGAAGAATACTGAACAGAACAAAATACTGAAGAGGAACAGTTCTTGAGAAAAGAAGAAGATATTTGAACCCTGGGGAAACTTCAATTTAAATGGCATTCTGACACATGTATATGAGCACGTTTGTGGGGGTTTGGGAGCAGTCCATAAAATCCAAAATGGCAAAATGTGACATTTCAGTTTGCTAGAGGCAAGTAATGTGACCATAAATGAGGAAACGATGCATGTATGAAGACATTTTAGCTTTAGTCTGTCATGTGTGTGCTGCACTGCCCTTGCAGAGTCATAATTAAAGAGCTGTCATAATAAGTGAGTTAAGAACGAAGCTGATGGAGGACAATGAGACTAGAGAGCAGCCTTCAAATGACCTCACCCAAAGTGAAGATGAAGAAGGAGTGGGCAGATGAAGACAGGATGAATAAAATATTGCCAGAGTTGGTCCACAGGGTCCTGAAAGAGCACGGAGACAGAGAGAGACCTGAGCTGTCAGTAACGTCTCGTGGGTCTTGGACTGATGGATTGTGAGGATTCTTAAAGGGAGAGGAAAAATTTGTCACGATTGAAACCGGCATGAAACTGCCTCTTCAGAACTGAACTTTGATTGAGGCTCAATCTCTGACTATGGCAGCTCTTCACCAGGCTGGACAGGTGACTGCTTTCCAGGACATAACACTAACGAGTCACCAGCTTCAGCTCATGAATACATGTCTGCAAGTCTAATGAAGGTGGTTGGAGGTGGGGGAAGGAATGAGAAAGACTCAACCTCTATATGTAGGGCACACCTGGTCCCTGTCCATCAAGGCTTTCATACTGCAGCAATCATGCTTCTCGAGGCTGTATGAAATACATTCCTTAATTTCTACACTATCCTTATGAGTGGTTATTTCACCTTCAAAGCAATCATCATTCTGTAAAAACCCAATGAAAAACAAATTGCTGCTGACAGTTACCTGAAAAGAATCCTTTTCTTCAGCATTGGACAGCTGTGCGCATGATGTAGGGACTGTTACTAGGCTGTCTAATTATTCTTCTCAGTTAAAACAATGTTTTGTCACATCATTGACACAGTTTGCACAAATGTACACAGTATCCTTAAGCAAAAAGTAATTAATCTGCCAAGACATGTTCTATGAAATTAGAAAACAGTATACACATTTTTGTACTTACTTTCATTCATATTCTTGCTGCATTGCACTGTTCCACCTTAAATATCAGGTACATCATCTGGTGCACCAACACCAGTGGTTACTATTTCCCAAAACAATAGAAAAGTTTTTTTTAAAGAAAACAGTCACATGTGCCAGATACTGTTATTTTCTGGAGATCCAAGGCTACTCAAATATCTCTTCATTTGAGAGGCAAGAATTAACAGAATTTAAATATACAGGACTGTGCAAATGTTTTAGGCAAACTCCTGCCTCTGATCAATTAAGAGAGAATGAAGTGTGAACACAGAACTATAGTAAAGAGAAAGAAAAATTTGTCATTCTGTAAAAAGTAGTTGAGATCTTTGTTTGAGGAATAAAGCTTGTTTCCAGATTTCTCCTGGACACCCACAGCCAGCACCTGAATGTGTTCAATTCCATTACTGCACTGATTTACCAAACCAAGGATTGGATGAGAATAATAATATCAGACTCCCTTGAGGAGAGCTTTGGAGATGATTTAATGAACGCAGTGATGGAAAACCACAATGGTCTGTAGGAATGATATTTGTGTAAATTCTAATATTAGTGTATTACAGAGGTAATAAACACTCACTGCCTAGACAAGATTTTCATTCACATTTACATGTGGTGCCTAAAACAGTATTGTATGTATGAATTTGACCATGTTTGTAGGTTTTTGTTTGTTTGTTTGTTTGTTTTTTGGCTAAGAACTAAATAACACTTCATTGTCCAGTGTTTTTGAGCTGAAACAGAGCAGTAAACATGAACTGGTTCTAGTTTGTTATGACATGTATTGTGTCTGTGGGTTACTCTGATATTGAGTTATGAAGCCTAGAAAACAGCTGCCCACAAGGTACAGATCTCAGGTTCTAAGAGTTAAAGATGAAAGGCCTGCTTTAAGGGTAGATTAATGCTAATGTGGATTACACAATAATGTTATGGCTTGTAAGCAACTATGTATCTGTAATACATGAAAAGGGTTGTATGACATTTGTGTATAATTTATGTTGGGTATGGTAGTGAGAGAACATTGGTGAACAAAAACATGATCTGCCAAGCTAGTTAGTCTGAGCTGACTGACTATTTTTAGGGTTCAGGGATTTTTTTTTCTTAATACTTCCCTTAAAGCTGGTGGAGACTAAATTAATTACACAAATCTAGACTGTCTGCAGGACTGTGATTAAAAGCTTTGCTTCTGAGGGTGAGATAAACAGAAGAACTTCCAACCAAGAGGGGATAAGTAATTGGACAAATACCAGCAAGCACCACCAGGCGAGAAAAATTCACAACAAAGAGTTCGCTATGGGCTTCTGTCTGAGATATAATTCACAATAGCCTAAGGCTGGGCTATCCTTAGATTGCTATAAGGTAAAAGACAGGAATAATCCTGGTGTATTGTCACATGTTTGATGTGTACTTCTCCTTTGAGGATACTTGAAAAGAGGCAGGCAGTGAGATGACAGCTGAGAGAGACCTGGGGAAATGGAGAGCAATCCCAGTGTGATGAGAGAATATGGGAGACAGAGAGGAAAGAAAAAAGGGAGACAGAGAGGGACAGAGAGGAAGAACTAGATGAACAGATGGAAATTCTTCACCAAGCAGCAGTACTTCAGAGGCAAGGTTACAGCAGAAATGACAGTTGTGAATGGTAAACAGAATGCTGCATAAAGACAGGAGATAGAGGAGAGAGACTGTCAGAGAGACTGACATCTGATATGTGACACACATGTTAATTGGAAGAAGAAATCAGAATGGGAAACCGAAAGGTGGGCTCCTTTGGCCTTGATTATTGTCTCAGACCCAGACAATATACATAACTGCTCCAGAAGCTTGCTGTTGTTGGACCAAAATATGTTTAAGCAATGAAATGAGTGGAATAAATATATCTGGAGGTTGTTTTGGAAGAGAACAACAGGTCATTAAAATGCACAAGAAATGGCAAGTGTGGTGTTACAGCATATGATTAGAGACATTTGCTCTAATCTGCTCATACAGTCATAACAACTTCTTTCCTACCTCTGATACTTCCAATATTTATCCAGTTTTCCCCTCCTGGTTATTCATTTCTAGTTCCCACCCACTGGTTAGGACTACCCTTGTCACATGAGGCTCCCACTGCTAGAAAGGTGAAGGCGAGCATATGCTCAACATGCTTGGAGGAGAATTCTAATTTCCATTTCTGTTATATCAACTAACAAACACCCACTCTGGCTGCGCTCAGTGTTTGGGAAGGAACTTGGCAAGTTGACCTGAGATTGAGGTTAATTGTGCTCTCTGGGACTTGCCATGGTCTTCCACAGACCACACATTTCCCAACATAATTCTCAATGCTTGCCTTAAGTTCAATCAACTTGCTGTGCAGTTTGCCAGTGTAAAATAAGAAGTGTTTTGCTGCCCAGTGGGCCACTTTTATCAGAGTGTTATGGTTTTAATAAGATAATCCTTTATCTTTAGTCTAGCAGTGGAATGAAATTAATCAAATTTAATGCTTAATTCATAATACTTAAGCATTCTATTCTACGCAATATTACTAAAATGTGTAACTCACTCTCACGCAAGCACGCAGAGATACTGATGCATGCATTCATCACATCTAGACTGGATTATTGTAATGCCCTTCTAGCTGGTAGTTCGGGGAAATCCCTACAGAGGCTCCAATCAGTACAAAACTGCTGCGAGGGTTCTCACCGGAACTCTGAAATTTGACCACATTAATCCTGTTCTTTCATCCCTCCATTGGCTTCCCATTAAATTCAGAATTGACTACAAAATACTGCTACTAACATACAAGTCACTAAATGGCTTAGCTCCCCATTACCTAAAAGACCTCTTAATACCCTACAACCCGTCACGCAGACTACGTTCTCAGGACGCAGATCTATTGACCTTCCCTAGAATCAAAAAGAACACTATTGGGAAGACGAGCCTTCTCTTACAAAGCCCCCCAGCTCTGGAACAGCCTTCCTCCTACCGTTCGGGACTCAGACACACTCTCCGTGTTTATATCACGCCTGAAAACCTTTCTGTTTACGCAGGCTTTTCATTAACACCTCTAAGGGGGCACTAACCTTTCTCCCTCTCTCCCCCCCATGTCCTGAGCTGCCCCGGACGCCTGGCGGATACCGGTCCACTCATCCACTACCTACTACCAACTGCCAGACTCAACTACGCCACCTGCATGGACTTCATTATTCATTATTCATTCATACCTGTATCACTACTACAAGCAAAACTATATTTATCTTCCCTCCCTCTATTTTTTTTAATTTGCTTTTCTTTTCTACTTCTCCATACCAATATATTGTGCCATTGTTATGCTCTCCGGTGTCGACCAGAGGATGGGTTCCTCTCTTGAGCCTTGGTTCCTCTCAAGGTTTCTTCCTCCAAGACTGAGGGAGTTTTTCCTTGACACTGTTTGCCCACTGGCTGCTCATTTGAGGCTTGGACCCAGATCTTTGTAAAGCTGCTTTGTGACAACTTCTTGTTGTAAAAGGCTCTATATAAATAAAATTTGATTGATTGATAATATTCTATGTAAGTTTGCACCTTGAGCTTCCTTTAGAACCTTTGGCTTTCCCATTACCTACAAACTTACATTTACATTTAAGGCATTGGGCAGATGCTCTTATCCAGATCAACTTACAAAATTGCTTTGCTGTTCACTCATAAGATATTCTTAGCTAATTAGTAGAGGCTGGAATGCAGAGATTCCTCAAGCTTAGATGCTGCTGAAACAAATGTCAGATTGAAAACGAACAGTATAAATCTAAACCTTTCATGCATTTAATATTCTTGAAAGTGATGGGTCTTCAGTCTTTGAAGACAGTGAGTGACTCAGCTGTTTGGACCCCCAGGGGAAGTTCGTTGAACCATTTAGGTGCCAGGACTGAAAAGAGTCTGGGTGCTTGTCTGCCATACGACTTTAGGGGGGATGGTGGGTCATGCTGAGCTATACTTGAAGCTTGAAGGGCTCTTGGTTCAAATGGAGTTTTGACCATTGACATCAGAGGGGCTGGTCCATTTTTGGCTTTGTAGGCTAGCATCAAGATTTTGAATCTGATGGAGTCTAGAACTCCAGGACCAGGATTGCCTACCACTGATCTTCTTATAAGGAAATTGCTTTTCCATTAGAACCATTATAGTGAAATTGAACATTTCTGCCAAATAGAGCTATTTGACTTCTACAAACAAGTCAGGGACAGTTGTTGAGAAGTACAAGTCAGGGTTGGATTATAAAAAAAATATCTAAATCTCTGATGATCCCCAGAACATCATCAAATCCATTATCATCAAATGGAAAGAACATGGTATCACAACAAACCTGCCAAGAGTGGGCTGCCCACCAAAACTCTCAGACCATGCAAGGACTGCATTTATCATAGACAGCACAGAGACCAAAGGTAACCCTGAAGGAGCTGCAGAGTTCCCAAGCAGAGACTGGAGTGATTGTCCATATGACCACAAAAAAGCCATACACCCCATAGAGCTTGGGCTTTATGGAAGAGTGGACTGAAAAAGTGGAAGCATCATGCTGTGGGAATGTTTATCAGCAGCAGGGACTATGAAACTGGTCTGAGTCAAGCTCATAGAGACTTACAGCTGTAATTGCTACAAAAGGGGGCTATACAAAGTATTGACTTTAGGGGGTGAGTAGTTTGTTATTTGCTTCACAATAAAAAAAAATCAAATGTTACAGGCATATCCTGTAAATGAAATTAAGCAAATCCTCTAATAATCCATTCCAATTCCATGTTGTGAGGTAGCAAAACTGTATTAATTCC